>SKCR01019296.1:0-328467 GCA_019454045.1 Zanthoxylum bungeanum
GAACATATAGAATATCCAAATCTTCATTCTGCCTTTTGTTTTTAATGATTCTAAGGATTCGTTCTGCGTTCTATAAGCTTCTTTCTGCATTTTCTCGCCCATGTAGCTGTAAGTGGGATAACTGCAGGCATGATGGCTTCAATTACAATGATAAAAATCCGTATGCCAGCAGGTGCAGTGGCTATTACTGCAGTGTCATGGGTGAAATACATTGCGAAGAAACACACTTGAAGCTCAAACTGCAGTGGGAACTTGGTAGTTAAAATGTTGATCATATAGATGGACATTTTAAATCCCAAGGAGTTGAAAATCATAAAAAGAGCAAATGCAAGTTTCTTTGTGGAACCCCAAATAGATTCCCCTGCATAGTGTGCTTTGCTGTTGCTGCTGCTGCTGTTTTTGTCAGGCATATAATTGTCTTGCCATACACCACCAGGAGGGTTGACACCAAATTGGAAGCTTGTAGTTGCGACCAAAGCAGCAACAAGCAATAATGCACTGCGAGTTTCGCCAGGAGAATCTCTTCCCTTTTTAAACTTGAAGTACTCCATCAAATCATTTGTTCGCCGCTGAGTTGTCTCTGCTGATGCAGGACTATTAACTGAGGTTTGATGGTAAGGCTGAAGGGAAGGAGTGTGAGATAGAGTAACATCTGTCTTTCTTTTAGCTCCAGCACTCCAAAGGATCTCCTCAATTTCTCTATCTCCAGCTTCACTTGGGAAAATCCGCAGCAGATCAAGTGCTGTGAGATCACTCTTGTTTATGGCATTTATTTCTAAACCCCCTGAAACATTTGCTGCTGCATGGCCAAGTAATAGTTCTATTACCTGCAGGGGTGTTTTTTCTTTTTTTCAACTGCTCTTTCTTGATGGTAGATAAATCATAAAATACATAACAATGATTATTTTTCCAAAGCATTTAAGTTTCTATTCCAAGGTCGTGCCTAGCCGATGACAAGTGTTAATTTGCTATCTGTTTGGTGGCGGATTCGAATCTTAGAAACAATATTGTTTTAAAAAAATAATGGTAAGATTATGTACATCAAGACTTTCCCCATGAACCTGCCTATAGCGAGAGCCTTACGCACTGGGTATGACATTTATTGAAGTTTCTATTCAAGCAATTTCATCATTTGGAAGGGACAGGTTCATGAGCATATTTAGCCTATTAGTTTACAAACTTGCTGAAGCCATATTAATCCATTTTCTAAACAACTGTACAAAGCCAAAAAGATCTTATGACAGGATTATTGGCAGGTAATGGTCAGGTTTAAATGCTTTAAATGAATAATTTCTTAAAGAGTTAAAATTTCCAATTGAGGCAATTTAGTTAACTTCTACCCAGGCCAATGAGGGCAGAAGACGTGATATTTCTATGACCTAAAGTCAAATGATCTTAAAGAACTTAAAGCAAAGATTAAGTATCAGTTTGGGAGTGGGAGTGTTAGTTAACTTGCGTTTTTGAGCCTATTATCAAGAGACATTGAGAATTGTAAGAACTTGCAAAAGAATTATAAAGAACTGGATTGCATATGAGAATGAGCTGAGCTTGCCTGGCGTTGTTTCTTCGAGGCGGCTAGATGCAGCACTGTATTGCCTAGCTCATCCTTCATATTAAACATATCTTCCTTCTTCATATCTATAACCCAATTCACCAAAACTCTAATTGCTGCAAACTGATTGTTCTTAACAGCAAGGTGCAAAGCAGTGTCTCCCTGAATGGTCACATCTTGGATGCATTCTGGACAAGCTGAAAGCATTTCACTTAGCACATGAACTTTCCCATTGACAGCAGCAAAATGTAAGGGAGTCATATTCTCTGGTCCTTGCAGGTGACAAAGTTGATGGTCAACTTTTAGTAACTCCCTTACAACATCTGTGTGCCCTATTGATGATGCTATGTGAATAGGGCTAAAACCATCTTGATTGAATTCCTGAGCCAACTCTGGTCTCAGGTTTAAGATCTCCTTTACAAATTCAACGTGCCCATAAGCGGAAGCAACATGTAGGAGATTTCCTGCTGAAGCAAGTGCGTAGGTATGGAGTATTAAGGGATTTTCTCCCACAAGTTGCTGCAACTTTTGAACATCTCCAGTTTGAGCTGCCTCAGAGAGCCTTGTATGATCCATTGAGACACAGATCGGACTTCATATATGGGGAAAAATGTGAAATATCAAAGGAGTTAGCCTTTTTGAAAATTATTGCTCAATGTTGACATTTTTTTAAGTGTATGACATCAGGAATACTATAAATATATGGTAGATGTTGCTTGGCTGCTTCTTCAAGAGATAAGATTATTAGTCAACCCCTTTTAAAAACAATTTACTTCTCCCACTCCCCTCTGACACCCCCCCGGTCCCTCACCCAAAATTACAAAAATCTCCATTTCTTTACAAAATAATACCACTTACCCCAAATCTATCTCTATATATATTTGTGTGGGCCGTGCATACGGCACGGTGTTACAAAATTTATAGAGAGATTGAGATTCTATTATTTAATTTGTTTGTAATGAAATTATTTATTTTTTAATTAAATAATTTTCCATTAATAAATGATTTTAGTCTTTAATTTATTATGTAGTTTTCATTTTCCATTTTTATAAAGATTTTATAAAGAAATGATTATTTATCAGTCATTAGATTATAATGAAATGATCAGAGCCGCTCATTAAGCCACATAAAGATAGTCTTGGATACATTATCTCTCTTAATTCTAACTATCCATTATATTTTTTTCCCCTCACATCATTGTGCTTTATAATATATATATATATATATATATTAATTTATTTAACACTACTTATCTATTATACATAAGTAGTGTTAAATAAATTAAAAAAGAATCACAAAAATTAAATGAATAAATAAACACAAAATAAATAAAATAAATGCTAAATTTATAATATTTATTAAACAAATTAAAAATAATATATATATAAAGAGTAAAAAAAATATTTTTTTAACAAAAAAAAATTATAAAATAAATATGTTGACGGTGGATTTTGGTCTCAGGGTAATACGGGAATATCACCTCCGAGGGAATCCTCCTTCAACTGTGAATTTGTTTGGTTATGCGGGAAACCAAAAGCAAATTTAGCGGAAAACAAGAGAATAACCCAATCAGACAAGGCGATTTAACGTGGTTCGGTGGATTTTGAGATCCGACCTACGTCCACGGACAAGAACAGCGTGGTACTCTTTTATTACTCAAATACACTCTTTGAACCTCTCCTTTACTCGTACAAATCGGAGCTTTTATGATTCTAATCTCTCACTCTTGTGATGATTTTCAGATGCCCCTTTTACATATGCTCTACCCTCCTATTTATAATAATAACAGGGATCAGACTCCTTCTCTCACAAGGATTCCTAGTTGAGTCAATCTCCTTCTTCTACAAGGGTTCCTAATTTCAAACTACCTTTATTCTTTTTGTCCTATCAAGATACTAATTTCATCAACTCTCCCGTGAAAGTAGGATAATTTATCATTTTGTCCGAGAAAACGGGGTGCTCTATCTTCCTGAACACGCCTTGCTGTCTGGTCGGTATTCATGAGGTCGGCCATGGCAACCTTTTATGCTGAGAGTGTTCTTGCCGACCTCTATAATGTCGGTCATCTGAACCAAAGCGGTCGGTCTTCACATGATGTGGTCGGTCTTCACATGATGTGGTCGGTATTCACATGATGTGGTCCAGAGAAGGAATTTACCCTCTTGTCCTTGTCGTGCTGTCTTAAATACTGTAGTGCCTAAAAACACCATCAACATCTGTCCCCTAGTTCTCGGTTCCAACGAGTATGCGAGTTGGTACCGGGAACTATATGAAGAGGGTGTGCTGATTTTCCTCGTTTGGTAGTCGTCCCAGAATGCAAAAAAGAATTTTCTTGCTGTTTCAATCATCTTTCCTCGAGACGCACAACCGTCACGTCTTCTTAAATGCCCGTCAAATCAACTTTAGGGTTTCTTCTAATTTTCGACACTTGTCAAACATCCGCTGGGTTCCCGCCAAAACCGACGGCGATGTGCATCCCAGTCATGACTATGAGAAAACGAGGGTTTCACTGTTCCATTTTTCGGCAATCATATGCTTCTCTTCTGTAATTTCTTTGCGATCCATTCAACTCCGTGTTCTCGAAACTCATCCGCGGTCTTCATCTTTTTTCGTTACCGAGCACCTAAGGAGCGAGCATCACCGCGCCGTATAATCTCCTGCTTTTGAGAAGAACAAGTAAGTTTTCTGAGCGACCTTTCTTCTTTTGTTGTGCTGTGGCTCTGTTCGTTTATTTTGCTTAGGGAGAGACTTGTGGTTTTGTCGGGTCTTTGCTTTAGGGCACTTCTTTAGAGACTCCATATCTAGTTTAGCACGGGCACCGTGGGTAGCTTCTCGTAGACTGATTCTCCCCCCTTCTCTGTTTTTCTGGGTGTCAGGGATGTCTGACAGTAATTCTTCCTCCGAAAGGCCTGTCAAAATCTCAACTCCCCCTGCCGAAGAGCTTTCCTCGGGCTCAGGGGCGCCTAGTGTAGAAGATCTCGATACTACCCCCACTCCTTCTGAGATTGAAAACGACTCCTACCATCAGAGAGCTCCTCGGAAGGACCCAGAGCCTGGAGAACTTGGGTCGTCGGCCCTGGATATGAACCGTCCTTCTAAGATAACCGAGGATGATCTGGCGCTATTGCGGCAACGATACAGCATCCCAATAGACATTGCTCTAGAAGTTCCCGGCCCAATGGATCGTGCTAGTCAGCCTGACGAGGGCTCGGTGGCACTTCTTCCTGTTTTTTTCGAGTGTGGGCTGCGTTTGCCGATTCAACCTTATTTTGCTTGGATATTGGCCGAGATGGAGATCGCCCCCTGTCAGCTGAGTCTAAACAGTTGGAGGATTCTGGCCGGGTTGTATGTGGCTTGGCATCGGGCAGGACTTGGCGAACCTTCCTTTGAAGAGGTGAAGAGGCTATATCGGTTGAAGGCCAATCCCAGGTCATACCATGGATGGTATTATCTTTCAGCTTACGACAGCTCGTCAAATGTCGTTAAGAAACTCCCTGACTCCAATAAGAACTTCAAAGATCTCTGGTTCTGGGCCACTGGGGATTGGGGGCGGACCTTGAGGTCGGATGAAGGGGAGACCTTAGTACCGGATATCTTCAGGGCGGGAGGTTAGGAGATCGTCCTTTAGCTTCTTTCTTTTCCCCCTTTTTTGTTTGGGTTCTTACCCTTCTGCTTATGTTCTTTTTAGCCTGTTGGAGGGATGCTCCCAAAGTTCCCACCGGGTCCGGCGGCGAGTATTTTGGGCTCGTCGGTATGCCGCCCACTGGAGGGAGCTGGTGAATGACGCGGCTTTTATTGGGTCTGGCCTTATTCGGGTTGTCCCCACGGATGTCTCGGGTCGGATAGGTAGATGTCTGCTGTTTGTTTTGTCTTCCTTGTTTGTTTATTTTGATGTCTCTCTTCCTTTTTCTTCTTCTGTTTATATGCTCCGGTCTTGATTTCTCTTTTTGCTTTTGCTTTTTGTAGGCATGTCGAAAAGGCCAAAGTTTCTTGAGAAGTTGGCCGGTACCGTGAAGAAGGCCGGCCATGCTGATGCTGAAACTTCCCGGGCACAGACTGATCTTGCTGAGAACATATCTTCTGGACAAGTCCAAACAAGTGCTCGGGGACTATCTTCACCTTCTGGTGTGCAATCATCAGGATCTGCTCACCTTGCCAGTCCGCTGAAACCTCTTAGGAAGAGGAGGCGTCAGTTCGGGACCGAGGAGACCGAGTTGGCCCAGGAGGGAGAAGATGAGGGAGCTGCTCCGGTCAAGAGGAAGGACGTTCGTAGGGGGAAGAAGTCCTCTGAAGGTCCCTCCAGAAAACGGAAGGGCCCTGTGGTCCTCGGGGTGGATGACTTGGGAGAAAGCATCCGGGAGGCTACCTCTCAGTTAGTGCCGGCTTTTAATGAATTGGCCGAGGTGATTCCCCCGGGGGAGGTCTCGAGGTACGAGGATGTATCTCCCGAAGGTGTTGTGACTGAGATGAGTTCTCAGATGGCGAAGGTATTTTCATTCCCCTTCTCGGTTTTTTTTGGATCTTGGTTCTCTCTTTTCATGTATTGACTCCTTCTTCCTTTTTTGTGTGCAGGCCAACTACCTTATGGCCAAGAACAAGGGTCTTCTTCTGACTTTGCTGTCCGAGGGCGGTCAGGCCCAGAGGCTTCAAAGTCGCCTCTCCGAAGTGGAAGCAAAGTTGGCCGACCGGGAGGAGGTGATTAAGAATCAGGAGGCGGCCGCTGTTGAGAATTTCAAGGCGAACAAGGCTCTCAAAGCAGTTGCTGTGCTGGAAAGGAAACTTGCTGATAGTGCCCAGGAGGATCTGAAGGCTGCCCAATCTGAAATTGGGGTTTTGAGGGGGAAGGTAGCAAGTGCTGAGGCCAAGCTGAAAAGTAAAGACGAGGAGGTAGTGCGGGCCCGAGATAGCCTTGAGAGGAAGAAGACCGAGCTTGAGGAGAGAGAGATTGATCTCGAGGAGAGAGAGAGACCGAGCTGGAGAAGAGGGAAGCTGATCTTGAGGCCGAGAAGGAGGCCGTCCGTCTCGAGGGAGTTGGCGACTGTGCCGAGATGATACCGATGGTGCTGCCGAGCCTGAATATGGACCCTATTTATGCGGCCATCAGTTACTGCAAGGGGGACATTTCTGAGGAAGAGTTTCGGAAGTGGATCCCTCCCCCACCTGAGGAGGTGATGGATCCCGTCCCCATCTCGGTTGTTCCGGCTCCCGAGGTTCCTCCTGAAGAAGGACCGGAGGTTCCTGCTGTGGACGAGGACTGCCTTGAGATCCCTCCTCCTGTTTCTGAAGCAGAGGTCTTCCCTGCTGCCGAGGTTGAAGTCGCAGCTCCTCCTCCTGATGCCGAGCCAATGGACCCGCCACCTGAACCAGCTGAAGAAGAGGTTCATGCCCCTGTGCGGGCTGAATGAGAAGGGTAACCCTACCGGGGCCCTATGTACATTTTAACTTTTTTTTTGTAATAATATTACAATTTGTTTTTATGTACATACATATATTTATGTCTATTTATTATTTCTTCTTTTCTTCTTCTTTTCTTTTTGCTTTTGGTTATCCCAGCAATTTTAAGGCCTATCAGGGGTCAGCATGAGTCGGAGGGGTCTGGCTTGACCTCGGGAGAAGTGAGGCATTTGGACCCTGGGGGAATGTTATGTCCCCGGTCCGGAGAGCTGACTTGGTGGGGCGTGTCTCGACCCCGAGCTGAGCGAAATACTTGGGTTCTGGGGGAATGTTACCTCCCCAGACCGAAGCGGCTGACTCGGTGGGACGTAACCCGACCCCGAGCTGTTTGAATCACTTGGCCCTGGGGGAATGTTACGTCCCCAGTCCAAAGACAGACTCGGTGGGACATCGCCCGACCCCGAGCTGTTAGAATCACTTGGTCCTGGGGGAATGTTACGTCCCCAGTCCAAAGACAGACTCGATGAGACATCGCCCACCCCGAGCTGTTGGAATCACTTGGCCCTGGGGGAATGTTACGTCCCCAGTCCAAAGACAGACTCGGTGGGACATCGCCCGACACCGAGCTGTTATGATCGCTTGGCCCTGGGGGAATGTTACGTCCCCAGTCTAAAGACAGACTCGGTGGGACACATCGCCCGACCCCGAGCTGTTAGAATCACTTGGTCCTGGGGGAATGTTACGTCCTCAGTCCAAAGACAGACTCGGTGGGACATCGCCCGACCCCGAGCTGTTAGAATCACTTGGTCCTGGGGGAATGTTACGTCCCCAGTCCAAAGACAGACTCGGTGGGACATCGCCCAACCCCGAGCTGTTGGAATCACTTGGCCCTGGGGGAATGTTACGTCCCCAGTCCAAAGACAGACTTGGTGGGACATCGCCCGACCCCGAGCTGTTAGAATCACTTGGTCCTGGGGGAATGTTACGTCCCCAGTCCAAAGACAGACTCGGTGGGACATCGCCCGACCCCGAGCTGTAGGAATCACTTGGTCCTGGGGGAATGTTACGTCCCCAGTCCAAAGACAGACTCGGTGGGACATCGCCCGACCCCGAGCTGTAGGAATCACTTGGTCCTGGGGGAATGTTACGTCCCCAGTCCAAAGACAGACTCGGTGGGACATCGCCCGACCCCGAGCTGTTCTCAGTGGTGGTTGCCTTTACTTTTAAAGGATTTTGCCAAAAAATGAAATTTATTCATGTTTGGGGGCGGGCCCCCTTTACAACAGTTGTTCCGATTCGGTATTTTTGTCCGGTTTCTGCAAAAAAGAAAATAGAAGAAAGGAAAGTTGGTTTTTATGGGAAGTACTTTCTTAACATCTCGGCGTTCCATGGTTTCTTCAACCTCGTGTCGTCCAGATGCTCTAGGATGTAGGCCCCTGGTCTGTGATAAAGGTGGTCTTCTCCTCGTCCGCATGGTGCATCTTGACTTGATTGTATCCCGAGAAAGTGTCCATGAAGCTTAGCAGCCCTTGGCAGGCTGTTGTATCTACCA
Organism: Zanthoxylum bungeanum; assembly: GCA_019454045.1. NCBI lineage: Eukaryota > Viridiplantae > Streptophyta > Magnoliopsida > Sapindales > Rutaceae > Zanthoxylum > Zanthoxylum bungeanum. The sequence continues at coordinate 8,499 of SKCR01019296.1, forward strand.
GTTGGTCTATATTTGGGAGGGGAAAGCTGTCTTTTGGACATGCTTTGTTGAGGTTGGTGAAATCTACGCACATCCTCCACTTTCCGTTAGATTTTTTCACCAATACCACGTTGGACACCCATTCTGGGTATTTTACTTCCCGGATGAAACCGGCTCTCAGTAATTTCTCCACCTCGGTTGCTATTGCTCCGTACCGTTCCTGGTTGAATATTCTCCTCTTCTGTTTTACTGGCTTGTGTAATGGATTCACTGCTAAGCGATGGCTTACGAATTTTGGGTTGATTCCGGGCATGTCATCGTGTCCCCATGCAAAAACGTCGGGGTACTCTTGTAGACATTCCAACAAGTCTTTTCTCAGGGCCTCGTCTAGGCTTCTCCCTATCTTTATGCTTTTCTTTGGCCCGAATGGCTTTACTTCTTCTAATTCTTCGGCTGCTCCGAGCCGTGCAGCTTTATCGGGCTGAGGAGCAGGGTCCTTCCTTGTATTCTCGTCATCCTCGTCTCTCTGTCTCTTCTTGGTGCCTCTTTCTACGCAGAGGGTTTCTCGAGAGAAAGTGGCAAAACAGCTGCGGGCTTTTTTCTGGCTTCCGCATACGATTCTGATCCCTTCCCGTGTGGGGAACTTCAATTTCAAGTAATGACAGGACATTGCGGCCTTGGTTTTCATCATGAAGGGGCGGCCGACAATGACTTGATAATTGCTCATGCAGTCTACTACGGTGAAGTTTATCATGATCGTTCGGGTTTTGGGGGCAGCCCCGATCGTCATTGCTAACTGAATTTTTCCCAGGGGGATGACCGTTGAACCCCCGAATCCGTACATGGGGGTGCTGTCTTCGGTTAGGGCTGTGCATTCTACCCCCAGGTCCTCCAAAGTCTCTTTGGAAATTATGTCTACCGCGCTCCCAGGATCCACCAGGATTCGGTCCACTTCTGTGCCGCCGATCGTTGCTTTGATTATCAGTGCGTCATCGTGGGGGAAACTTACCCCCTGAGCGTCTTCATCGGTGAACATAATGGGTGTTGACCGATTTCCTTGGGGGTTTGGGATTTTTTCTGTTTTCAGCACCTCTGTTCCCCGTGCTCGGCTGTAATTCTTTCTTGACCGGTTAGAGTCCCCGGCCAGCGTTGCCCCTCCTGCGATGACGTTCACCCCTCGATTCCTTGCCCTTTGTCTGGCGGCCATGGTCTCGTGGTCGATGTAATTGTTCAGGTACCCGTTCCGGGCCAGGTCTTCCATTTGTTCCTGCAGATCCTTGCACTCATCGGTTGAGTGCCCTTTTAGATTGTGGTGTAGGCAGTAGGACCTTTTGTTTTTTCTGTCTGGGGGAAACCTCCTGAGGTCGGGTTCTATTAAGAGGCCTTTCTCCCGTATCTCCATGATGATTTCCCCTGGCGGCTTGCTTAGGGGAATATACGCCTCCTCCCGGACCACATGGTTTACTTGAGTTGTGGGCCCTCTTACTTGATCCTTGTGTGCCATTGGCTTGAACTCTTTGGGTCTTGGATTGAACTTCCGGAATTCTCTTTCTGGTCGCCGATTGTCTTCTCTCTTTGTCACCCTTTCTCTGGCGGTTGTCCCCCTCCGGGATACTTTTTCCTCGCTTTCTAGCAGGACGTATTTCCTGGCTACCTCCAGTGCGGTAGCGTAGTCTGGTGTCTCATGGATCCTCAGGTGGGTCCACAGTTTCCCGACCCTTAGGGCCCCTTTCAGACTTTCCAGGGCTTCTTGGGATTCGTACCCTCCGACCTCGAGTACGGTGTTGTGGTACCTTTCAATGAAGCTTTTCAGTGCCTCGTCGTCTCCCTGCTTCATGAGCCTTAGTTCTCCTATTGTTTTTTTAGGGGTGCAGGCTCCTTTAAAGTGCCGGATAAACGATTTCTTAAGCTGGGAGAAGCTCTGGATGCTCCCCGGGGCCAGGCTTCTATACCATAGGATGGCAGGCCCACCTAAAGTTAAGGGAAATACTTTGCATATGGCGTCGCCCGTCACCCCCTGTACTTCCATCAGGAGGACAAAATTCTCGACGTGGGATTTTGGGTCGGAGTGGCCTTTGTATGGTGCCATGGTCGGCATGCTAAATCGCTTCGGGAACTGTGCTGACCTTATCTCTTCTGTAAGGGGAGACCCTTCTTCCTCGCCTCGGGTGTGTCCCGCGCCGATCCTGAGGCCTTCTTCCCATCTGGTCATCTCTTTTCTTAACCAAGACTTTATTTCACGGGCTGTGCCCCCGTGTCGTCTTCTGTGTCCTTCTGTTCTCATGTTGTTCCGGGTGTGGCGTTCCTTGAGCTCGGAGGTCTCCTGTACGTCTTCGTTGTATTCTCTATTCTCCCTCTCGGAGTTGCAGAAACTGTCGGAGGAAGGGTCGGGAGATTGTTCCTCTTCTTCCCATGTGTCTTCTGATCGTGGCTCTCTTCCCACCACTTCAGATCTTATCCCATAAGGGCCTCTCTTTCTGGGTCCCTCGTCTTCGCTTATATCTACTACTCTTTTCCCTTTTTCCCTCTCTTTCCTCTTCTGGCCGGCCTCGGTTTCAGGTTTCTCGTTGTTTGCTCCTTCCATTCTTTCTAGTCGATCCATCATGGACCTCATGCTATCTTCCATCTTTTTCATCCAATCCATTGCCGGACTTCCTGATTGGTGATTTCCGTCTTCCGCCATTTGTCTTATCACGTGAACTGCTTTTTTGTAAAGTTCCCCACAGACGGCGCCAACTGTTGACGGTGGATTTTGGTCTCAGGGTAATACGGGAATATCACCTCCGAGGGAATCCTCCTTCAACTGTGAATTTGTTTGGTTATGCGGGAAACCAAAAGCAAATTTAGCGGAAAACAAGAGAATAACCAATCAGACAAGGCGATTTAACGTGGTTCGGTGGATTTTGAGATCCGACCTACGTCCACGGACAAGAACAGCGTGGTACTCTTTTATTACTCAAATACACTCTTTGAACCTCTCCTTTACTCGTACAAATCGGAGCTTTTATGATTCTAATCTCTCACTCTTGTGATGATTTTCAGATGCCCCTTTTACATATGCTCTACCCTCCTATTTATAATAATAACAGGGATCAGACTCCTTCTCTCACAAGGATTCCTAGTTGAGTCAATCTCCTTCTTCTACAAGGGTTCCTAATTTCAAACTACCTTTATTCTTTTTGTCCTATCAAGATACTAATTCATCAACTCTCCCGTGAAAGTAGGATAATTTATCACTTTGTCCGAGAAAACGGGGTGCTCTATCTTCCTGAACACGCCTTGTTGTCTGGTCGGTATTCATGAGGTCGGCCATGGCAACCTTTTATGCTGAGAGTGTTCTTGCCGACCTCTATAATGTCCGGTCATCTGAACCAAAGCGGTCGGTCTTCACATGATGTGGTCGGTCTTCACATGATGTGGTCCAGAGAAGGAATTTACCCTCTTGTCCTTGTCGTGCTGTCTTAAATACTGTAGTGCCTGAAAACACCATCAACAAAATATATTTAAATAATAAAATAATTATTTAATACAATACATGTAAATACTTATTTGGGGAAAAAATTTAAGAGTACTTATATACGACATGGGGGAAATTTTGCGGGGATGGGAAAAGGCACTGCCCACAAAACCCTTAGAACAGAACATGATGTGACAATGGTACTATTGATCAAGAATTTTCTGTAGAGTATTAATATACATATTCCCTATTTTTTTTTGATAAAATAGGGATTATGTTTATCATTTTTGTTTTCTGTAATACAATGTAAGTCTTGTAAAAATATATATAAGGTAACAGTTAACTAGAAAGAAATGCTTTTTTACAGAGTAAAAATTAGGCAATATTTTTTTTTTTTGAATCTTTAGTAATCTTGTGTTAAATCACTCATTTTGGGTTTAGCCGGAGTAAGTAAAATCTTGGACTGTCCCAGGCTCGAAACGCATTTCCTAAATTCGAACTCAGGATCTCAAGATGAGATCTCAAGTCCTACACCACCAAATCACGTCCCTTAAGAGGAAAAAGGAAAAAAAAAAAAAAATACGCCTTACAACTACGATAAGACAAGAATTGTTATAAATTATCTGCTACACGTGCATGAGAAATGACTCCATGATATCAGGAGTGGAAGTAGATGATAACAAAGGTAAACAGATAAAAGAACGGTGACATATTGCTGCTTCACTTGTGTCTCTCTCCACCCGTCTATAGTAAAAACAAAATTGTATCTAATGGACAAGCTTTCCACTAAGATCATCATATACACCGCCATACTTTTATTATTATAACAAAATATTTCTAGTGTTCAAATTAGTAACTAAATGGATAGCAAGATAACACTTGTCTATCGCACTAGGAATAACCTTCTACAATATTCATGAAAAAATTAATAAGCACATAAAGAATATAGAGTATCCAAATCTTCATTTTGACTCGTGTATGGGTGGCAATTTAGGTAAGGATTCATTTATTCGTTCGATTCTATTCACACTAACGACCATTTGTTTCGTTTATTAAACGAATTGAATAAGAATTTGAACTCGCTAATTCATTTATTATTTCTTTTCACTAGTTATCGTTATTTTTCAATTAAGATTCGAGAAGTTATTGCCAATTATCACCCCAAAAAAAAAAAATTGATGTTAAAATTTGATAGGTCATTTAAGTAAATCATTAATTGTATATTTCATATCTGTATATTTATGAAAAATTAATATAAATAAAATAATTTATGTCGTGAATCATAATATTCATTTAGGATTCATTAATTAAATGAATCGAGCCCCCAATGGGGCGTGACTTAGTAGTGTATGGTTCAGGATCTAGCCTTTAGGTCCTGGGTTAGAATCCAGAGAGTGTATTTTTTGTAAGAGTTTGAGACAGCCGGGGATTTTACTTACCGTGCTTAAGCCCGCAAGGGATGATTTGGCGACGGGATTTCCAACGATTTCAAAAAAAAAAATTTAATGAATCAAATAAAAATCCGGATATCGACACAAATTCGATTCCTCTATTCATTTTGCCACCCGAGATGATGCAAACCCAAATGAGCTGATGACTAAAAGGGCCAAATGCAACTATCCAATAAACCCGGCATAAGTTTTGCAATGCCGTTGGTGTTGGTTCCTCCACTCCAGGTATATAATCCATACACCGCCCGGAGGGCTGAAGCCACCTTGGAACAAAGTGGCGGCTGCCAAAGACAACCACCGCGTGTTTTTCTAGGAGAATCTCTATCCTTTTTGAACTTGAAGACCCAACCAAATCATTTGGTTGCTCTGGATTTATCCCAGTAAGGTTTCATTGCAAGGTTCAAAATAACGACCGGGAGGAGAGTCTAACATATCTTCCTCCCTTTCCATGCATAGACATTCCAGATACAAAGACTTTATGGTGGCATATAAATCGAAATCAATACAATCAATAACCCTCCTTCAAAATCTTTTACATCCATATCATCATTCGATTCATCGTCTCAAATTAATTTTCATAAAAAAAAAATAATAATAAATACTGCTCCACGTTGGTAAGAAAAATGATCATACGATACAATAACCTATACTGGGTTGAGAATCAAAGCCCCCTTGCTTCATTCAGGTTGCAAAAGATTAAAAAGAAGCAAAAATTATATTAATTCCCTTGTGTTAGAATCTACCAAGTTTAGCAGACTTCAGCTTCTCCCGACAAGGTAAGTACTATTAAAATTGAATTGATTGACAAAGAATGATTGGGATTTAGTTCTAGTGGTAATATAAAAAGTCACCAGAAAGTAATTAAAGCCCAGGTATTGATTCAAGATTTAATTTCTCAGAAGAAGATTCAGCGTCTTTGCTTTCCTCTAGTTTTGGCTTCGTCATGGCATCAAGAGTTTGCAAATATGTGTAAGATGCACTTCGACTAGATGGAGGATTAGGATTGCTTATTCTACTGGCAAGGAAGCGACGAATCAGACCCCGGATGAGTGGGGCCATGGTATCTGGCTCATATTCGAAGTAGTACATAATTCCTCCCATGCACGCACAAAATAATGCCACCTGTAATGGTTTGAAATCACATTTAAATATATAAAATATAACCTAGTCAAAGAACTGAAAAATCTCGCATCTTCCTTTGTTCTATTTTATGTTGAGTCCAAATGTGAGTTAATCATATGCATGCACTCACAAACACTCCTGTCTCTAAAGTAAAGTTTATCAGCAAGAAAATTGCATAGAAAAACAACTGGACATTCATTCAAGTATAGTGTACACATTGAATAAACTTTTCAAATCTGGCTTCATCCTAAAATCAGGAATGATAAAAAAGAATTAATCAGCTACATAAGAAATGGATTAGCCAGCATTCAGCAATAAAATGTGGGAAGATGTTTCTTAAGTCAACAAGGAAAGCTTTCAAAGAACGGTTAGTAATGAGCATACCTCAGCATTCCTTACATTAGGAAGCAGGTGGCGATTTACTAAAATATACCACAATGAATCTCCTGCCCGTGGAAGAACATATAAAGCAAGTTCACCACGTCTAGCTTTTTTCTCCAGTAATACAGAAAGGGCAGATAATGCGCCTGCAACCCAATACACAAGCTTGTGATCTTTAGCAGCAACTTTTCTGTGCACACATATGACTCCCTTGAATCATCCAAAAGCACATTAAGAATTCATTCACACAGTTTTTAACCAAAAAAGTATAAATGAGAGAAGGATAGAGAGAACAGCTACCTGAAAAATTCCAACAAATGCAGACAAGAACGATGTTGAACGAACAGCACCTTTAAGAGCAAGCCAACAGGTACGAGCAGGGGAATTCATGAACTTCAAAATGGATCATAATATTAAAAACTGAAGGAAAATTACAAGCCCCAGATATGAAACATAGCAGTCATCACAACACAGAAATAAAAAAAAAAAAAACTCTTTGATTAAAAGAAATTTCCTCTTCAAGATGGGAAAGGGCAATCGTCAATTGTAGCATAAACAAAAACAGAGTTTTAATGTCTTGATGTTCACCAATCAAACCTAGCTTTTATAAAAATCTAAATCAGGGAATAAATGCATAACATATCATATGGTTTAGTGAACTGTGTAGAGGAAAATGGGAGATTCTCAACTGCAAGAACGACATGGTAACCAAGTTTGACTGATTATGATTCTGATGCTGTTAATAAAATGCTAACACTTTTGTCTCGACTACCCGAAACGTTTATCCTTTTCTACAAGTCCCGATCCTGCAAAAATATCTGGCCACAAAATCTTCCAAGCCTCAAAAGGTCAAGTGAAGTAAATTAAAAAAGAAAAAGATGAAAACGACAGTGAAGTGGATATATCCCTTCCTCCATGCCTGTTAACAATGGGGCATCTATCACACACTGAACATTATTTATGTCATATATATTCAACACAGGAGTCTGGTGCTTTTGGAAGGGTCACATAGGTGGCAACAAGAGGAATTTGTCGACAGCAGTAGAGATGGAGGTTTGCAGTTGAAGCAAATTGTGAAGTCAATAATCACAGCAGCGGTTAGTGTGATGTTGAAGTTACCAGTAGTAGGAAGAAGTAAATTTCGGTTTTCAATAGCTTATTTTGCATGTTTCAATCAACTGGCCAGGTGAATCCACCACATAGATTTCATAAACAGATTGTCATGCTAAATGCGACAGAAAACAGAATGCACAATTTGACATGCGCATTATTACCGAAAACACTGCATATGACAAAATTCTTAAAAAGAGATTCAACCATTCGTTTCTATAAAAGCTAAAACCCCAGTTTTGTACAGAGGTTCAAAAAGCTATGACATTGAAATCAGCACACATGATTTCTTTATATTTGTCTCACAAGTAGAAGCATAATACATAAAGAGTTATATGTGCATGAAACCAAATTGAGTGAGATGTGTACCTTCTGTAGATGCAGAACAACATATGGTACAAATGTCAAGGAGAAGTATAGCGGAAATGTTTTTCTGAATGTATTTGATGCTGATTTAGCATTGTGACCCAGACATGAATCTGTGTCTGGATGAATAATCGAACAAGGAATAATAGAGGGGAACTCTTCCAAATTCACATGGTTTAACTTTCTTCTGCTAGATAAATATGCTGATATAGAGGCTGTATCTACTGGACCACCCCGACAGCTATCTCTCACAGCCTTGTAAACAGGTTTGGCTACTGGACCAGTCTTCTGAATGAAGTCTTGATATGATTTTGGCAAGCTCTCAGGACGCATTACAAAGGAATACATAACCTGAAATGAATTTCTCAATCAATAAAAGTATGATAAAATCAACATAAAAGGTTTCAAGGCAAAAACCTAATTGGAGCAACAGAGAAGCAAAATTCCAACAACTTTTTTCTATAAGAAAGTTCCAATAACTTGTTAATACCATAAGGAACCACAACTCCCATCTACCTAAACACAATGTGGTGTTTGCAATAACATTCATTGTTTAAATTAAAAAATTAACATGAATAAAATGATCTGTGGGTAAACAGTACAAAAACAGGTAGCAAATGTGAATTTAACAAAAGTTTTTCACCACTTTGCTTCACTGGTCTCTACAACTTTCCTTTTCATTGTTTTACATCTTCATCATTGAGCATAAACAGATAAAAACAAAGATGAGACTAATAAAATGATAAAAAAAAAAAAACCCGGTTGACAAATTGATATAGCTTGATAGTACCTGGGCACAGGCTAGAGAAAAGAGCAAAGAATCTCCATGTCTCCAATGGCTACCCCACAAGTGAAACTTGTTCTTCGACTTGGCAGAATTATATGCACACTAATAACAAAAATAAATTAATAACTAATCATTAATTTCCATAAGTTGAGACGAGGTGATATGAAATTAGTCAATGTACCTGAGCTACTCTTGCCAAAAGATAAAGAGCAAGCGTGCGTCTCCGATTAGAATCATCCAAAGCTAAAACAGACAAACCAGCAATGGAACCTGCTAAATATCTGTTCCAATCATATATCCCCTTGAACAAAATTAAAAAACCAATACAAAATAAAAACAAATGGTAATGTGGACACATAATACAACTTACGCATTGAATGGAGTCTCTTTCTTTCTGAATTTTCTTAACAAACATCTAAGCAAATGATATGATCCTGTAAACCCACCAAATAGCAAACCAATTCTACACGCTTCTTCTCTCACAATCAAATCTTTCTCAGAAACAAGTTGCTGCAGTAACCCCAACAAAATGAGAAGAAAAAAAAAACAATCTTTCACACAATTTTTTGAAAAAATTGAAAATAAATAAATAAAATACCCAAGAAAGGGGAGAAAAAGGTTACTTTAAGATCGAGAAGTGAAGAATAAGAGTTCCCACGCGCGAGCTTGAAGGCGCGTAGCAGAATTCCAATCCCAACTCTCACTCCGTAGGAAAGAAGAAAGCTTTGGCAGAGGTTACCAATAGCGTTGGCCACACAAGACTCGTCACCGGCGTGGTGGCAGGGCGGTCGGGAGCCGCCGTCGCCGTCGCCGCCGCCAGATCGTTGGCGGCGTTGGAGCTCCTCTATGGCTTCGCGGAATCGCTCCTCGGCCTCGCGAAGGCGGCGCTCGGCGTCGGCATCGGGAGTTTTGTAGATTGGTGGCGGCATTTGATGATGATTGGCCGATGAGAGAAGGGATTTGGCATCTGCGTTAAGCAAAGAGACTGAATATGAAGTGAATGATACGTAATAAATGGCAAAAAAAACAAATCCTGTTTTTGTTTCTGTTTCTACTATTGCATTGCTTTTTGGGAAGTTCAAGGATAGATTTCGGTTCTGAATTATTTATTTATTAAAATGAAAAAAAAAAAAAAAAAAGCATGAAAAATATGCTAACGAGGACGGCCGAACATCCGGAATCAAAAAATTATTTCGAATTTTAAATAAAAATCAAATTTTAATTAGGATTTAAAATCTTAAATAATTTAATATGAGTGTTTAAAAAATTAATACGACATTCAGATTTATCAAGAAATGACATATCATGCACGCACCGGCCTATTCACATCACTGCTTATGAGTTTATAATATAAATAAATAATTAAATACTTTCTCCCAAAATATTGTTAATATTTCTCCAAATTCGGCCTTATTTTTTTCATGAGTGACTCATACTCTTTATTTAGATATATTCATTTTTTGTATATGAAGGGGAAAATACAACATTTGATTCAAAATTTGTACGGTTTCTAATAAATGTGGTAATGGTAAGTGGTCAGTCTGTTGAGTCTATTTTTAATTGGTAAATTCCGTAATAAATTGTATTTAATTGAGTTGTAATGAGTCGTAAATAGTTTAGTATATTTGGATAATTTTTAGAAGATGTTGGAGTGAGATTTCATAGTCATGTCACGTGACAATACAATCGAACGCCCTCAACCAGTAAGCAGACGTGTGTATCACATTCTACACCGCATTTGAACGATCCTAAAGGGAATTTTTTTTTTTCACTATTTACACATAATCCCCATAAATATAAAAGAGTCAAAACTTTATTGATTTTCACTAAGTTACGACAATATGATATTATACGAAAATTATAGTAGAAAATCTTGAAGTTGAGGAATAATCATCGAGTGGTTCTTAGGTTTAAGTTTTTTTTACAGTATATGAGAATAGATTTCACTTAAATTAGGTGCAGATTGAAGCATAATCACCTGTTTTTAAGGATTTAATTGATATTTAGTTTATGAAAAAATTGTGAGAATGATTATTAAAAAGAATAAGAAGAGCGAGAAAAAATTTGGGAGAAAATCAAGTATTTAGGAAATTGACACGTGACGAGATGCAGAGAGTTTTAAGACTTCTCATTTATTAGTATTGGTGTTTGGTGCGCCAATTTTATGTTGTATTTCTCGGTAAATACTTATGTAAATATTTGTTTTGAATAAAATAAACAGTTTCATTAATATAACATTTTTCTTTATATGGTAAAGACGTAACAGACCTTATAATGATTAGTTATGATACAGTTGCAAAAGTGTCACAACTATCATTGAATTGTATCATAACATTATCATTTTCAAATTTTTCCTGGTCAAGGTTTACATTATTTGGTCAGTAAGTAAACCCGTAGAGACAGGTACGTGTCGTATATTGAAATCTAGGATTTCAATGGTTATTACTCAATGAACCATGAGTCTCGGAGACTCGTATAGATATATATGTGTTTATATTGGTTTAAACACTGAACAACTCACCGAAAATTCTTAATACATGATATACCAAAGTCAATAAGAATTTTTTCGAATTAAGTAGCATAGTGATTCTTTAACTTGAGATACCACTGTAAATATATGAGTTATCCTTCACACTTTGATGACAGTCACGTTACCAACCTATTTAGGTCATATCTCTGTCTGTTCATTGGGTGTGGACTGATTCTCACGATATTCAGTTTGTATCAAGAAATAATCCATCAATTATGTATACAGAGCATAACTATTCAATATGGAATTAACGATCTGTTAAATCTATGGGTCAGTGGTACAATGTAAAAGTGAGTTTTAAGTGTTATTTAGATATCGCTAATTAATACGTTGACAGGATTATACCTAAGGAAATATTGAAGTTTATATTTGTATCTGTAGTTTAATCTGAATACTTGTGACGAAATGATTATACGTATGCAATGACCTCGACCTATATACTTCAACGAGTTTATCTATGGTCGTCATAATTTACGGGTGGGTAAATTATAAACATGAAATTGGATTTCGTGACGGATATACCTGAACTTAGAGAGTCTAACATAATAAAATATACTTGTAGAGAACTAGGGCAATAATTATGAATAAATATTGATTATTCATAAATCGTTTAAATGTTAAACGAATAATTACTTGCAAATGGATATTTCGGTCATTTCTTAATTAATATGTATTTATATTTACTACATTATTTTATTAAATATACATTAATTAATTGTCAAATAAGATTTTTTTGACATATATCATAAATATATATATTTTGATTATTTAATATAAAATAATATATATATATATATATATATCTGGATATTTATTTATTAAAATTTTGATTATTTAATTATTAAAGTAATTAAAAATAAAATATCTAAAATGATGATTAAGCTTGGAAATGGAAAAATGTGATTGGTTACACTTGTTTATTATCATTTATGGTTGGAGTGTACAAATGAAACAAGTTATAATTTATATTTTCTCTCCATTCTGTTCCCGCCATTAAGGATAATATATAAAGTGAAATTGTTTCATTTTTGCTAGATTAGGTTAAGCCTCCAAATACAAAAAAAAAATAGAGAGTTGAGAGTAAAAGCAAAGTGATAGAACTTTAACAAAAAAAAGTTTGGAGTTTCAAAGGTATTTTTATTTTTTCTTTAAATAGAAAAATATTTCTATTGTTATAGGCTATAACATATGATGTGTATATTTTTTTTCTTCTCTTGAATTTGTGTTGAGATGCTTGGAAGCTTGATAAATGAATTTATGTATGTATAGTTTTAAAAGTAAACTTTCTTAATGGAATACAAGCTCACTTTAGTCATTTGATGACTTGTTTATCAATCTAGAATTATTAGATCACTCAATAATTACCTAGAAATGTTCTTAAGTTATTTCAAAGTGGTGAGACTTGATTGGTGTTGTAGAGATTGAATTAAAGTATGTAATTGAATTAATTTTAGTTAATTTGATTAATTGACAAAATTAGGGTTTGTGTCTAAAATTAAAATTGGGGCTTTTCATATATATGATGTACAAATTATTTTGGTAGTGATTGGAAATCACATGAGCTTGTATTTGACAAATTAAGAGTAAAATGACTAAAATCCAAAAGTTTGGCAATTTATGTCATTCACTACAATTTAGGATTTTGATATAAAAACTGATTTTTTAGATTTGGGTCATTAAAATAAATTAGTTTATTTTAATTACCTAAGAAAAATCAACAAAATCGAAAAAATTTGATTTTCGCATTCTGGTGCGCTATCTGATTAAACCGCAAATAACCTCAATACCATCAAGACCAAGTTTTAAAGTCTCTTGTCATCAAAGTTTGGTAACAAAATTTATCACCAGAATCTGAAGTCAGTACCCCTAGGTTTCAATTCAAGGCTCACCAGTGGAAATTCCATATCAGGCTCGACTCTCAAGAAAGTAAGCACAAGTCATGCAATGAATAAGCCTGAAAAAATCAGGCAAAATCCGAACCTGGACATACGAATCTAGGTCTAGGTCCAAAATGTGTTTTAGTGGATATGAGTCTGTATCTAGGTCTAGGTCCAAAATGTGTTTTAGTGGATATGAGTCTGTATCTAGGTCTGGGAATAAAATATTCGGACAAAAATGCGAATACACTCGGTCTGGATCCAGGTAGGGGTGGTGTGGGACACAAGAACTGGGCGACGCATGCTGTCCCGGGCTCGCGGCCTAGTCAGGAGTACGGAGTAGCCACGGGGGACTAAACCGGAGAATAATGGAGTCGCCACCCGGTGTGAACCGGGACAAAGATTTAAGGCCGCACTCACCCCTCGCAAGGGAAGACCTCAAACCGTTGGGTTCGGAATGGTCCCTTACTTATGTCACTTGTAATGAAAGGATTTATGTGGTAATTTAATCAGGCTTAAGTAACACTTATTTCCAAGAGTATCATGCTTCTAAATCCATATGCACAAAGATAAAATTTACACTTAAATTTGCATATATTTCACATCTAAGATTGCATGCTTGAACGTACATCAAAGTAGCAACGAACATACAACTTTATTGGCATATTGTATTCATGGAAACACAAGCACACATAAAAGCGAATCAAATAATGGCGAACATTTGATTTCATAGACATATCATACTCATACGTGCGGGAGCATAAACAAATAGCCATTACATATCCATGCGTAAATAAATGAGTCAACTAAGTACATAATGCAAAAAGACGATTAGGGTGCAATTAGGCATTAAAGTGAGCATGCTATGACGTGGTGTAAAATGAGATAACTAATATGGACACAGACGCACATATGATGAAAATGACTCAATTCAGTATATTCGCATTCGTATAGCATTCGTAAACGCGTTCGAACGGTAAACAGAAGGTTCGCGTTCGTATAGCGTTTGATAATGCGTTCGAACGAGACCAGACAGAAAACATGCGTTCATGCGGCGTTTTTGAACGCGTTCAAATGGGGTTACAGCAGTGACCTCCAAAATGAAGTAAACAACTTGACACATACATGAACGGATGAATAGATGACACTTAATAAATAATAACGGGCTAGAAGCGCGACAAAGCATCGTGGCAGACGATTTTAACCTCTCGAAATAGAGGACCTTTAATCGCACTTACTAAGCCCATGCGCAATCAACATAATACATATATAAAAGTAAAGACAATGACATCGGACTTCGTATACCCGATTGAACACATCTTACATTCAACCGAATATACATCAACCGGCGCGGCAAAGCATTGTGGTAAAGGATTTTGACCCCTCCAAATAGGGAGACCTTTAATCCGGCTTACTAAGCCCATGCGCTCGATCGCATCATGCATACAAAGATTAAAGACAATAATATCAAACTTAGTATGCCCGATTGAACATATCTTACGTCCAACCGAACACACATCAACCGGCGCGGCAAAGCATTGTGGTAAAGGATTTTAACCCCTCCAAATAGGGGATCTTTAATCCGACTTACTAAGCCCATGCGCTCGATCGCATCATGCATACAAAGAAATACAATAATATAAACTTAACTTAGTATGCCCGATTGAACATATCTTGCGTCCAACCGAACACACATCAACCGGCGCGGCAAAACATCGTGGTAAAGGATTTTAACCCCTCCAAATAGGGGACCTTTAATCTGGCTTACTAAGCCCATGCGCTCGATTGCATCATGCATAAACAAGTAACATGCAGAATTCAAATGACAAAAAAGAAATAAATCAAAGCAACATAAAACAAAAGAAGGTGTCGTTTACTCAAGCGGTACGTGGAGTTGTATCCCGAGTACAGATCATACTACCGTCCATTCGGAATCGGCTATGAAATTTATGTCCGGGTTTCCATCCGATATACCACGAGAGTTGACACATCTTTCATTTTATTTCAAAGCCACAACATACAATATTTTGTAATCCATGCATATTTATCTACTCAAGGGCCACAACATGCATTTATAAACGACTCTCATGCGATGAAAACGAATAAAACAATTAAAAAAATAGATGAGAATGATAGAAAAAGTACCCTCAGGTCTAACCTTTTATGTCGACTTTCGGACTCGCGTTTCACGGCCGTCGGAAGGGCTATCACTCCGCAACTCTTCCGGTTCACTGGATTAATGTCTTAGCTCGCTGTTTTGCTATTTTGGTCGCTGTTTCCACTCCGTTTTGCTGCTATTTCCTTGCAGTTTTCTGGTCACTGTTCATGTGTGTTTATTCACTGTTTGGGGACTGTTTTATGTGTTTTTGGAGGGTAAAGGGCTGCTGTTTTGGAAGGGTTTCGGGAGCAGTTTCTGGTCACTGTTTTGAGCAGTTTATATGGGCTGTTTCTGTGTGGTTTTAAGGACTATTTGGGGCTGTTTGAATGGTGATTTTTGGTGAAACAGTGAGCAGTTCCATGGGCAGGTTTTGCGTGGATTTGGGGACTGTTTGGAGAGGTGTTTAGGCGTTAATTTGAGGGTTGTTTGATGTCAGTTTGTGCGTGAGGCAGTGGGCGTGAAGGAGGGCTTTGTGCGTGCAGTGAGGGGACTTGGTGTGAGGCAGTGGGCGTGAAGGGTGAAGTTGAAAGGAGCTATGTTGGCGTTTGAAGGGCTGGACGTGTGGCTAGGCTTGGAGCAACGTGTTTTTGGTCTTGGTCTGTTTGTGGCTAATGGTTTTTGTTGATGCAGTGAACGTTGAAGGAGGCTGGCTAGGCGAGGTAGTGGGGACATGTGGCGTGGGGCTTAAGGGAGCATGTGGGCTGTGACGTGAGGGGTAGGTGTTGCTTGAAGGCTAATTAAGTAAAGGCAAGGCGGCGTTGTTGGCAGACTAGTGGGCAGGTGCGTGAAGCTTGGTGGACATGGGCAGGTGGCTGCGTTGAGTTGGTGTTGGTCAGGCGTTAAGGCTTGTGAGAGCTGTTAAACGTTTGTGGCCTTTGTGTGGAGCGTGGATGGCAGCGAGTGGAGGCAAGGGGGAGTGATTGTGGAGAAGGCTGTGTGTCTAGGTTTTTGTGAGGGAGCGCTGCCGAATCTGTTGTATGCGAAGAGAGTAGGGTTTTATTTGTTTTAGTTTCTTTTGTTTGTAATTGCCGTGTGTGTTCCCTTTTATTTGCAAATTTGTGTTGTTTATATATTAGTCAATTAGGGTTTTTCCTTGTCTCACAAGGAATGGATATTGGTTTCTAATTTAGGCTTTTCAAGAATGGTATACACAAGATTGAGGGGGGACAAAATATTTTAAATAAGGAAGTTACAAGATTAGATTGGTGTTGATTAGGAAGTCAAATATTTTAGATTGGTAAATATATTATTTAGTTAGGAATGATTATATTTGATTAGTTTATATTAGGCATATACTTATTTTATGTTTGGTAAATATTTTATTTATTTATTTAATTTAATTAATATTTTATTTAGTTAATGTTTTAATTTAATTAATAATTATTTAATTTGGGTGTGTATTAGGCGGCTATGGGCGTGTGGGCTTTGGTTAGGTGGGTGGGCTTGGCTAGGTGTTTTGATGTATTTTAATTTGGAAGTGAATTATTTAATTTTGGTATTTAATTTTAATTTAGTTATTAAATTTTCAATTTTAATTTAATTAATTGGTTTCGTTTTAACTTTAATTTAATTTCAATTGGTTTTAATTAAAATTTGTGACATGTGTTTTTTAAATGTTATAATTATTTTTAATTTGTGACATGTGTTTTAACACGGAGGTCCAACAAGCGAACCCGAAGCTAATCCAGCGAATAAAAACTAACAAAATGCTGATTCCCTTCCGACGATCGTTTCCCGCAACTTCCTCGACTAAAAAAGTAGTGCCTCCAACTGAGACTCATCATCGGGTTTCACATGTAAAAATGCAACGTCTACAGTCGCCCCCACTTTGATGAGACTTGTGCAGTGTGTGACTTTGAACAATCATATCAAAGTTATGCAATGCATTTTTACTTACCTGGCTCGCCAGCTGCCACCTGATTTGTCTGCTGCTCCGCCGAGCTGATGATGCAGTGGACCTCGATCCTGGGACGCATCCCAATAACTGCAACCGAAAATGGGGGCCTCGACCCTGGGACGCATCCCAATACCGCTGACAAAATGGGCCTCGGCCCGGGGACGCATCCCCAAACTGATGCAGTGGGTCTACGACCCTGTGACGCATCCTGATAACTGCAACTGACAACGGGGGCCTCGACCCTGGGACGCATCCCAATACCGCTGACAAAATGGGCCTCGGCCCGGGGACGCATCCCCAAACTGATGCAGTGGGTCCACGACCCTGGGACGCATCCCAATACCGCTGAAAAAATGGGCCTCGGCCCGGGGACGCATCCCCAAACTGATGCAGTGGGTCTACGACCCTGGGACGCATCCCGATAACTGCAACCGACAATGGGGGCCTCGACCCTGGGACGCATCCCAATACCGCTGACAAAATGGGCCTCGGCCCGGGGACGAATCCCCAAACTGAAATATACTTACGATGATGTGGGTCTCAACCCTATGATACATCCCCAAACTGATACTAATGCTGATGTGGGCCTCGCCCTCGGGACTCATCTCCGCAACTGATACTGATGCTTATGCTGAATGTGGGCCTCAACCTTGGGACTCATCGCTACAACTGATACTGATGACGACATAGGCCTCGGTCTTGAGACCCATCTCTGAAACTGATGCTGATGTGAACCTCGTCCCAAACTGCTACTGATATGGGCTTCACCCCCAGAATGCCATACCCGGCAGAACCACTGATGTTCCATTCCAACATATTGTATTGTCTCTCGCGAGTGTAGACAACAGAACCTGGGCGACGCCGTTCCTAGGCTCGCGGCACTAGTTGGGAAGTACTAAATAATATGGAGTCGCCACCCGGTGTGAACCGGGACAAAGATTTAAGGCCGCACTCACCCCTCGCAATGGAAGACCTCAAACCGTTGGGTTCGGAATGGTCCCTTACTTATGTCACTTGTGATGAAAGGATTTATATAATAATTTAATTAAGCTTAAGTAACACTTATTTCCAAGGGTATCATGCTTCTAAATTCATATGCATACATCAACAAGTTCAACATGCTACATCACATGACAATTTCATGAACATATTTCAATCCTATGGTATGGAAAACTAAGAGCAACCTAATCATGCTTGAGTACTATCTCATGAACCTATTAACCAAATAATATGCTAACAGCCTAATCATGCTTGAATACAATCCCAAGAACACATAGAATGGATAAATGCAGGATACGAATGATATGGTTGGCTATATAACACAAGAAAGATCAACCAAGAGACAATTATGCATGAATATGATAAGACAGACTCAGTTCAGTGTGCGCGCGTTCGTGTAGCGTTCGTAAACGCGTTTGAACGGTAAACAGAAGGTTCGCGTTCGTGTGGCGTTTGATAACGCGTTCGAACGGAAATGAAACAGAATGCTCGCGTTCGTATGGCGTTTGATAACGCGTTCGAACGGAAATGAGACCTGATACATGATAAGGCAAAAATGCATGCGCGTTCGAGTTGCGTTCGTAAACGCGTTCGAACGGGAACAGACCTGATGCATGAAATGGGACGCAATACATAAACAACGAAATAAAGGGGCGCGGCGAAGTACTGCCGTAAAGGTGGCCTTTTGGGGCTCTTGATCTCTCAAAGAGAGGACCTTTAGACCAACATACTAAGCCCATGCGCGTCGCATCACATCATACATACGAACATAAAGACAATCATATCAAACCAAATATGCCCGATTGAGCGTATCTTGCATTCAAACGGACACACATCAACCGGAACGGCAAAGCATCGTGGTAAAGGGCTTCAAACCCCTCCCCATAGGGGATCTCACATCACACTTACTAAGCCCATGCGCTCGATTGAATCATGCATACAAAAAATTAAAAGCAATCATATTAAACGTAGTGTGCCCGATTGAACGTATCTCGCATTCAACCGAACACACATCAATCGGTGCGGCAAAGCATCGTGGTGAAGGATTTTAACCCTTCCGATTAGGGGACCTTTCATCGCACTTACTGAGCCCATGCACTCAATTATATCATACACAAATAAGCGACATACAGAATTTAAATGACAAGAAATAAATAAACCAAAGCAACCCAAAACAATGGAAGGTGCCGTTTACTCAAGTGGTACGTGGAGTTGTGTCCCAAGTACAGACCGCACTACCGTCCATTCGGATTCGGCTACGGAATTTACGTCTGGGTTTCCATCCTATATACCACAAGAGACGACACTCTTCCATTTCATTCAAGCCACAACATGCATCCATAAACGACTCTCATGCGAATAGAATTCAATAATAAAAGAAACGAATATAAACTAATGAAAAAGTGCCCTCAGGTCTAACCTTTTAAATCACCTCTCGGATGTACGGTACACGATCGTCGGAAGGGTGGATGCTCCGTAATTCTTCCGGTTCACTGGTTCACTGTTCTCGTTCGTTGTCTCACTGTTTTTGCTCCGTTTTGCTGCTGTTTTCTCTGTCTCTTCTGCTCCCTGTTTCAGGTCACTAAAGCTACTGTTTTGTGCGGTTTTGGGACTGTTTCGGTGGTGTTCTGGTTACTATTTTGGGTGTGTTTTTCGGTGATGTTATGGTGTGGTTCGGGGGCTGTTTTATGCGTGTGTTTAGGGCTGCTATATGGGCTGTTTTAGGTGGTGTAGGGGCTGCTGTTTTCGGTTGTGGAGTGGGGGAGTTGAAGGGGATTATTTCTGTTTTTCTTCTTGTTATTGCCGTGAGTTGTGTGTATCTTATTTGTATGAGCTAGCTAGCCTTGAGAAGGTTGGTGAAGGGTTCTTTTTATAGGCAAAGGGTTATGCTTGACAAGGAAAGGGATTTGTGTATTTAAAAAGGGATATGATTTGGTGTTGGACAAAGAAAGCAATGGATTTGATTGGCTTGGATTAGGGAGGTTGAATATTTAGTTTATGTTGATTAGGCATACAATATTTTATGTTTGGGAATAATATATTGGTTGATTGATTTTAACTTGGTATGATTATATTTGATTGGTTTAGATTAGGCATTTAGTTTGTTGATTGATTTTAATTAGGCATGCAATTTCTTTAATTTGTGTAAGTATTTTATTTAATTTGGTATGTGATTTTTAGATTTGTTTTGATTTCACCATGTGTTAAATATGTGTTTTAAGTGGGCTTGGGCGTGTGGGCCAAGGTTTGGGCGAATTGGGCTTAATGTGAGGCTAGCAACAAAACCAAAATTACCGACACCGTTCGAACGCATCATCGAACGCAGCACGAACGCCCGCAATCTGTTTGACGTTCGAACGTATACACGAACGTAGCACCAACGAAAACAGTGAACCTTGTTTATTCTGAATTCCCCTTCCGATGTCCGTTTTCCGTGACCTCCGTGACTTAAAAGGTAGTGTCTCCAAAATGAGACTCATCATAGGGACTTATGTGTAAAAATGCAGTGCCTACAGTCGCCCCCACTTTGATGGGACTTGTGTAATGTGCAACAGTGACAATCTTATCAAAGTTATGCAATGCATTTTCACTTACCTGGCTCGCCAGCTGCCACTTGACTTACCATGTGTTGAGTTGAGTACTGCAGCGGACCTCGATCCTGGGACGCGTCCCAATAATTGTAACTGACAACGGGGGCACCTCGACCCTGGGCACCTCGACCCAACACCGCTGACTATAGGGACCTCGCCCTAGAACTGATGATGTAGTGGGCACCTCGACCCTGGGCACCTCGACCTGGAACTACAATGGACAACGGGGGCACCTCGACCCTGGGCACCTCGACCCAACACCGCTGACTATAGGGACCTCGCCCTAGAACTGATGATGTAGTGGGCACCTCGACCCTGGGCACCTCGACCCGGAACTACAATGGACAACGGGGGCACCTCGACCCTAGGCACCTCGACCCAATACCGCTGACTATAGGGACCTCGCCCTCGAACTGATGATGTGTCTCCATACCTGGAGATGACATGATATGGGCCTCGCCCCTAAGCTGATATGGGCCTCGCCCCTTGGGACTCATCCCGAAAACTGAAATTGCTTTAGCGTTGCTTGGCTCATTCCTGCCGCTTTCTCCTTTCTTTGAACCTGCGAGCACAAAACAGAAACAAACACAAAGGTATGCAATGCATTTTCACTTACCTGGCTCGGCTGCCGCCTCTGGTTGAGTTGGATGGTGAGGTGCTGCGACCCC
Source organism: Zanthoxylum bungeanum (assembly GCA_019454045.1). Lineage (NCBI taxonomy): Eukaryota > Viridiplantae > Streptophyta > Magnoliopsida > Sapindales > Rutaceae > Zanthoxylum > Zanthoxylum bungeanum. The sequence continues at coordinate 29,872 of SKCR01019296.1, forward strand.
TGGTTCATTCCTGAACCGTGCTTCCATTCTTGGAGTGCCACTCTCGGCCTGTTCATTCCTGAACTGTACTTCCATTCCTGGAGTGCCATTCCCGGCTTGTTCATTCTTGAACTCTGCTCTATTCTTGGATTGCCGTTCCCGGCTTGTTCATTCTCGAACTGTGTTGAGATGAGGCTTTATTCCTCCCGAGCTTTATTCCCGAACTGTTGAGATGAGGCTTTATTCCTCCGAGCTTTGTTCCCGAACTGTGGTGAGATGAGGCTTTATTCCTCCCGAGCTTTATTCCCGAACTGTTGAGATGAGGCTTTATTCCTCCGAGCTTTGTTCCCGAACTGTGTTGAGATGAGGCTTTATTCCTCTTGAGCTTTATTCCCGGACTGTTGAGATGAGGTTTTATTCCTCCCGAGCTTTATTCCCGAACTGAACTGACATGAGGCTTTCTTCCCCTTGAGCTTTGTTCTCAAACTATACTGATATGAGGCTTTCTTCCCCTTGAGCTTTGTTCTCAAACTATACTGACATGAGGCTTTCTTCCCCTTGAGCTTTGTTCTCAAACTATGCTGACATGAGGCTTTCTTCCCCTTGAGCTTTGTTCTCAAACTATACTGATATGAGGCTTTCTTCCCCTTGAGTTTTGTTCTTTGATCTGAGCTGACCGTGTGGCTTTGTTCTTGAACTGTTACTGTAAGGTGGTTCATTCCCGAACCGTTACTGTGAGATGTCCATTCCTGAACTATTACTGTGAGATGTCCATTCCCGGACTGTTGCTTCTATTCTTGGAGTGCCATTCCCGGCTCGTTCATTCCTGAACTGTGTTTCCATTCTTGGAGTGCCATTCTCGGCCTGTTCATTCCCGGACTATATCTCCATTCTCGGATTGCCATTCTCGGCGTGCTCATTCTCGAGCTGTCCATTCCCGGACTATATCTCCATTCTCGGAGTGCCATTCTCGGCGTGCTCATTCTCGAGCTGTCCATTCCCGGACTATATCTCCATTCTCGGAGTGCCATTCTCGGCGTGCTCATTCTCGAGCTGTCCATTCCCGGACTATATCTCCATTCTCGGAGTGTCATTCTTGGCTTGTTCATTCTTGAACTGTTACTGTATGGTGGTCCATTCTCGAACCGTGCTTCCATTCTTGGATTGTATCTCCATTCTCGGAGTGCCATTCTCGGCAGAACTAATCTGATATGATGCGGGCTTCGCCCCCAGAATGCCATACCCGGCAATGCTGATCTGATGTAATGCGGGCCTCGCCCCCAGAATGCCATACCTGGCAATGCTGATCTGATGTAATATGGGCCTTGCCCCCAGAATGCCATACCCAGCAAAGCTGATACTGAAGTGGGCCTCGGCCCCAGAATGCCATACCCGGCAAAGCTGATACTGAAGTGGGCCTCGGCCCCAGAATGCCATACCCGGCAATGCTGATACTGAAGTGGGCCTCGGCCCTAACTGCTACTGATATGGGCCTCGCCCCGAGACTGATACTGCTGATATGGGCCTTACCCATGTGATTCATTCCTGAAGACTGCTGACATCGTACTGTTACTGCTTCTGTTTGGCTTGTCTTTGCCATTTTTCTTTTTCTTCTTCAAAACCTGTGAATACAAAAGAGAACAAACACGAAAGGATGCAAAATGTGTTACGTGTATGCATGTATGAATGTTCTTATCCCGTTGGGTTAGGTCTTCTTCGATTCATTTCTGAACCGTGCTCCATTTTCGGAGTACCAATCCTGGACAAACTGATGCTGATAATGTGGGCCCCACCCCGGAGATTCCTTTCTGAAGCTGACACTAACATGGGTCTCGTCCCTTGGACTCATCCCCGAAACCATACTGATATGGGCCTCAACCCTGGGACTCATCCCCAAACTGATTGATAATGTGGGTCTCGACCCTGGGACGCATCCCCGACACTCCGACACTGTTGATGATGTGGATCACGACCTTAGGACTCGTCCCAAAACTGAAGCTGACGTGGGCCTCGCCCCCGAGCTGATACTGATGTGGGCCTCGGCCCTGGGACTCGTCCCCAAACTGTAACTGATGTGGGCCTCGGCCCTGGGACTCATCCCTGAAACTGATGCGGGCCTCGCCTCCGAGCTGATATTGGTGTGGGCCTCGGCCCTGGGACTCATCCCCAAACTGACTGATGTGGGCCTCGGCCATGGGACTCATCCCCAAACTAAAACTGATGTGGGCCTCGGCCCTGGGACTCATCCCCGAAACTGATAATGTGGGCCTCGCCCCCCAGACTGATACTGATATGGGCCTCGCCCCTAACTGATACCGATATGGGCCTCGCCCCTAACTGATACTGATATGGGCCTTGCCCCAGACTTAATCACTCTGCCTGTTGCATACTCTGCCGTGTCATCATCAAGAGCGGGGATATCATCCCTCAACACATTCGGAGGCTCCTCACGCCTCACATTCTCAGATTTTCCCCCAGCACTGGGTACAGCCATATTCATCATGGCAGTAGTCAAGGCTTGCAACTGTTCAGTAATCTTGGCGAAACCATTTTCCAACTGATCTATCCGAGATACCTCAATATCTGATTTACTCATGTCTGTTCCCAGCATTCTGGTGAGTCTTCCTTTTTCCCTAACCCAACGGGAATCTTTTACGGCTTTTAGAACACAAGGGTTAACATGATGTATGTATGCATGGGGTGCATTGAGATGCATGTAACATTTATAACATATTGAATCAACTAAAATTTCCAAACAAGTCGGCCCATTATCATTTTAGAAACTTTTGGCCTAACTGTCATAGGAGTGAACTCGTCCCAGTTTAAATGGCCCAACGAGTTCATGTCTTATGGCAAAGAGCCCAACTAAATCCAAATTATAATATTCCGAACACAAGCACAATGTGGCCCACCAACACTTAGACGCATTTGGCCCAATAGTCATGGAATACATCATTGTCCCAGTTTAAATGGCCCAACAAGCCCATATCCCATGACAAACGGTCCAAATGGATCCAAACGATGATGTTCCCAAACACAAGCATAGAAGAGAGATAATGCAAACATAATACTTTTTTTACATAATGGCCTGTCAACATTTCAGAAGCCTTGGGCCTAATAGTCATACAGTACGAACTTGCCCCAGTTTAAATGGCCCAGCAAGCCCGCATTTCTGACAATGGTCCAACTGCATCCAAATGAGGATGGTCCACAAGCACATACTCAAGGAAATAATTGTTACTTTAACCATACAAACCGGTCTATGGGTGGGTTAGCAAGAGTATAGACAAAGGCTCTCACCAGCGAAGGATGGCCCACAACTAGGTCTCCCCACTCAAGGGTTCGAGCAACCTAGTGAGCGCACCCTTTTTTTATACACTAAGGTACGTGCCAATGAGCTATGGTGTGTGACGGACTGTCAAATGGATTTCTCGTTGTAGATTCCCCAGAGGGAAGGTGGAGCGAGGCTCACTTAAGTACCCAAAGCCTCTTAGGCTCTTATCGCTTGGTGTCAGGAATAAACAACGAGTCCTCCAAATTAGTCCACCACAAAGGCTACGAGTAGATGGCCAACTAGGTGTCCTCACAGTTTTTCCTTCTAGAAAGGTAGTGAGTGAAGGAAGACACCAAACCATTACCTAGCCTCAAAGTGCCCTTGATTAAACCCCCACTTTATCCACTATAGACATGGTCAATTAAAACATAAATCCAAATATTACAAGACAATATTTCGGGGCCAAATCTCTATCCCCAGTGGAGTCGCCAGACTGTAGAGAACAGAACCTGGGTGACGCCGTTCCTAGGCTCGCGACACTAGTTGGGAAGTACTAAATAATATGGAGTCGCCACCCGGTGTGAACCGGGACAAAGATTTAAGGCCGCACTCACCCCTCGCAATGGAAGACCTCAAACCGTTGGGTTCGGAATGGTCCCTTACTTATGTCACTTGTGATGAAAGGATTTATATAATAATTTAATTAAGCTTAAGTAACACTTATTTCCAAGGGTATCATGCTTCTAAATTCATATGCATACATCAACAAGTTCAACATGCTACATCACATGGAATTTCATGAACATATTTCAATCCTATGGTATGGAAAACTAAGAGCAACCTAATCATGCTTGAGTACTATTCATGAACCTATAACCAAATAATATGCTAACAGCCTAATCATGCTTGAATACAATCCCAAGAACACATAGAATGGATAAATGCAGGGATACGAATGATATGGTTGGCTATATAACACAAGAAAAATCAACCAAGAGACAATTATGCATGAATATGATAAGACAGACTCAGTTCAGTGTACGCGCGTTCGTGTAGCGTTCGTAAACGCGTTTGAACGGTAAACAGAAGGTTCGCGTTCGTGTGGCGTTTGATAACGCGTTCGAACGGAAATGAAACAGAATGCTCGCGTTCGTATGGCGTTTGATAACGCGTTCGAACGGAAATGAGACCTGATACATGATAAGGCAAAAAATGCATGCGCGTTCGAGTTGCGTTCGTAAACGCGTTCGAACGGGAACAGACCTGATGCATGAAATGGGACGCAATACATAAACAACGAAATAAAGGGGCGCGGCGAAGTACTGCCGTAAATGTGGCCTTTTGGGGCTCTTGATCTCTCAAAGAGAGGACCTTTAGACCAACATACTAAGCCCATGCGCGTCGCATCACATCATACATACGAACATAAAGACAATCATATCAAACCAAATATGCCCGATTGAGCGTATCTTGCATTCAAACGGACACACATCAACCGCACGGCAAAGCATCGTGGTAAAGGGCTTCAAACCCCTCCCCATAGGGGATCTCACATCACACTTACTAAGCCCATGCGCTCGATTGAATCATGCATACAAAAAATTAAAAGCAATCATATTAAACGTAGTGTGCCCGATTGAACGTATCTCGCATTCAACCGAACACACATCAATCGGTGCGGCAAAGCATCGTGGTGAAGGATTTTAACCCTTCCGATTAGGGGACCTTTCATCGCACTTACTGAGCCCATGCACTCAATTATATCATACACAAATAAGCGACATACAGAATTTAAATGACAAGAAATAAATAAACCAAAGCAACCCAAAACAAGGGAAGGTGCCGTTTACTCAAGTGGTACGTGGAGTTGTGTCCCAAGTACAGACCGCACTACCTCCATTCGGATTCGGCTGCGGAATTTACGTCTGGGTTTCCATCCTATATACCACAAGAGACGACACTCTTCCATTTCATTCAAGCCACAACATGCATCCATAAACGACTCTCATGCGAATAGAATTCAATAATAAAAGAAACGAATATAAACTAATGAAAAAGTGCCCTCAGGTCTAACCTTTTAAATCACCTCTCAGATGTACGGTACACGATCGTCGGAACGGTGGATGCTCCGTAACTCTTCCATTCACTGGTTCACTGTTCTCGTTCGTTGTCTCACTGTTTTTGCTACGTTTTGCTGCTGTTTTCTCTGTCTCTTCTGCTCCCTGTTTCAGGTCACTAAAGCTACTGTTTTGTGCGGTTTTGGGACTGTTTCGGTGGTGTTCTGTTTACTATTTTGGGTGTGTTTTTCGGTGATGTTATGGTGTGGTTCGGGGGCTGTTTATGCGTGTGTTTAGGGCTGCTATATGGGCTGTTTTAGGTGGTGTAGGGGCTGCTGTTTTCGGTTGTGGAAGGGGGAGATGAAGGGGATTATTTCTGTTTTTCTTCTTGTTATTGCCGTGAGTTGTGTGTATCTTATTTGTATGAGCTAGCTAGCCTTGAGAAGGTTGGTGAAGGGTTCTTTTATAGGTAAAGGGTTAGCTTGACAAGGAAAGGGATTTGTGTATTTAAAAAGGGATATGATTTGGTGTTGGACAAAGAAAGCAATGGATTTGATTGGCTTGGATTAGGGAGGTTGAATATTAGTTTATGTTGATTAGGCATACAATATTTTATGTTTGGGAATAATATATGGTTGATTGATTTTAACTTGGTATGATTATATTTGATTGGTTTAGATTAGGCATTTAGTTTGTTGATTGATTTTAATTAGGCATGCAATTTCTTTAATTTGTGTAAGTATTTTATTTAATTTGGTATGTGATTTTTAGATTTGTTTTGATTTCACCATGTGTTAAATATGTGTTTTAAGTGGGCTTGGGCGTGTGGGCCAAGGTTGGGCGAATTGGGCTTAATGTGAGGCTAGCAGCAAAACCAAAATTACCGACACCGTTCGAACGCATCATCGAACGCAGCACGAACGCCCGCAATCTGTTTGACGTTCGAACGTATACACGAACGTAGCACCAACGAAAACAGTGAACCTTGTTTATTCTGAATTCCCCTTCCGATGTCCGTTTTCCGTGACCTCCGTGACTTAAAAGGTAGTGTCTCCAAAATGAGACTCATCATAGGGACTTATGTGTAAAAATGCAGTGCCTACAGCGAGATATTTTGATAGCTAGACATATATTCGTCCTCAACGAATGCTTCGCGTCAAAACTGGAGAATCTTCAAAGTACTCGATACGCTCAACTCCAATCGTCTGAATATGAGGTGTGAACTAGACTCCTAGTGTGTGTGTGCAAAGGTTCTTTCACAACATTTTCCTTAAGTTAGCCAACTTGATGATTTCGCTTCGGAGAATCGGACCAGTGGGTCTAACCAATCCGGATGTCTTGATCACTTTCTGTGATTACTTCGGCATACTCAACATGATATGGTCTTTTCTTTCTTTTCTTGTCTCTTTCTTTTCATTGTTTTTTTTTTTGACACACCTACCATTTAAGGTAGCATTTCTCCTCATGGTGGTCCTAATACTCGCCCATGGGTAGCTTCACGCTTATCGGTTATAGGCGGTCTATTTTTCTTTTCTTTTTAGAGACTTTCCTTGCTTCCAACCATATCATATATCGTAGCCTAAGTAAACCAGGGTGGACATCCAGGCAAACGGTCATTCACCGATCCATCATCCATTCGGCTAGTCATCTTGCCAACCACTCAGGTTTCCACTGTTGAGATCCCGTAATCAAGTGCTTGCGAGTCCAATTGAGATCAATCTATTCAGAATATCGGACGAGAGCACGTCTCGCACTTATCGTTTCTCAAGCTTCTCCCTACAACAAACAATGTCATCACTGAACATACGTCTAACTATCAAAGATTCTCTCTTCATTCTCATTCATTTTTTTTCACTAATTCCCCAGAATTCTTCCGTTATCTTCTGATAATATGGGCTTCACCCCCTGAGATACATTCCCGAAACTCAAACTCATATGGGCCTCAGCCCTGGGACTCCTCCCCAAAACTAGCACCAATGTGGGCCTCAGCCCTAGGATTATCACCCGAATCCGATACTGTGCTTTCGCTGTTTCTGAATGGCCTGTCTTTGCCGCTTTCTCTTTTCTTCTTCAAAACCTGCGAACATAAAACAAAACAAGCACAAAAGGAATGCAAAATGGGTTACGTGTATGCATGCATGCATGTGTTTCTTATCCCGTCGGGTTTGGTCTTCCGCCAATTCCTTTGATGACTGCTCAGTGTTTTCTTCCTCAAGTAAAGTACTGTTTCAATATGTCAGCATCGATCGACTCGGTGAACTCATTCTCTTCTAAATCTGACAGTCTCACTGTCCCGTTTCCCATTGCTGAATGGCTATCCTGTCTTTTCTGTTTGTTTCTTCCAAAAATTCACCGGGTTCGAAATATTGCTGAGTATCATAGTACCAAGGTTGAATACTTTTGTCGGACATACTCATGTTGCAGAGACTCAGGCAAGTTAACGAAATGAACATCTTTATTATCATTAAGAAAAGGTTCGAACAAATAGACAAAATCAATGTCTACAGGTGGCAATTTGGGTTTCACATGTAAGAATGCAACGTCTACAGGTGGCAATTTGGGTCAAGATTCGTTTATTCGTTCGATTCGATTCGCTTTAAAGCGAATACGGGTTTGAAAAAATGGATTCGTTTAATAAATGAGTCAATTCAATTCGATTCGTTTATTAAACGAATCGAATACGAGTTTAAGCTCATTGATTCGTTTATTTGTTTAAGATATGTTTTATTATTTTTATTTACTAGTTCTTGATAATTTTCAATTAAAATTCGAGAAATTATAGCTAATTATCATATAAAAAGTAATATTTTTGATATTTGGTGAGATATTTTTAGTAAATATATTAATTACATATTTCATATGTATATATTTATGAAGAATTAATGTAAATCAAGTGTGGTAAATTATTTTATTAAATAATATCATTGACTAAACGAATAAACGTCTATTCGTATTCGATTCGTTTAATAAACGAATCGAATACGAATCCTGATATTAGGATTCATTTAATAAACGAATCGAATATGAATCCATCACATTTTGATTCGATTCGTTTAGGATTTGATACAAATTCGATTTGTTGATTCGTTTTGCCACCCCTAGATCCAGGTATACTGGGATTGGATATAGAAATCCAGATTTTTTTAAATTATATTTGTATAAAACTGATAAAATTTTGGACCCGATTAAATCCAAACCAAATCATGAAATTTGGATTTTTTAGCCTTTTTCAATTATGTTTAAATAAAATTAATAAAATTATGTACCCGGTCTTAGAATTATGGACCCGCGTAGATATGGATCCGGAAATACCCAAATCAGAAATTCAGATTTTTATATTTTCAATTATATTTGTATAAAATTTTAGACTCAGGTCCTAGAAATTCGGACCCCCGTGAATTCAAATCTGAGTCTGAAATTCCTCCATTTGAATCCAAAAATTTTAATTTCGGACCCGGATATTTATGAATACAGGTCTTCTGAAAAAATGATTAGATTTTGGTAGTTGATAATCTTTTCCTTTTCTTTTATTGAAAAAATATTATAATTCTAATATATTTATTTTGGACAATTATGACCCATAGCATCACTATTTGTAAAAGACATGGTGTTTTTGTACAAATTAACTACGTGACAAAGGAAATTGCTCTTTTATCATTTTCTAATTGGATTACTTAGATATATAAATGATAAAAGTCCATATGATTAGTACCAGATTAATAAGATATGAGACAATATTAATCCACGAAAGGTTTGATCATTAAATATCCATAGTCATAGTATTATCGAGACTGTACATCGATAATGCGGAATATACTAGTATTACACTTGTGCGCGTTATGGAAGCTTAACGGCATAATTCTCATATATTTAAGTATTGGATACTTATGCAAGTGTGATAGGAGGTTCTGTTAGCCGTTGGACCGGGAACAGCTTCGCTCTGGATAGACCCCTCGGAATCCCATTGGTGGTATGACTATGTGTATATGGGAACCCGAATCAGGTTAGGTGTATGTGGTCTTAACCTGAGACTTGCATCGCTAATACTTGCGATAATCAGTACGCTTTGGTTTTGGTCGTCCGGAGCTTTAACAGATTCTGTGTACGCCTTTTTAGGGTTTACTGAGAATCGTAGTGTATTGGGTGTGATGTCAAGATGGAAGTATCACTTCAGTCATATGGAGATAATGATCACGCAGGATACAGATCTAGTACTCTTAAATGCTGCAACTATCGGAATAGTATGATTAGGTCATGATTATCCGATTACAGAGACTAGTTGCTAGTGATCCGATATATGATTCGTACGGGGCAGACACAATTTCAGCCATAGGCCTAGCATGTGACATCTGATACTGGATCGTATTACGCAATATATTGTATACTATGCCTGATACAGATTATATATTCCTCGATAGAGAATTGGGTAGGCACGGTGCTTTGCTAGAAGCCAACCATGTCTTGTAAATCAGTGAGAACGTGGTACCGGGTACGCACGTGTTCGGATAGTCCGATGACCGTATTTACTGCCAACATATCGAGGGATCTCTGGGGTTGTACGGGCCAAATTTGGTCCAAGGGCAATTTCGACATTTTACTTCGGGCCCAATACTAGGCCCCCAGCATGGATCCAAGCCCAAGTTACTATCACAGATTCTCACTAAAGGAACCCCCAAAGGTTTGATGTATATGAAGGCCCAGAGATCCACAAACCTAGGCCCAATAAAGTATCACACGCCCAATCCATAATCAAGGCTCACCCAACGCCAGCCCACGTAACGCCCAAGGTCATAAACGCCATTCATGAACCCATCCGTTCCCGCCTACAAACGGGCAAAACGTAATAATAGCTCCTCATGAAGTCGATCTAACGGACGAGCAATCAAATAGCAATAAAGACACAAATTACTACAACATGTATATATAGGAAACGAGGCTCCAGGAGGAGGGGATGGAACTTCTAGCTTTCATACTCACAGCTCAATACTACTCTCTCCTCAAGCTCATCAGACCTCCAACTGACCGCCCTCACGGCACCCTACGAAGCTCAAGGTAGTATCCAACCTTTGACTTCCCACCTTCTAAGCCTTTATCTTCACTGACTTGGGCGTCGGAGTGCCCCCGGCACCCACCACACGGTGGGCAGTACTCCCGCTCAATCTACCTCTTTGTTTTGCAGGATCGCTAGCGCCCCCAACTACAAATTCTCGATTGTGGACCTCGGGCGAAAACCAGCGTCTATAATTTGGCGCCCACCGTGGGGCCCTAGCGATTCTTCGCAACCAAAGACATCTCTATCTACGACCCTAACACACATAACGATCCATGTGTTGATTGTCACCAACCTCTTACTACATGAGAAATGATGGCCATCTTCCTTAGAGTGCATGGACTGCTTTCAGCTCCATACTACGTGATTGTGTTGTCTCTTATGGACTTCCATAAGGAACAAGTATTTGGCATGAAGACGGTGTCCCAGTCGACGTACCCGAATGAAGACTTGGCGTGGACATCTTGGTTAACATTTACCAGGTATGTCTTGCACCTTTTAATGATGTCCCAGTCGACATTAGAAAGGCATGTGACTTATAATAGGTGTCATAGTTTGGGACTTGTTATGGATGTCTCAGTCGATACTACGCTATATAGCTTGATAATTATTATGGGTGTCCCAATCAACATGCAATATGTGGTTTAACACTTATTTAAGGATCACATTTGACACTACATATATGATGATTGTCGAATGAGATCATTTGTTTAGTTCTAGATAATTTTTAATTGTAATATCTTATCATACGGAACCCACTCTACTGTTATGGGATAAATTCCCATACGACACCCTTAGACCTTTGACCAGTGGTATGTAGATAATCCAGGTTCCCATCAGGTATGGTGAAGTGTAGACTCCCATATTCCTTCCCCATGCCTGGTGGAGCAGAAGATTATCATAACTGAATAAATGACCACAACGAGCCTACTGCCAAATTAATCAGTCCACTCGACGAAACTACACACGCAATTCTCAAATGCATGGGATCCAATAGGATCTTACAAAGCTACTGAATGTTACATACACGAAGAGGATAAGCCAATGCATGCGAGACCAGAACTATTCACTTGTATGACTAGACAATATGGATATCTATCACAAATGGTACCTATCCAAAATAACAATATTATTGAAATCCAGCCCAGTCGACACTGTGAAACGTGACATTGAAGTTCAGTCTCAACTCGTCGTCTGGTGAAAGAGACTTACTCGGTCGTCCAAAACCATTTGAATTTTTCGAGTACTCACAATTACTTTTGTACCTAAGAAGTTCAGAGGTCGTTCTAGTTTGCCCATCTCGTCAGGCTATGGGCAGTGTAGTCTCGACACTCAAACTTAAGTCATTGCTCTCATAGTGACTCATTCGAATAACAGGGGGCATATCTCAGAATTTCGACTATGTATCTATGTTCGTAGTCTGGCCTAGCTTGTTTCACGAGCATGGAGAATCTCAATTTCCTTACATGATACTCAATTTTGGGGTAGCCTTCTCCTCAGATTCCAGGCCGACAGTCTACAACGATGTCGACGACAGCAAAACAGAGCCTCCTTGATTTTCACTATCGACGCTAACGCTCTTGTCATTATAGTCGAACCCGGGTCTATTGCTTGGAAGGCTTATCCAACCCCACTCCTCTCAACTTCTCCCACATCTTTGTTGCATTCCATCTCTTCATATTGCAGTCATTAGGTTGCCATCTCCAGTACTGATACCCCAAATCAGACCGTCCATGTTTGTGGCGTGCCAATTGATCTGACATATATGGACACTGGGACTCATTGTCATCATTCAAACCCAGCCAAAAACTACAAATCTATGTCGCCCAATTAAATGCCCAAACACCACAAATGAAGAACCAATACTCTTGAGATTGGTAAACAAACTGAAATTAAATGGAACCAAAACCAATCGAGCCAAACCCAAACAAGGAGACGACGCACATCCCTAATCTTACCCACAATGATGTGAAACCAATCCGTGAGCAAACTTCGATCCATAGTAGCGACAACCATCTACAACAGACGACAAGAAATCGAAGGTAAGTTCAGCTGAAGCACCTCTCTAATGTTCAATTGATGGGCTGTTAGATGGGGTTCAGTTAGTTAGGAGTAGACGAAGGTCGAACCTTAAAGGTGAAGACTTGGCAGAGACTTCATGTTGTTGGCGGTAGACTTAAGCAGGAGACACCAGGAGATCCAACAAAAGGTGGCCTCATCATTTGGAAAAGAACCTGAATGATTATGCATAATTCAATCCAGCAGCTCGACCAATTGTGATATTTTGAGGTAGGGTACTACCCATCCTTGTATCCTGTTGATTTCTCCCCATGGGTAACACTGAAAGCTTAGAATATTGTGGATTCATGACTGCTTCATCCTTGTTACCATTAAAGTAGTAATCGTTTCCAGATCTACCATGTATATTATCCTCATAACCCATTTTTAATCCAAATGGTGGATGGTTGGAATTGGACGGGTTATTTACTTATTTTGCATCATTTGTGGACCCAATTGATTTAATCCAGTAGGCGTCACTCGGGTATTTTGAGCTGGTGGGCTGCAAAACAAGCGCAGAAGATAATAACCACATCAGATAGGAGGACCCGAGGCAACCTTAGGCTTGAACTCAACCTAGACCCCAGATGCAAACCATATTGGTGAAGAAGCAGTCAAAAATAGATGCTTGTGCGACTCTACGTGGGAGCAGAATACACAAGTGGAGTCGTACAACACTCAAAATATCTATAGATTAGAAAACAATTTCTTTCCTATAAGTTTTCTTTCCTTTAATGTGCTTCAGAATGGACCACTATTGTTTGGGGATAAGCCATTTATCCTTCAATAATGGAGTCCCACTTTCGTCTTTAGTAAGATGATGATCCAGGTTGTTCCGGTATGGGCCAGGCTTCATGGTCTACCTTTTCCCCTATGACATGGCCTAATATTGGAGTAATAGATTCTTTTGGATTTGTTACCAGCCTTATTGCTTCGTTTCAGTCCTTGGCCTTATTTGCTTTAAATTTTCGTGGCGGGCTGAGACTATTCGCAAAGGAATGGTATCTTCCATTCTCTTTATTTATCTTTGACCTTGGGACTTGTCCTTGGTCCAGCCAATGTGTATACACCCGGCCAACATGATGCGTCCAGCCGACAAGCATGCGACCAATGTGAATGTCATCCAGCCTACATGAAAGGTACATATATCGGTAGTTGGGCAAGGTAAGATGAGAGTATCGTGGATTATTGATGATTCATCTCTAGCAACAGTAAAATATGGCACATCTCCTGTAGTATAACTTCCTGGAACAACATTTTCATATCGTTATTTAAAGTTATTGGCCCCTTGTAGCCCAACACTGTTTATTACTGTTGATGGGGCCCAAGCTCAGCCCAAGAACCTAGTTTTAAAATACCTCATGCTCATTTTTCAATCAAGTTTGTAGTCGTAATGAGTGGAGCATGCATGAAGAGTTACGAGCCCCCATTCCATTCCACACTCCATTCCACATGCATATCATACCTGGCATGAAGCTCCAAAAGTCATGTGATTTCCAATCAAGCAAAATAGGCTTCTAACGTTCGACATTGGTAGAGACACCATTTGACGCTACATGCACATAAGAGTAGCATTGGCAAATACCCCACTCGACATTAATGAGATGGTAAAGTATGTTGTTCATTCAATTCCCATACAACAAGGTGGGTGGCCCTCGGCCTATTAAACATAAATAAAATTGTCATCTCTTCCTCAGACAACATAAAAGGTATGGTAGTGTGAGGAGTGAAATCCTCTTTGACTTTTCTTAGAACTAGTAGAGTCAGGAATGTTGACTTAGTTATACATTCATCAAGTCCATACGACATGACCATTCAACAGTTATATCATGAACCCTTATCAGAACTAGTAGTATGGAATGAAGACCGTCATAAATCTTCATCATGACTAGAGTGTGTAGACTCTTCCATGTACCTTCATCAGATGCAATGAAATGTTTAGATTCCCAAGTAATTTCCTCAGGTGTGTGTAGGGTAGACTTTCTTGAACATTCATCGTGAGTAGTAGAATGAAAACTTGCTTGGACTCCCCTGGTCCTTAACCAGTAGTATGGAGGTTTTCCTGGCCTCAGCAAGTCCAGATGACCGGGGACATCCCCCATGGACTCATGTCGAGTCAAAGTTGTAGACATGGATTACACATGTCGTATGACTTATATCTTCCTGGACTCATCAAGTCCAGTCGACCGAGGACATCCCCCATGGACTCATGTCGAGTCAAAGTTGTAGACATGGATTACACATGTCGTATGACTTATATCTTCCTGGACTCATCAAGTCCAGTCGACCGGGGACATCCCCCATGGACTCATGTCGAGTCAAAGTTGTAGACATGGATTACACATGTCGTATGACTTATATCTTCCTGGACTCATCAAGTCCAGTCGACCGGGGACATCCCCCATGGACTCATGTCCAGTCAAAGTTGTAGACATGGATTACACATGTCGTATGACTTATATCTTCCTGGACTCATCAAGTCCAGTCGACCGGGGACATCCCCCATGGACTCATGTCGAGTCAAAGTTGTAGTCATGGATTACACATGTCGTATGACTTATATCTTCCTGGACTCATCAAGTCCAGTCGATCGGGGACATCCCCCATGGACTCATGTCGAGTCAAAGTTGTAGTCATGGATTACACATGTCGTATGACTTATATCTTCCTGGACTCATCAAGTCCAGTCGATCGGGGACATCCCCCATGGACTCATGTCGAGTCAAAGTTGTAGACATGGATTACACATGTCGTATGACTTATATCTTCCTGGACTCATCAAGTCCAGTCGACCGAGGACATCCCCCATGGACTCATGTCGAGTCAAAGTTGTAGACATGGATTACACATGTCGTATGACTTATATCTTCCTGGACTCATCAAGTCCAGTCGACCGGGGACATCCCCCATGGACTCATGTCGAGTCAAAGTTGTAGACATGGATTACACATGTCGTATGACTTATATCTTCCTGGACTCATCAAGTCCAGTCGACCGGGGACATCCCCCATGGACTCATGTCCAGTCAAAGTTGTAGACATGGATTACACATGTCGTATGACTTATATCTTCCTGGACTCATCAAGTCCAGTCGACCGGGGACATCCCCCATGGACTCATGTCCAGTCAAAGTTGTAGTCATGGATTACACATGTCGTATGACTTATATCTTCCTGGACTCATCAAGTCCAGTCGATCGGGGACATCCCCCATGGACTCATGTCGAGTCAAAGTTGTAGTCATGGATTACACATGTCGTATGACTTATATCTTCCTGGACTCATCAAGTCCAGTCGATCGGGGACATCCCCCATGGACTCATGTCGAGTCAAAGTTGTAGACATGGATTACACATGTCGTATGACTGATATACTGACCTTCATCTGGTCCAAACGATTGGGTACTTCCCCAATGGCTCTTGTAGACTCAAGTTGATAACTTGACATTTGTTTGGTTCATTTAGTAGGTAGCATCAACGCTCGAGTACAGCTACATAATATGGCCTCGTCCCAGGCGACACATGCGTCAAGTACTCTCCAAGCCAATGACTCTTGACTTAGAGAGTAGGGGACAAACTGTACGGGCCAAATTTGGTCCAAGGGCAATTTCGACATTTTACTTCGGGCCCAATACTAGGCCCCCAGCATGGATCCAAGCCCAAGTTACTATCACAGATTCTCACTAAAGGAACCCCCAAAGGTTTGATGTATATGAAGGCCCAGAGATCCACAAACCTAGGCCCAATAAAGTATCACGCGCCCAATCCATAATCAAGGCTCACCCAACGCCAGCCCACGTAACGCCCAAGGTCATAAACGCCATTCATGAACCCATCCGTTCCCGCCTACAAACGGGCAAAACGTAATAATAGCTCCTCATGAAGTCGATCTAACGGACGAGCAATCAAATAGCAATAAAGACACAAATTACTACAACATGTATATATAGGAAACGAGGCTCCAGGAGGAGGGGATGGAACTTCTAGCTTTCATACTCACAGCTCAATACTACTCTCTCCTCAAGCTCATCAGACCTCCAACTGACCGCCCTCACGGCACCCTACGAAGCTCAAGGTAGTATCCAACCTTTGACTTCCCACCTTCTAAGCCTTTATCTTCATTGACTTAGGCGTCGGAGTGCCCCCGGCACCCACCACACCGGTGGGCAGTACTCCCGCTCAATCTACCTCTTTGTTTTGCAGGATCGCTAGCGCCCCCAACTACAAATTCTCGATTGTGGACCTCGGGCGAAAACCAGCGTCTACAGGGGTCGCTTCCCAAAGATTCACCGATGACATTTCACTCGAACATAATTAATCTGGGATTAATTATGAGAGAGAAAATTAATATAGGATTAATTGCGACAATAATTTATCTGGGATTAAATTCGCATAGAAGAAAGAACGCGATTAATTTGGAATTAATTGGTAAAATAAATTTAATAGTTAAATTGGACTTTTCTATTTAATTTATTTAATTGGGCTAAAATAATATATTAGATATATCAATTGAAATTGGATTTCAATACGGAATTAAAATTGGATTTTAATTCAAGCGAACGAATTAATTTGGAATTAATTCGTTAGCGACTTTCGTAATAATTTTGCTACGCATTATTAGTTAATTAAATTGGATTTAATTACGTCGCGACGGAAAATTCGTTTAATCGGATTAAACGAACCCGAGCCCAAAGTGTGTTGTGTAAGCCAACTAGATTTAGAATTTAAATTGGGTGGGACCCATTAACTTACATCACATGTCACTTTGTGATGGAAGTAGTTGGAATAGTGATTGGATCACTTAATACACACAACCACCAACTTAAATTTACTTTGGAAGTCAAACTTGTGTGTTATGTTTTTGGAAAACAAAAAGCACTATTCATCTTCTCTATTCCTCTCCCTTGGCCGAACATCTCCCTCTCTTGTTCTTGAAATTTTGTTGTAAAATTTCATCCAAGCTAGCACTTAAAGAGTCAAAGAAATGTGATAGGGAAACTCACCCAAGAGTTTGGAACTCAAAAGAGGGCTTAGAGCTTCTCAATCTATGGAAAAGTTTTGAACTTCAACCAACCAATGTAAGTATTCCGCAACTTTCTTTGGTAAATTCACACTTGAATCAATATTTAGGATCCTTGGGCAAGTCTTAGAGACACTAACAATGGTATCATGAGCCACATAAACTTTATTTTAAATTTTAGGGTTCTAAACTTTAATTTGGGGATTTTATGCTTGGAGTGTGAAAATTCGAAATTGATTGTTTGGTTGTGATTAGATGATGATGAATTGGATTTGTGCATCATTAGATTTGAGAAATTGATTGGATCAAAAATTTCCCCAAAATCTATGTCATGGCCGAATACTACCCCTAGAAAGCTCATGGTGATTTTTTGAAAATTAGACAATTGGACATGTTTAAAGCATGAAATAAATCTTGTATGTTGATTTAATTATATTGAAATCAAATTGAGTGTTATTTCTTGCTATTGTCGTGAGTTAAGCATGTTGTTGGATGAATTGATTTTGCTTCAATTTTGTGTTGGACATGAATTTGAAATTAAACATGATTAATTGATTAATTGTGTTAATTACACTTTAAATTGAATTAATGTGTTTTTGGAATATTATGTTAATTTAATTTGTTGTAATTGGGCTAATGGGCTTGGTTGGGCCAAGTATGGTTTTGGAAAATTGGGTTGGATCCAATTGGGCCTAAAACAATTTTCATAAAGTCCAAATATAACTATTGGGCCTTTAATAATTTAATTGGGCCTAAATTGATTTTGTGGCATAGGGTGATTCCTAACTTGGGCCTTGGCATCTTGGGTCGGATCCATAACGGCCAAAGCCCATGCCTAAAGAATTAATTGAAAGCTCATTGGACTTTAATTGAATTGGCATTGGATGCTAATTGGGCCTTTGAGACCCAATTGGATTGGATTTGGAATCCAAGTCTAAAAGGCACTATTAAAAGTGTAATTGTTTAATTTGGAATTAAACACGAGTTAGTATTGGATACAATTTAAAATTGGATTTAAAATTGTAGTTCGATATAATTCAAGAATACTTACTTTGAGTATTTATTCTTAAACGAGTTGGACTCGCGCAAATCAAATCGTTGTATGAACATTGGATGGTCATTAATCAAATATTAATTAATTAGATTAGATTAATTGACAGCACGCTTTATGTGAATACTTGGATGTATTTTTAAGAATAATGCATATCGGATGGATATTAGATGGGTGGGGGCAATTTTGGAAATTATTGTAAGTATGGTACTTATTTATTAAATTGGACCTACGTGTCCAGCCTTTCACCTCCTTATCTCTTTGTATTTCTCTTCTCACCAATTCCCCTCAATACAAATAGGTTTCTTTATGTGTTATGTAATTGGGTAGAAGATTGTAAAGTGCTAGCGGGAGAGAGGAAAGAGAGAGTGATTTGTTCTAGGAACATATTGTATTATATATCCATCCGCATATCATTATTATTTTAATTGCGCCTTATTATGCTTTTAGAATGCATGTTTAAGGGTGTATGATGAGACCTAATCAAAGATAATAAATTGGTTGCCAATTTACGCGAAAAACCCTCATTAAATATTAAGCATTTTCCTTCCATTGAGTGGTCTCTTCTCAATATCCAAGATTGGCATTGGTTTGTTGGCCAAAGTCAAGATCATTATCCATCGCGGATGTGTTTGAACCACGAAAGCTTTGTTATATATCGCATGTCTTGGGCGGTTGTGACTTGTTGGCCAAAGTCAATGTCACTTTTTGTTCATCGACGTGGATTACGAAGCTTTCCCACTGTCAATGGGTCACGCTTAACTGGAATCATTAAGCTTGTTAAGCTAAAGCCAATGCTTAGTTGATTCAGAGGAAAATGTTAGGATGATATATTGGATATATATTTTGACTTGGAGGTCCACTTACCGGATCTAGGAATTGGATGAGATCCAATTGATCTTAGAGATCTACCTAGTTAAGTTTCATACAGCTTGTTGGCCAAAGTCAAGGTTGTGTGTTATTTAACGGGATCCTAGCCCACTAGGAAATTGGGTTTCCCGAGTACTCCACAGAGAGTTAGAGGCTCGCCGAAAAATAGTGGGAGGCCAGTATTAAATTTACAATTTCATTTAATACTTGTTTACACGCGCTCTTTTATTTTATTTATCGTCGTTATAAATATATATTAGTTGGACTAATATCTTTTATTGCTTTCATTGAACAGTTGGACTGTTTTCACACTACTTCACTTGTAGTTGGTTATATAGTTAAACTATAGTAACCATTACATTTTGAGTGTACCCGATATCGTTGATTGGATAGTTGGACTATTGCAATCGAGATGGCTGGAAAGATTAGCGTTAGGGACATCATCCTGGGTGATAATGTCTTTAACGGCTCCAATTTTCCAGATTGAGAGATGAATCTCAGGATAGTCATGGGAGCCGAGAAGTTACTCTATGTTATAGACAAACCTCTCGGGCTTGAGCCCGGAGTTGAGCAAATAGTAGAGCATAAGCTTTGGAAGACTCATCGTGATGATAAATTTAGTGCTCAATCTGTCATGCTTGCTCAATTTCGTCGTCAGAACAAAAGATTGGATCTTTATAGTACGATGTTGAAATTGAAGGATCTTCACAGATCTAACTTTAGATCTCAGAAGTATGAATTGCAAAAGAAGCTCTTTCACTCACGTATGTCAGAGGGTACATCTGTCGAGCATTATGTGTCGCAGATGATTGCTGACATCGAACAGCTAGGTCATCTGGGCATAACCTTCGAGGCCGAGACTTCCATAGATTTGATCTTACTGTCTCTGCTTGACTGCTGGGGCAGGTTTGTCATGAACTATAACATGATGAACCAAGAAAATACTCTTTGAGAGTTGATGGCGATGGTGAAAGAAGCAGAGCCAGAGCTTCTGAAGGGCAAGAAGCGCGAGGCGCATCTTACTTCGACATCCCAGAGTACAAGGCTTGGCCGAAGGCTTCTGAGGGTGTGAAGAAGAAAAAGAAAAAGGGCAAGGGCCAAATCATCAAAGTCTTCTGGGAAGACTAAGGACATATCCCGAGAAGTCTACTGGAAGCGTGACTGCCGTGAGTACAAGGTGGAGTTGAAGGAAATGAAAACGGGCAAGGCTCCGATTTCAGGTATGTTTGTTATAAACATGTCCACTACTAGTTTTTTAAAAATTAGATTTTTGATTCTGGATATGATACTCACATATGTACTGATGTGCAATATCTGCTGATTAGCAGGATACTGGCTTCAGGCGTGATTGACCTACAAGTCGAAAATGGGACGAGAGTCGTTATTTTAACCGTTGGGACCTATGTTTTATATTTGCCCTTTGGGCATGTAATTACATTAAGTGACTGTTATGTTGTACCTAGTTTGACTAAGAACATCATCTCCGTATATTGTTTAACCCGATGCGGGTATACCTTTGTATTCAGAAACACTGGGTGTTTTGTATATAAAGATGACATTTTAATATGTACAACAGATGTTAATAATGGTCTTTATATTTTGAATATAAACGAATCTCAAACATATAATATGACAAACAAAAGGCTCAAATTGAGTAATTCTAATGAGACTTATTTGTGGCATTGTCGTCTGGGACACATTAACAAGACTTGTATATCCACTCTTTGGAAGAATGGATACTTGGACGGATTTGATCCTAATTCATATGATCCTCATCGTACCACCAAATTAAGAGATTTTTCCCTTTACCCTGATTCACAACTGCCAAAAGGGTTAAAAGGAATTCGAAAAATACAACGGGTCCAGAAAAGTTTGGGTAGAGCCGGATCGAAATGTTGGCTAGGTAAGCGTCCTGTAGTAAGAGGAGTAGAGATCGATATGAACATCATGAGCTGTCCCGCAATAAAACCAGTTGTTGCTGATACCTTCTTCTCGGTAGTAACGGGCCATACTGATGATAAGGATTCGAGAAAGCGAGAAGAATAAGTAACCATAGTGGCATGCACCATAGGGCTATAGAGATGATAATTTGAAATAGATAGTCTAAAAGTCTCCATCTCACCGCTTTCGTCTGGCTAATTTTAAGCCTGGAAAGGGTTTTATAAGATTAAAAAATATTCAAAAGGTCCGTTGAGCGCCTCGTGGATATGTCAGGCTTCCTGCCAAGGAACTGATCGAAGTATCTTAGTTTGGCGAAAACTCATGCCTATACTCGAAACAAAAAATCAATGTGTAGCTACCAGCCCTTTTCCTTTCTTTTTTCCTCATGCCAGACCGGAGAGATCATACTTATCGGCTAGCTCAATCACAAATCGGGCATCCCCATGATATAAACCCAAGAGTTAAGAATAAAAAGTTCTTCATTACACAGAATCGAATAACCACTTAGAATAACAAAGCAGATTGTATTTGTCGAGAAGTGAAAAATCGTATGGATATGATCCTCATCGTGCATCCTAAAATGCCTTTCAGCGGTAAGGGTGTACGTGCCACCGAGCTGTTAGCCCTCGTTCATGGTGACGTATATGGGCCTATGTCTAGCCAGGCTAAAGGTGGATATGAATACTTCGTAACCTTTTACGGATATTGTATCACGTTATGGTTATGTGTATCTTATGAAACACAAGTCGGAAACTTTTGAGAAATTCAAAGAGTTTCGACACGAAGTAGAAAACATACCGGTAAAAGTATTAAAATATTACGGTCGGATTGTGGTGGAGAATACTTGAGCAATGAGTTTCTCGATTACTTGAAAGAATATGGTATTCTTTCACAGTGGACTCCTCTCGGAACACCTCCATTGTACGGCGTGTCCGAAGAGAGAAACCGAACTTTGTTGGACATGGTAAGGTCTATGATGAGTTGCACTGAGCTATCAATTTCCTTCTGAGGATACGCATTGAACAGTGCAATACTTATTTTGAATAAGGTTCCGTCAAAGTCTGTTGGACAGACTCCATATGAAATATGGACAAGAAAGAAATCGGGTTTCTCATTCCTGAAGATTTGGGCATGCTGGACATATATTAAACGTTTGGATGGTACCAAACTAGAACCTAAATCGGATAAGTGCCTATTTGTAATTGGTTATCCTAGGGAAACCAAAAGATATTATTTCTACAACCCATAAGAGAACAAAATATTTGTTGCTCTCCATGCGTTTTTCCTTAGAGGAATTCTAAATGCAGTGGTAAGTGGGAGGAAAGTAGACTCGATGAAAATCAGAGTAATACTGTTCCTAGAACTGATCCCCTCATGGAACACGAACAGTTCATCATGGATGAGACTGTTCCACAATCTTCTAATACACAAGAACCGCATAGGTCGGAGAGAGTCAGAAAACAACCTAAGAGGTATGGGTTTCTGATCTCACCTCATGTAGACATTAATTTTATTGAGGATAATAAACCGGCTACGTATGAGGTAGCGATACAAGGTATCGAATCCGCTTTATGGCAAGGTTCCATGAAGTCCGAAATTGATTCCATGTATACAACCAAGTTTGGACACTGGTTGATGTACCATAAGGCATTGTGTCTATTGGTAGCAAATGAGTCTTCATGGTGAAGACAGACATGGATGGCAACAAACAAATATACAAAGTTAGGCTTGTAGCGAAAGGGTATCGTCATCAATATGGTATTGATTACGAAAAAACCTTTTACTCGTTGCCATGATTAAATCCATTCGGATAATGCTTGCTATTGCTGCATATTTCGATTATGAAATATGGCAGATGGACGTCAAAACCGCTTTCCTTAACGGAAACCTTTTGGAGGATGTTTATATACAACAGCCTGACGGTTTTGTCGTGCCAAAACATGTAAACAATGTTTGCAAGTTAAATCGATCCATTTATGGATTGAAACAAACATTGCGTTCTTGGAACCAACGTTTTGATGAGATCATAATGGTATATGGTTTCATTCAAAATGATGATGATTCTTGTGTATATAAGAAGGTTAGTGGGAGCGCACTGACATTCATTGTCATATATGATGATGATGTATTGCTTTTTAGTAATGACATTCACATACTACAATCGGCGAAAGCTTGGCTTTCATTAAATTCTCCATAGAAAAACTTGGGAGAGACAACCTTTATTCTGGGAATAAAGATCTACTGAGATAGATCTAAAAATTTTTGGCCGATACATTAAATGTGTCATTATTAATGTATCATTAAAAATAATATCACTTGCAAACAAACAGATCAAACAGTAAAAGTAGATCTAGATACATGAAACCCTAAAACCAGAAAACCTTTAAAACAAACCAGAAAATGGAGATTACAGATTTATCCAAGTCGAGATGATCTATGTCCTTAAGAACTTATTGGCCCGTCACAAGTGCTCTACGGTTCTTCTTGCCAACGTTCTCCCAGGATAACTTGGATGCTACTTGTACAAGGAGCACTCCTTCACAAGTTTATGAACTAGGAAGATGGTGAAACTCTCTCAAAACAAAGGAAAAAACAAATGTCTCTTTAAGAAATTCGGATCTCTTTTTCTATATATTATTTTGGATATCAAGCCTTCTTATATAAGGCATGGAATGGTGCCAATAGGGCACCCTTTGGGATGGGGTGCAACCCCCCAAAGGGTTGTACCCCTCACAAGCACCCAATCCAACCAAAAGACAGTATTACCCTTAATGAAATATTTTGAAGAATTTCCTACAATCCCCCACAATTCTTCAAATATTCATGGAGACACTTGAGAGAGTTACCATGAACTAAAGCTGCATCGAAATAGGTAGATTTCGCCTTGAACCTTTCCTAGTGAGTGACAATCGGATTTACTTGGCAAACCAGTGACCCATAGTCTTGAACTGTTCTGCCGTTGGTGTAAACCAAGACAATTGCCAACACACATCTTTAATTCGACCATTTTCCCGTTCTACGGTTGTGTTCATTTTGGCCCTGAACAACGGTCATGGTTTCATCAAGCACTTTAGGGTAACCCGCCTTTAAAGGTTCCCATGGAAGCGGCCTCACTTCTTACTTGAAATAGGTGATCTGCTATGAAGAGGTAATCTGTTTTTACCCCCATTAGGACTCATCTCCTAATATAGTGATCATTAAAAGCCTTAGCTTATCCTAACCAATGACAGACAGCACTCAGCGTCATTATCGGAATGGGAAAGAGTACGAAACTCTTCAGTGCTTGTTTTGAATTGCACAAAGTTTCTGTTGTCCCTTTTGAACCTAGATCTTGGGATCTCCAGTCAACTAGGTTGGGTTTCCACAGTGACAATTCTTAGATTATAGGCTTCAAGCCCATTCCCCTCGATGACTTCTCAACTTGCTCTCGAGGTAAACCTTTAGTTAGTGGATCCGCTAGGTTTTCCTTCGACCTGACATAATCGATCGTTATTATGCCACTTGAGAGTAGTTGACGTATGGTATTATGTCTCCGACGTATGTGTCGAGACTTACCATTATACATTGTATTTTGGGCTCTCCCAATAGCCGATTGGCTGTCACAATGTATGCTTATTGCTGGCACCGGTTTGGGCCAACTAGGAATATCCTCCAGGAAGTTTCTAAGCCATTCTGCTTCTTCCGCTGTTTTGTCTAACGCTATGAATTCTGATTCCATAGTAGACCGGGCAATACACGTTTGCCTCGAGGATTTCCATGACACGGCTGCATTACCAAGTGTGAAAACAAATCCACTCGTGGATTTGGAATCCACCGTATCAGATATCCAGTTAGCATCGCTGTAACCCTCTAGTACAGCAGGATATCTCTCCTAATGTAGCCCATATTTTGAAGTTTCTCTCAGATACCTCAAAACTCTTACTATGGCTTTCCAGTGGTTGTGTCCTGGATTGCTCGTATATCTGCTAAGCCGATTCACAGCTTGAGCGATATCAGGTCGTGTGCAATTCGTGAGATACATCAGACTTCCGATGATTCTCGAATACTCTAGTTGCGATATGTGTTGAACCAGTATTCTTTGATAAATGAAGAGTTAGGTCTACAGGGGTTCTAGCCACATTTAGATCCCCTTTGATATATTTATCAAGTATCTTCTCAATATAATGAGTTTGTGATAATATATATCCGTCTGATATTCTAGAAATCTTTATTCCTAGGATCACATCAGCTATCCTCATATCTTTCATATCAAATCTGCTGGATAACACGTTTTTGGTAAACTGAATCATTTCATGATTACCACCAATTATCAGCATATCGTCTACATAGAGACACACAATGACATATCCTTTTTGAGTTGATTTGGTGTACACACACTTATCACACTCATTGGTTTTGAACCCATTTGACAGCATTTCTTTGTCAAATTTCTCATGCCATTGTTTCGATGCTTGTTTTAATCCATACAAGGATTTTACAAGTTTGCACACCTTCCGTTCTTGTCCAGGAACATTAAACCCTTCTGGTTGTTCCATGTAAATCTCTTCATCCAAATCACCATTCAAGAATGCCGTCTTTACATCTATTTGATGTATTTCAAGACCAAATATAGTTGCTATGGCTATGAGCATTCTTATCGATGTGATGCGAGTCACTGGTGAATAGGTGTCAAAGTAATCAAGGCCTTCCTTTTGTCTATAACCTTTTATGACAAGTCTTCCTTATACTTATCTATTGATCCATCTGTTTCCATCTTCCTTTTGAATATCCATTTGTAGCCCAGCGGCTTACAACCTGGCGGAAGATCAACCAACTCCCAAGTATGGTTCTGTAGGATTGAATCAATCTCACTGTTAATAGCCTCTTTCCAAAGAGGTGCCTCCGGAGAAGCCATAGCTTCTTTATAGCTTTGAGGCTCATTTTCTAACAAGTATGTCAGAAAATCGGGACCAAACGACTTAGACGTTCTAGCTCTTTTGCTACGTCTAGGCTCGATTGTCTCAGCATTTACACGTTGATCTGATTCCAGGTCAACCTGATCACTATCCTTGACAGTGTCAGTTGTCCTTTTGAGAGACCCAGTTATTTGTCTTTCCTTACAAGGAAACGTCTCTTCAAAAAATATCGCATTCCTAGACTCAATTATCATATTTGGATTGATGTCAGGAATCTCCGACTTGTGTACCAAGAATCGATACGCACTACTGTTGTGAGCATATCCAATGAATACACAGTCAACAGTTTTGGGTCATATTCTAACCTTCTTAGGTTTAGGAACCATTACTTTGGCAAGACACCCCCACACACTTTGAGGTATTTGTAGGAAGGTACGAAACCTTTCCACAATTCATATGGTGTCTTGTCAAGTCTTCTGTGAGGAAGCTTGTTCAGAACGTAGTTCGCGGAAAGCAAGGCTTCCCCCCACAAGTTCTGGGGTAGACCCAAACTTGTCAACATGGCATTCATCATTTCCTTCAACGTTCGGTTTTTGCGCTCCGCAATTCCGTTCTGTTGAGGAGAATAGGGAGCAGTGGTTTCATGAATAATTCCGTGCACAGAACAATATTCACCGAATGGTGAAACATATTCACCACCTCTATCACTCCTGATTCTTTTGATTTTCTTGCCAAGTTGATTTTCAACTTCGCTCTTATAGTGCACAAAGCTCTCAATAGCTTCTACTTTGCTTCTCAGCAGGTACACATAACAGAATCTTGTGCTATCATCGATAAAAGTGACAAAGTATTTTTTACCGCCTCTTGTTTGCACAATATTCATGTCACATACATCGATATGTACAAGTTCTAGCGGTTCAGAACTGCGTTCTATAGAATGAAATGATGTTCTATGCATTTTTGCTTCAACACATGCTTCACACTTATGTTGGCTATCAATTGCAATTTTAGGTATAAGGTCCATGTTAATTAATTTACGCATGGTATCATAATTAACATGTCTTAACCTCCTATGTCATACATTCTGTGACACAATAATATAAGCAGACGAACTAGCTTTATTAATAGCACGATTAACAGTCATTACATTTAGCTTGAAAAGGCCCTCAGTTAGGTATCATTTTCCTACATACATATCATTCTTAGTCATTACAAACTTATCAGAAACAAATACAAGCTTAAAACCAGCCTTACTAAGAAGAGAGCCCGAGACCAAGTTCTTCCGAATATCTGGAACGTGCAGTACATTCTTCAATGTTAGCTCCTTTTCGGATGTCATCTTCAGAACCACTGTGCCTTGTCCAACTACCTGAGAGGTAGACGAGTTTCCCATTGTCAGATGATCACCGCCATCGACCTTCTGGTACATGGAAAACATTTTACTGTCTGCACAGATGTGACGAGTAGCCCCAATGTCTACCCACCATTCTCTCGGATTCCCAACTATGTTGGCTTCGGTTACCACTGCTGATAGTTCCATCTCTGAGATATCATCAGTCAGCTGCTCACCTTCAGTGACATTGGCCTCATTTTTCTTTTTCTTGCCCTTGTCCTGAGACTTCTTGTTCATGCAGTCCTTTGACATATGACCGTTCTTTCCACAGTTGTAGCATTTTCCCTTTAACTTCTTGTTCCCAGAGTCAGCTTCACTGTTCTTTCTCTTTTTGCTACCCTTTACACCTTCAATGATGTTGGCCTTAGACTCCAGAGTCTTGTAGCTGGCCTTCTCGGACATCCTGTTGTCCTCATCGATTCTCAATCGAACACTGAGGTCTTCAAGGCTCATCTGCTTCTTTTTGTGTTTCAGACAGCTCCGGAAGTCCTTCCATGATGGAGGCAACTTTTCAATTATGGCGGCAATTTGAAACGTCTCACAAAGTTTCATTCCCTCATCCAGTATTTCATGAATGATCAATTGCAGTTCACCCAACTGAGACATCACCGTCCTTGAATCTACCATCTTGTAGTCCAGGAACCTACCCACGACAAATTTCTTTTGTCCGACATCTTCAGTTTTATACTTCTTCTCGAGAGATTCCCAGAGAATCTTCGCAGAAGTCATGCCTTGGTACACATTGTACAAGGTATTGTCAAGACCACCCAAAAGGTAGTTCTTGCATAAGAAGTCTCCAGACATCCAAGTCTGTTCTCGCTCTTCCTTGGCCAATTCGGATTCACCCTCCACAGGACCCGAAGGATCTTTGATGAATTTTGCCAACTGGAGAGTTGTCAGGTAGAACAGCATCTTGCTCTGCCATTGTTTGAAATTTGCCCCACCAAATTTCTCCGGTTTTTCTCCGTGAGAGACCGGTACCGTGATATTTCCGCTAGCCATATGTAACTGGAAAACCAACAGGGTCAATTAGTCTACGAAAGACAAATTGCACAACGATCAACGAATGACCTTGTTCAAAGTGATATATGATAAATGTAGATATATATATGTCAATCAAGATTGGATGGAATTACTTATGTATTATTACACTTTAAATTCTCAACCAATTATGCAACAACCAATCAATTTCAACTTTATCACTATGTGTATGCTTGTGATAATTGAACAACTTAATAATAACTTAAATCTATACTGCCAAGATTAATGTGTTTACAGTATATGACTAACCAAGTTAATATTAATTAAAAGTTTGCAGTTTATGATACTTACAGGACAAAATCGTTAGTGTCACGTTCGTATCTACGTTCGAACGAGACTGTCCAGCGTGTGTGCGTTCGTGTTGCGTTTGATAACGCGTTCGAACGAAGTGTTTCCAGAGAGTTCACGTTCGAGTAGCGTTTGATAACACGTTCGAACGGTATGATTCCAGAGAGTTCACGTTCGTATAGCGTTCGAGAACGCGTTCGAACGAAATGATTCCAGAGAGTTCACGTTCGTGTAGCGTTCGAGAACGCGTTCGAACGGAATGATTCCAGAGAGTTCACGTTCGAGTTGCGTTTGAAGACGCGTTCGAACGTTCTTATGAAAATTCAAATTTATGCCTTCGCGTGCGTCGGGCGTTCAAACGCCCTACGGGTTTTTCATGCACAGTTCGTATTTTACAGAAAATAAACAAACCCTAACATGCGAATTACTATCTAATAACACTAGAGCGAGAAGTTCTTAAGATTGTTGTTAAAAATGTGTCATTAAACAGTAATATCACTTGCAAACAAACAGATCAAACAGTAAAAGTAGATCTAGATACATGAAACCCTAAAACCAGAAAACCTTTAAAACAAACCAGAAAATGGAGATTACAGATTTATCCAAGTCGAGATGATCTATGTCCTTAAGAACTTATTGGCCCGTCACAAGTGCTCTACGGTTTCTTCTTGCCAACGTTCTCCCAGGATAACTTGGATGCTACTTGTACAAGGAGCACTCCTTCACAAGTTTATGAACTAGGAAAATGGTGAAACTCTCTCAAAACAAAGGAAAAAACAAATGTCTCTTTAAGAAATTCGGATCTCTTTTTCTATATATTATTTTGGATATCAAGCCTTCTTTTATAAGGCATGGAAGGGTGTCAATAGGACACCCTTTGGGATGGGGTGCAACCCCCCAAAGGGCTGTACCCCTCACAAATATCCAATCCAACCAAAAGACAGTATTACCCTTAATGAAATATTTTGAAGAATTTCCTACAAATATATGATAGTCAAATGGTAAAAAATAATTTTCTTTCCAAAAATAATTTTTATTGAAAATATTTTATTTACGGAAATTATTTTAGATGGAAATAAGGAAAACTAGATATACTACACAGACCTGAAGACATGAGTAACGATGGACGGCTGCAAGCCTAATAGCTCGATAATGCTAATTTTTTTTATATATATATATTAATATCGAAACTTCTAATTTGAAAAAAAAAAAAAAAAACAGCCCTTAATTACTTCCTGGATAAGAAAAAAAAACGCGTGATAAAGCTTTAAAAAAATTTCATTGGAAAGTTCATGGATGATGGAAGCAAGCACGTGCGAAAAAGTCAAAAGCTACCAATACAAAAAGCGGTTTTGGTTGATTTGCTCCAATCTCACTTCTTCTTTACCCGATCTAATTTTGAGTGTTTTTCTTCGGAGGGCATCCCAATCCGCGTGATAAAGCTTTTTTTTTAAAAAAAAAAACAAAACCAAAAGTGAGCTTCCTCATGACGTATAAAAAAAACCACGTTTAGTTTAGTAATTTGTCCGTCTTAACGAGGCAGAATGTTTATGCTCGTAGACTGTTCCAACTGCCGGACGCCGTTACAGCTGCCGCCTGGGGCCCATTCAATCCGCTGCGCCATCTGCCAAGCCATTACCCACATCGCCGCCGACCCTCGATCCGTCCCTCCTCCTCATTCTTCTTCTTCTTCTTCTTCTTCGCATCCGAATTACGCTCCTCCTCCGGCTGCTGCTCCCTCGCCTTACAACCACGCGCCCCCCGGGCCTCCTCCTCCCCACGCGCACGGCCGCAAAAGAGCCTTGATCGTCGGCGTTTCGTATAAGCATACGTCGCACGAGCTCAAGGGTTGTATTAATGACGCCAGGTGCATGAAGTACATGCTCACTAATCGCTTTAAGTTCCCTGAATCCTCCATCATCTTGCTCACTGGTATTTTATTCTTTCTTTATTTATTTTCTGATTATTTGTGAAGATTGTTCATTTTCTTATTACGATTATTGCTTGTAATTCTGATTCTGCTTTTGTGGAAAGATAAGCCGAGTTGTAAATTATTGTCTGAACAGGCTATTAATTTGAACAAAATAAATTATATTTCTTTGCAAAATTGAATCTTGAAGGTCACCTATTTTGATTCATCTAATATGGATTGTTCTAAGCAAAATAAAAATCCGGAAGGTTACACATATTATGATAATGCACTTAATATTTCTGAAAATGGGAATACGATAATGATGAACTGATCCAGAAGCAATTAATAAAGATGCTGATAATAAAATGAAACAGCAAATTTACGTGCTGCCTATGCTTGAGCTTGAGCTCCTCTCTTTTTACATATGGAGATAATCATCACACACCCTCTTTTGTCGTAAATAAAAGGAATTATTTTTATTTTTTTATTTCGTTTGATTAGCTGTTGTAATGTGCATACTGCAGAATGCATGTTATTTCTGAATGCTAATTTTTGGGCCTCAAACTTTGTGGCTCCTCATGTTTGCTCTCATAAGAAACCTTGCTTTGAGGAACCTTTATAATACCAATAAACTTTACTATATTGTATCCATCTGTTTTTTATTAGTAATTGCAAGTTTAACTAAGTTCATATGCATCTAATAGTACAATTTCGGCGTTTACAAAAATAAAAGATTAATCGTAATAGCAGGCTTGTTTATGATGACAACAACCTCGTCTGACCCCATTTCCTTTCTGAAAACCAATTTGCAGAAGAAGATCCTGACCCCTTAAAGCGTCCTACCAAATATAACATGAGAATGGCATTGTATTGGCTTATGCAAGGATGTCAACCTGGAGACTCACTTGTATTTCATTTTTCTGGCCACGGTTCGCAACAAAGGAATTACACTGGTGAGGAGGTTGATGGATATGATGAAACTCTTTGTCCAGTGGATTTTGAAACCCAAGGAATGATTGTCGATGATGAGATCAATGCAACTCTAGTCAGGCCTCTTCCTCGTGGGGCCAAGCTTCACGCAATTGTAGATGCATGTCATAGTGGCACTGTGTTAGATTTATCTTTTCTCTGTAGAATGGACAGGTTAGCCCCTTGTTACTCACAATTGATACAAGTTTAGATAAGACCTAATAAATGAACAAAGCACAAACAAATAAAAAATAAAGAAAAGAAAAACCTATGACTAGAGAATCTCTCTACAATGTGAGCTTTTGTGGGATTTAGTCTCATTTTCTGTCCATACATTCTCTCTTGGCTTACGCATGCTTTCTTTGAGGATATAGGCATGGGAAATATGTATGGGAAGACCACCGCCCTCGATCAGGAATGTTGAAAGGGACAAGTGGTGGGGAGGCTATTTCATTCAGTGGCTGTGATGATGATCAAACATCTGCTGATACTTCGGTAAAGTCTTAGTGACTCATATGAACATTTCCTTCAACTGGAATATAGAAAGTACATGTTTATGCAGGGAATTAACATGGAGTTATTCAACCTGATGCTTTATAGGCTCTATCAAAGATTACATCGACAGGTGCGATGACTTATGCTTTCATTCAAGCCATTGAGCGTGGACATGGAGCTACTTATGGGAGCATGCTAAACTCAATGAGATCAACCATTCGTAACACAGACAGTAGCGGTGATCTTGGAGGTGGTCTTGTAACATCTCTGATGACCATGCTTTTGACAGGAGGGAGTCTCAGTGGCGGGTTAAGACAGGTATTTATATCCTGTCATCTTTGTCAAGTGTTACAGATATGGCTTTTGTTATTGTTTGTTTCACATATTTGTCTCCCTCTATTACTTGGTTCCTTAATTGATGGCCTGGCACATTAAATGTCATGAGTTGTAGTAGGTGGCTGCCATTCACATTCACATTCACATTCACATTCCCCTTGCTCTTTTCTATTTTCCTCTTGAACCTTTTAGCGAGTGCCATCTCTATGCATGTTGGATGATTTTTTACAGAAAAAGGAATCAATAAAAAAGGAAAAGAATAATAGATAGGAGCCATATTGCGTTTCAAAGCATACTAATAGATGTCATATTGACAGAATGATGCCACGAGGGGAAAAAATGTTTGGGATTTTATTCTATTTTGCTTTTGACTCATAAGCGATCTCAGCTACTTTAGAACCCAAAATTAACTTTTTGGAGTCAATTTAAATGTGATAATCATTACACTATCTAAGCTGTCGCTGCTACTCCTGCAACTATGGATATAATATACATACACTCAAGGTATTCATTATAGATGGTAATCTATTCACTGCCAAAAATAATAAAAGGAAAACCTGAACAGGCATCATGGATACAATATTTTATACATCTATATGTATTTTTGTGCATGTCTATTTGGACACTGTTCCGTCGCTGAAGCTATGTAACATCATTCTGATCCAAATTAAGCTGAGAATTTGGCTCATTCGTCATACGAATAAGACTAGATGTTGTTTTTGTTTGTATGCATGATGCTATTGTATCTGAACTTATTCATCCTTACATTACATTGGATGCAACAATGCAGGAACCTCAGTTGACTGCTAATGAACCATTCGATGTGTATACAAAGCCTTTCTCCCTGTAACAAGCAATGTTCTTGTCCTGGAGCTCATGATTTTAAAGTATGTCCTATGAATGCATTGAGAAAACTCGATTCAATCCTCCATTTGTCCAATGTTTATACTTTTTGTTGAGTTCTTCTCACTTATCTCTGTTTTGGGAATATGATTGTTTATATACATGTCTGGCTGTTCTGCAAAACAGATGTTTTAGTTTTGCTTATCTTATAATTTTAAGATCTAAGTTTAAGCTTATGATTATTATTTTTTCTTTTTTTTAAACACATATAAATTTTATTCAACAAATAATAGAAATCATAACACATCTTTTATAACAAATCATAACACATCTTTTATAAATTTTATTCAACAAATTAATAAGTGATTGACCAACCCAATTAAGGAGTTGTTGAGGACAAATAGAGTAAGTTACAACAAAGTTCTAACCCTTTTTTAAAAAAAAATTAAATAAATTTGTAGTTGAAAGTTGAAATTTGACTTAGGCCTTTAGCTAAAAAGCCTCTTTAAGGAGTCTCTGGTCTCAACTTTCATGGATACGGATTGGATAAAAGCTTAAAGCACTCCAAAATAAATTCATAAAGGGTTTTGAGGCACCTTGGAAAAAGCATTTTTGGTAGAAAGTATCTATTGAATCAAATGCACAACTTGTAGATACTAACTAGATATAGATAGTTCAATATTAGTCCTGCAAATAACACTTTATTCCTTTGTTGTCAATTTCATCCAAAAAGGGCAGCAAAAATATTCCATTGGTTGCATTTTGGGAAATTTCATAAGTTGTTTTGTGGTTATCTATGTTTTACAGGAGAGAGATGGTTGGTCTCTAACCCACCCAAGTTGTCTTAGTGATCATGGTGAAAGGAAAAATTATATGATTAGGTGTATGATCCCGAGTTCAATTTTTCACGGAATCAGACCAATGACTTAAGTAAAATGTCAATGTGCTAACTTTTTTAGGTTTTATCAACTCGTTAGGCGGATAACATTATAATAAACTTGTCAGTAGGGGTGGATAAATAATTTGGTTAATTGAAATTTTATTCAAAAACCGAATGGTTCCAAATTCAAAAATCAAACTGTTTCAAAACCGAACATAAACTAAATCAAAAAATTGTTGGTCTGAATAAAATTAACACTCTTTATTTGGTATCGGGGGAGTTGGTAATAATCAATTAATGAGCTGGAACAATTAAATTTAAATTATCTGGACTGGTTTCAACATTCAATGATTATGAAATTTCCTCCGTCAGAGATGGTAAGTAATACAACTGGCATTTGTTCATTAAATCTCTTTTTTCATGCTGTCTTATTGGCTGTGTCTACTGTCTATCCCTTTTATTTGTCATTCTTTTAGTGGTATATTAATATATCGTATAAGAATGAGAGCATATATAATTCGCTTGAAAATTCGTGTCCGAGAATTTAGAGATGGATTCCAAAATTTAGTTCAGAGAAGACTTATCTTAAGTATTTTTTTAAAAAAAAAACAAAAAACAAAAATAAGGGTACAATTATAACATATCGGGAAAAAGAGGGTCAAAATTGATTAAAGATTCAAAGATTTATGGTGATTTTGTATTGAAATTCAAAATATTTCATCCTATTCAAATGCAAGAATATAACCTCATTATTATTATTTAGGCAAAAATGTAAAAATGACTCTCTAAT
This sequence comes from Zanthoxylum bungeanum, assembly GCA_019454045.1. NCBI lineage: Eukaryota > Viridiplantae > Streptophyta > Magnoliopsida > Sapindales > Rutaceae > Zanthoxylum > Zanthoxylum bungeanum. Next base: position 65,012 of record SKCR01019296.1, read on the forward strand.
TTTCACGTTTTTTCATTTAAGTCTGTTAACTTTCAGTTTTGTCAATTCAGTCATCTAACTTACAATTTTTGTCAATTCAAGACTCCATTATAAATTCATCATTGTTGCCGTCACAAATAACGGAAACAACAAAGTAAACGTACTTTGACTGTTATTTAATTAATACCCTCAATTAGAAAATATAGGCATACAAAGGAAGCTAAAGCAAAGTACACGTACTATGCTTGCATTTTCGAGCTATTTTTTTTGATTATGTGCAATTGCATGTATTGTAATGTCTAACCATTAAGTTTTTGCTAAATAAGTTGCGTATAATTATTTTCCACACTCGTCGCTAGGATCCACTGATCAACTGCAGTGTAAAATGTATCATCTCATGTTTTTTTTGAAGGATTGTAAATAACACAATCGAATCATTCGATTTGAGTCTAAATATAGTAGGTAAAACATTTGATTATTTTAATCTCTTATAATAAATACATACATATCTTCGTTATAATTTTTATAATTTTCTGACGATAAGTCATATTGAACTTGAGATATGTGTTTTTGACAAAAAAATAGCTCGAAGATGCAAGCATAATACGTTTATTTTGCTTTAGCTTCCTCTGCCTGCCTATATTTTCTAATTGAGAGTATTAATTAAATAACAAGCAAAGTATGTTTACTTTGCTGGAGCAATTGGAGCCATTGCGCAAGCAAAAGAACCGAGGGCGCATCAGAAGTCGAAGCATGTGGAACGCAAGTACCACATCATTCGAGAGATTGTGTCGCGAGGGGATATTTTCATGTGCAAGGTACCGAGTGAAGATAATGTAGCAGACCCGCTGACGAAGGCCATACCTCCGAAGCTGTTTGATAAACACATGGAGTCGATGGGTATTAGATACAATCGATATTGGCACTAGAGCAAGTATGAGATTTTGTTGGGGTTGGTGCTCAGAGCGCCAATTCCCGGTTGTATTTCTTTTGAATACTTCTGTAAAACATTATTATTATGAATAATATATGCAGTTTCTATAATATAATGTATCTTTTTATATGGTAAATATGTAATGACCTTAGAATGATTAGTCATGGTACTGTTGCAAAAGCGTCGCAACTGACATTGAGTAATATCATGACGTTGTCATTCTCAAACAGTTCCTGGTCAAGGTTTACACTACTTGGTCAGTAAAGTAAACCCGTTGAGACCGGTACATGTCGTATACTGGAATATATGATTCCAATGGTTTCTCAATGAACCATTAGTCTTGGAGACTAGTATAGATGTGTGGGTGTTTATAGCAGATAAACATTGAACGACTCACCGAAGATTCTTAATGGATGGTACACCAACGTCAATAAGAATCTTCTCGGGTTGAGTAGCACTTGTGATTCTTAGACTTGAGATGCCATTGTGGGCACATGAGACATCTTCTACACTTAGATGGCAGTCACGTCACAGATCTATTTAGATCAGACCTCCGCCTGTTCGTTGGGTGTAGATAGATCCTTAGGGTGTCCTATGTGTATGAAGATAGGATCCGTCAGTTCTGTGTACCAGAGCATAGGTAGTCCATATGATTATCAATCAGATAAAACCATGGGCCCGTGGTAAAGTTTAGAAGCTAGTTCTAAACATTCTTTTTGAGATTGCTAATAGAATAGTCGACTGGATAATCCCGATAGAGATTTGACGTTTACATCTATATCTCTGGGATTTATCTGGATACCTGTGATGGAGTAATTATACATTTGCCATGACCTCGACCTGTATGATTCAGCGAGATTATCCGTGATCGTCATAATTTACGGGTGGATAAATTATGGACACGAAATTAGATTTCGTGATGGATATACATGAATCTAGAGAGTCTCAATAATGAAATATACTCGTAGAGCACTAGAGCAACATTTATAAATAATATTGATTATTTATAAAGTCGTTTAAAGGTTAAACGCAAAATACATGCTAAAGGGACCCGATAGTCATTTGCTTAATTATTGTGTATTTACATTTAATACTTGATTAATTTGAATACACATTAATTAATAGTCAAATTGAGATATTTGACTAATATCCTAAATGAATATATATATATATATATATATATATATATATATATATATTTGATATTTAATGTAAATATTATATATATATTTAATATATTTGTAATTAATTAATTAATTAATTATTTAATTGTTAAATGATTAAATTAATTAAAATATAAATATCTTAACATTTGGATATTTGGTTTAAATGATTTAGTTGCCTTTGTTGACTTAATTAAAATATCTATAAAGTGTTATTAGATATTTAAATCAAGTTGATCAAATTTATTTGAAATGAAAATGAAATTAATATTCTTGTATTTGTCTTTGACAAATTCGGCCAAGGCATATTGTGTAACAAGTAAATATTGTTTTCATTTCATTTCACTTTTCTAACCTAATACACTTTTACAAAAACTCCATTAAAAGAAACAAGAGAAGAAGAAAAGGAAAAACAAGGAAAAAACTTGGATTTAGTAAGTGTTCTCAACTTACTATTAGAAAGGAAAATGTTCCTTAGGATCTAGGCTACATCTTGTGATGTCCTTAAGTTATTCTTTTCTTTATTCTTTGTGTTTTGGTGAATGGAAGTTTGGTAAAAGTGTTGAGCATGTATAATGGTGAAAGCTTGTGACTAGTGTAGTTATAAGTATTCTTTTATGGTTTTGGAAACTTTGTTGCTAATCTAGAGTTGTTGACCCACTCTTAAATGACCTAGATTTGATCTTGAGTTGTTTCATTGTGTTGAGACTTTGGTTGGATGAAAGAAACATGATTGAACTAATTGATTTAACCAATTTGGTCTAATTTGTCCAATTTGAATAAATTGAAAAATTAGGGTTTAAGACCTTGTCCAAATTTGGGGCTTTTCATTTATGTTGTGTATAAGGATGTGTATATGATGCATATAACGTTTCATGTTGATTGAATTACATCTTGATGTGTTTTGAAGCATGAAATCACAAAGTGCACCATTTGGCACCCTAATGGTGCATTCGGCCAAATGGGTTATTTTTGGTTTTATGTTGCTTTTGGTTTTTTGATGTTTTGAACATGCTAAGTTCATCTTAGAAATGATTTAGAATCATTCAAAATTGATTTGATCAATTTCGGACTAAAATGGACAAAATATCAAGTGTAAGGGCAATTCGGTAAATTCACTTAAATATGATTTATTGAATTTTATTTCATATTTGATTATTGGATAATTAAATAAATATGTTTATTTAATTAATCCGAGAAAAAGTTTTGAAATCGGAAAATTTGATTTTCCACCGCTTCCGCTGCGTTACCGGATTTAGCCCCTAAAAACCCCTACACATAGTTCTCATATATTTGGGTATATGATACTCATGCAAGTGTAATATGAGGTTGTGTTTACCGATGGTACGGGAAACAGTTTCGCTCTGGATAGACCCCTCAGAATTTCATTGGTAGTATGACTATGTGTCTATGGAAGTCCGAATCAGGGTAGGTGAATTTGGTATTAACCTGAGACTTGCACCGCTAATACTTGCGACAATCAACATACTTTGGTTTTGGTCGTCCAGGGCTTTAACAGGTTCTGTGTACGCCTTTTCTGGTTATATTGAGAATCGTAGTGTATTGGGTGTGATGTCGAGATGAAAGTATCACTCTAGTCATAGTGGAGATGATGATCACGTAGGATACGGAACTGGTTCTCTTATGTACTGCAGTCATCGGGATAATATGACTAGATCATGATTATCCGATTATAGAGACTAGTTACCAGAGATCTGATATGTGCTTCGTACGGGGCAGACACGATTCCAGCCACAGGCCTTGCACGTGACATCCGATGCTGGATCGAAATACGCAATACTACGTATACTACACCTGATATAGATCACATATTCCAGTAAGAATATTTCTGGAGAATTGGGTAGGCACGGTGCTTTGCTAGAAGCCAACCATGTCTTGTAAATCGGTAAAAACGTAGTACTAGGTACGTACGTGTTCGGATAGTCCGACGACCGGATTTACTGCCAACATATTCGGGGATCTCATGTGTCGCTTCCCGAAGATTCACCGATGACGTATGACTCGCACTTTATTAATCTGGGATTAATTGGTTGAGAAAGAAAATTAATCTGGGATTAATTAAGAAGATATTTTATCTGGGATAAAATATCATTTAAAGAGAGAGAACGATTAATTTGGAATTAATCGATAAAATAATATATTCGATATATTATACGAAATTGGATTTCGACGGGGAATTAAAATTAGATTTTAATTCGGGCGAACAAATTAATTTAGAATTAATTCGTTAGCCATGTGAATAGTAATTTTGCTAGGCATAATTATTTAATTACGTCACAACGGAAAATTCGTTAATTTGGAATTAGCGAACCCGAGCCCAGGAGTGTTTGCGGACGCACTCGTATTGCGAATTTAAGTGCGGCCCACAAGTCACATCAAGCGTCAAATCACTAGTCAATCGATTGATGTGATGTCTAGTCACTTTGAGTGATGTGACAACATGTCACTATTGATTGATGGTGGTAGTTGGAAGACATTAATTGTTTTTTGCCTTTGACTTTTTTTGAAAATGAAAAATGGTATATGTTTAATTGATTTTGGAAATCAATTAACAAATACACAACACATTTTTTCTCTCTTCTCTCTTCTCTCCCTCACGCCCAAGGGGCCTTTTTCTTCTTCTCTTTTCTGGTTTTGCCGAGAACTAGAGGAAGTGATAAGGAAATTTTGTGGCAAAATTTCCGGAGTGCTAGCACGCTTTAGGAGTCTTGCGAAGGTGATAGGGATACCGACTAGTGAGCTTGGAATCACCATTCGAAAAGCTTGGAGCTTGGACCGAAAATGGAGCAGAAAAATCAGCCCAAAGCCGAGACTTCAAGGAAGGGAAAGCTTGAAGATTTTGTTGTTCCTCGCGTCGCAAAAGTCGATCGTTGTAAGTATGATTCCGCCATGCTTTTACGAGTATTCACATATGTGTTTCATTGCTTGAATTGATCATTGGGACTTAATAGAAACCCAACAGGAGCCACATACAGATCATCTTGACTTGGCCACTGGTTCGGTCCGGACGGTTTCGATTTTTTTAATTAATTTAAAATTTTAATTATAATTTTTAAAAAAATAAAAATGGGATTTCAAATTATTAATTTGAATTTATATTACATAAAATTAAAAACTTAAATTAAAAATAAAATAAAAGAATTTGAACTTAAATTTTTAAAAACTTAAGTTGCCTACGTATCCTCTTGGGTGAGGGGAATCAAAACTCACGTAATTTCATTACATTTTTTTAGATAGTTTCTCATTATAATTATTTACTCATCATCATTATTTGTGTCTGTTGTTGATCATTCAGCTCTCGTTCCGCTTGCACTTACAGATGCATTGTGGAACAAGTCTTCAACGTCATCAGAGACATTTTTTTGTTGCCTCAAATGAGCTCGTGTTCAATCATCCACATATGTTGTTGCTTCTAAGTCTTGAATGTATTACAGGTTCGCTACTAGATTGTCCTGATGATAACAAGTTATCTCTACTGACATAATCATTAAATCAAAATATATATATATATATATATATATATATATATATATATATATTATATATATATATATATATATATATATATATATATTTTCCAACATTAATTTCATAATTTATTCCTAAAAATGCATAGTTAGTTTGTAAGCCACTATTCAAATCTTATAATTTAAATTTAGGATCAAAAATTGTGGCAATAAGATAAAATAATGAAATGTCTTTAATATAAGTCAATCATTTTCTCTTCATAATAACAATAGCTTCAATTAAAACAATATTATTAATATTTGAACTTTCAACATGCTCATATAGAATACCAACAAAATTCAAACATTCAACAAGAAATAAATTTGTTGTAGGATAATAAACTCTACTAAAGATATTTGTTACCAAAGCGTTATATGTTGAAATATAACACACGTCCATTTATCAACAAATAAATAAATATATATATATAAAATAAAAAATTTAATCATATATCTAAATTTGTTACAATTTTAATACCGTTGAAATGAAAAAAAAAAAGAAAAAAAAAAGAAAAGAAAGATAGAAGCAACAAAATGAAAAAAGAGGTCAAATCTAAGCATGGCAATAGGTCGGAATTTGACAAGTCCGGCCTGAGCCTGACAAGTAGAATTTAGACCCGAGTTCAGAAAAAATCTGGTTCTACCTGTTACCGAATCAGGCTGGCACGTCCCGAATCAGGCTCGGGCAGGATTTTACCCTAACCCGATTATTTTAATATAAAAAATTATATGTATAAAAAATTATTTTATATATATTTTAATCCCGGACCCCTCATTTTAAAGACCGATCCGAATTTTTTTGATTACAGATAAATCCAACCGGACCGAACCAGACCATAATTTTGTTACCACACTTAGTTAAATCTGAATAAAACTGTAGAAGTGAAGTGGTAGGGGCATTATTGTGTGCTCCGTCCGCTGTCATTAAACGTACAGTTGAGATCTAAGACTGCGTTTTAGCTGCCTGCCCACATCACATCTACTTCTGTTATAATTCCGTTGCCCAATCGAAATAAGACTGCGTCAGAATCAGAAATAATAATAATAATAATATATAAAGCTCTCATTTCCTTCAAGTTTGTGTTTGATATTAAATTATCATACTTCCACCCAAAAAAATATATTAGAATTCGAAAATAATCCGTCGTTTTTTAGAACTATCTGTCCATTATAAATTTGACAAAAAAATATTTTACATATAAAATTAATACTTGTGAACATTATATATATAAAAAAAATTAGTTAAATAAAGACATTTTACATTAAAAAGATAATAATTTCAGTGTAAAATATATTTTTTATAATTTAAAGTGGAAAATGATAGTTTTAAAAAATGATGAGTATTTTACTTAATTTTACTTGGACGGATAATAATTTCCCTAATAATTTCGGATAAAATGACATATAAGTATTCTCCGATCAATAATGTTAGATGTATATTCAAATGACACATCTAAAGAACAGACATAAAAATTGGATTTTTTTCTATTTTCTAATTTTTAAATTTTTTTTTTTTAATGTCTTTTGATATGTCATTTAAGTGTTTACCTATCATCATTATTCTCCCAATAATTCCTATTGAAATATTTTTTAGTGTTAAGTTGCTGATAATGCAATTGGTTGGTCATTTTAGAGACGATGGGTAGCGCTCCTACGCAATTACAAATTGATAAATTACATTCTAATTGGAAAAAAATATATGAAAATTGTGGACCTAAATGTTATTATTTCATAACCTTTTGATCCGATTGAGTGGAATTAAAAAGTTCCCCTGGTATTGATATGAACAAGCTTTTCAAACAAAGTTTTTAAATGATTATTCCATTTCGTATTTTGAATTTTATGTACACCCTAATGCAATCATGGTATCATTATGAATACATAAGAGCATAGTTGACGTTGAATCTAAAGAATCAATTGCTTGATAGAGATATTTACCAATTAATTCTCTTGATAGTACGATAATAATATCTAAATGGATAATGTCACGATAAGTGCGAGATATGCGGGTTCATAAACAATTTGAATAGAAATTATGAATAATATTTAGTAGAAGTTATTCGTTCTTGTAAATAATATATTTCGGTATTAAGGTAGGTTGATAACCCATAGCAAAAAAGACATTCTATCTAATAAGGCGAATCATATAAGGATTTAGAGTGTAATCATGGTATCATCAAGCCACAAAATTCACATGGGCTCTATGCACTAATGTTTGAATCGTATATGCCAACAATCACCTCATAAAAAATTTATGTGGGGTAGTCACTCTTCGGTAACCAAATGAGTCACGATGATAGGTGCCGTAATAATGCGTACTTACACGTATTGTATTCACTATTTTAAAATTTGAGTTTGGAGCTTTTTTAAACTTTTTATATATTAAATTATAGAATAAAATATAAATACATTTAATTTTATGTTTTTTTTCCCTAATGTAGATAATTAGTTTGAAGTTTTTTTCCCTCAACTTTTTATTTATTAATTTATAGAAAAGGTTTTGTGCAAGAATATTGATTTATTTATTTATTTGATATAATTTTAATTGTATTTATTTATTATGAAATTTGACTATTTTAATGTTGAAATTGAAAATTAATTTGTTCATTTTTCATGTTTGGATTCTAGTTAGATACTGGTACAAGTCTAACAGGAGGAGTAGGCCAAAAGAAATCAGAAATTGGATCCCGTGGCATTCCTCGTAATTTACCCCAAACAAGGAGGGTATCATTCTTGTTTTTGTACTTTATATATAACACCGTTTAGCGCGTTGTCTCTCTCTCTTGTGATCTGTAGTCCGGTTCTCTATAAATCGCTCTCTGTTTTTGTTTCTGATCCAGGTAACGTAAACAAGTAAAAATAGACGACTTTTATTTTGTTTAATTTTCACGCAGATCAGGTTTTGATTTAATGTGTTTGTTTGAAGTTCTTGTGCTTTGTGTTTTAGAATTTTTGATGTTCGATCGAGCTGTTTTTCACTGTTACTGATCAATTTCATATGTTATTTTTGTAAACTTTCGATGATTTCAATGTTACTGATCTGATACTGATATGGATTTTGTTTTTATATGCGATTTCTCTCATTAATTTGCTATGTACAGATGGCAACTCCAGCAGCCGGGGGAGGATGGTACAGAGCAAGTGTAAAATCCGTGCCGTCCGGTGACAGCCTAGTGATAACAGCCTTGTCCAACCCCAATCCTGGACCTCCTCGTGAAAAAACTCTCACTTTATCGTCTATTATTGCGCCTCGACTGGTAATCCTTCTTTACTGCCCAGTATCTTATATATATATATATATATATCTATATATATTTATTTATTAAGGTGTCCATTTGTTTCCCATAAATTTATTTCCGTAAGTAAAGCATTTTCCATGAAAATCATTTTCCGGTGTTTAGCTATTGCATGAAAACATTTTTGGAAAGTGTTTTAACATGTTTGATGCCTCTAATAATTTTTTTGGTGGTTAGAAGTGAGAAGAGGAAAAAAAATTGTTTTTTGTAAAATAACTTGTGGTCATTTTCTAGTGAAGGCCTAAATTTTTCCGTTGTCGTAAATGTCCTAAACACCGTAAAAAGTGGAAAATGTTTCCGGAAAAGTTGTTACAGCGAAACTGCAAATAAATGTTGTGGAGAAATTTTCATATGATTAGTTGTATTTGGGGCCACTCACCATTTTGTTTCATTCAGCTCCGTATTTTTTTTTTGCCCCCTAATTATTATGGTTAACCCTGCTACTCATTCTAACTGTCAATTTTATACCGAATAGGTTACAAATGACATTGCATGATAATAATCATTGTGGTTGGATTACAAATTGCTGTATCTTTTTGAGTTATTTGGATTACAACAATTTTTTATTTGTGAATTTTAAAGTTTCCATACTAACATAATAAGTTCTGTATTATTCTTAGGCCCGTAGAGGTGGTCAAGATGAGCCATTTGCATGGGACAGCAGAGAATTTTTGAGGAAACTCTGCATAGGAAAGGTTCTTATTTTTGCTATTATTATTTTTGGTTAGTTTCTTTAGTTCTGGAATAAATCTCTTTGTATCTAAATCAATATGTATCAAACACAGGAAGTCACATTCAGAGTAGATTATGCTGTACCCACTGTAGGCAGAGAATTTGGCACTGTCATCCTTGGTGACAAAAATGTGGCAATGCTGGTTGTCTCTGAAGGCTGGGCAAAGGTTTGTCCTTCCCCTCCCATATTTGAGTGTTTTGACTTGTGTTTTTGTCCTTAATATTTATTAGCCGAACCTGATATATGCAGGTTAAGGAGCAGGGTTCCCAGAAGGGGGAAGCAAGTCCTTTCCTTGTGGAATTGCTACGTCTCGAGGAGCAAGCAAAGCAACAAGGTCTTGGTCGCTGGAGCAAGGTTTATCTCTTTTCCCTTCCTTTCATGCATTCTGCCGTACATCTAATTTTTGTTATGTTCCTTGGGAATAAAAGCTGAGATCTAGACATCTAGTGGCAATTGAATTTATTTTGAAGAAACTGAAACATGTATGAACTCAGAAGTCGGAACCCTTATTTTTGTTTTTGCTGAATAATATGTTGAAAAAACTATTTTTAATAAGAAACCTTTAGCAATACTGGACCAGTACTGCATTCAAGAATTAGATGTTGAAATCAAAAATGTCTTAACAAACTTTACTAGACAAGACATTATGACGTTAAACATATTTGGATGTGCAATATACTCAGTTTGCATTTCATGTTGAAGATGTTGTTGAGCATTACATTATTGATTGTAACAAATTTTAAAAATGGTTGCTTTTGCTCTCGTTCTTGGTAATGGCTTAATGTTATTTCCATCAATTATTTTCCATTAATGTTTTGAACAGCCTTCAATGAATCAATGAAATCTCATATATTATTATCGTGTGGAGTACATATTGTTTTATGCTTAAAAGTATTTTATTGGATGTACTGTCCGTAAAGAAGTAGCTTATATCATCACTTTTGTAGAATCTTATTCCTTTTTTGACCTAAATTTATAATTCTCTTTTATTCTCACTTTCGTATACTGAATGATTAATATATAACCATCACAAAAATTCTTAGTTATTCTGCTGCGTTGTTTGCCACTATGCCTGGTGCATGTATGATGGAACAATTTCCATAGAACTCTGGAAATAAAAGAAGGTTTTATAGCTGGACTAGGTTCTAGGATCCTAGAAGATAGGAATGGCTTATGGTCATCTTTTTGTATTAATGTTATTGCATTTTGGCTTTCTTTAAGCCCTCGTCTTATATAATTGGCTTGTGCGTTGTCTTACGGTATCTTCTAGTTCTATCTGAAAATGGACGGTATCAATAAAAATGGAACTCGAGTAACTGTATAATGATTCTTCACGTCTTGGTCATAGGTACCGGGTGCTGCTGAAACTTCCATTAGGAATCTACCGCCCTCTGCCATTGGCACTTTATAGCTGGACTAGGTTCTAGGATCCTAGAAGATAGGAATGGCTTATGGTCATCTTTTTGTATTAATGTTATTGCATTTTGGCTTTCTTTAAGCCCTCGTCTTATATAATTGGCTTGTGCGTTGTCTTACGGTATCTTCTAGTTCTATCTGAAAATGGACGGTATCAATAAAAATGGAACTCGAGTAACTGTATAATGATTCTTCACGTCTTGGTCATAGGTACCGGGTGCTGCTGAAGCTTCCATTAGGAATCTACCGCCCTCTGCCATTGGCAATGCTGGTAACTTCGATGCTATGGGTTTGTTAAATGCAAACAAGGGAAGACCCATGCAAGGTATTGTTGAGCAGGTTCGAGATGGCAGCACTATCCGAGTATACCTGCTGCCGGAATTTCAGTTTGTCCAAGTTTTTGTTGCTGGAATCCAGGTAAACACCGCGGTACACACGTAATTTTTAATTTTTTTACTGTTTTTTAATGCCTTCTCGACCAGTATTGATATAACTTCTATATTTTTCGTTCTTCCTGTTTCAATTAAGGCCCCAGCTGTGGGTAGGAGGCCTGCAGCTACTCCTGAAGCAGATGCTACTTTGTCTGATGAGACCAATGGAGATGTTTCAGCAGTTGAATCTCAAGCTCCATTGAATTCTGCTCAAAGACTTGCTGCCTCCGCAGCCTCCACAGCCTCTGCAGGACAAACCACTGATGATCCATTTGCATTAGATGCCAAATATTTTACAGAAATGCGTGTTTTGAATAGAGAGGTAATTGAATATCTGATGAAGATGTCTTTCTTTCTATCCATCTGTTTAGGTGGTCTAAATTCAAAACTGGAATTTTTATAGGTCCGTATTGTCCTGGAAGGTGTTGACAAATTCAATAATTTGATTGGGTCAGTGTTTTATCCTGAAGGGGAAACAGCAAAGGACCTAGCAATGGAGCTTGTGGAAAATGTATGTGCATAAACTTTTATTGTATCATACTTATATTTTATATATGTCTAACTTTATACTGAATCAAGGATTTTGATGTTTGATGGTTGTTATCATGGCATGGTGGTACCTTCAGTGTATTTTCTTGTTCACGACAGCTCATAGATATTGGAGCTATGATGAAAAGTGAGGAAATGTTACAGTTCCTGAAAATACACCTCTTCACATAGAAAATGTTTGAAAATGAATGTAATATTTGTTTATGTTTGAGAGAAGAAATATTAGCATATCTTACATATTAATGTCGCTAGTGATCAAAAGGCAGTCTTTACTCTTTATCCTCTCCTTTGAGGCACGGATAAAATTTTCTGCGATTTTTAACTTGCCAAATTGTAGAGAGATATGCATAGATGTTTTTTATTAGATGATCTTGAGCATGAAAATCTTTATAAGTTTGGTTATTTTGATACATTATGTCAATCAACTTCTGGATAGGTTTGAAGAAAGCAAGGTCTTTCATTTGTCTACCTTTCGATTTCTCCCAGCTATTTGTATGTGTAAGTGGTCGTTATTGTATTTTGTTGAAATGGGACAGTTCAGGAAATGTCAAAATTATCCTGTTTCAACATTTATTTTGGGGCTGTGAGCATGCTATGTGGCTTGAATTAATACATTTGTCTATTCTGCTAAGTTGTATAGTGGTGCCTTATGTAAGTCAAGTAAAATTTGTTCTATTAGTACTCAAACATACAAGGCAGTTCAGGGCTGCTTACTTAAATATTACTGTTATGTAATTGTATTACATGCTTGTTACTATCTCTGATGTGTTTAATTTATTTGGTATGATTCTGTCTTCCCTTAGGGCTTGGCTAAATATATTGAATGGAGTGCAAATATGATGGAAGAAGATGCTAAGCGACTGCTAAAGGCCGCAGACCTTCAAGCCAAGAAAACCCGGTTGAGGATGTGGACAAACTATGTACCACCGCAATCAAATTCAAAAGCTATTCATGATCAGAATTTTACGGGAAAGGTAATAGATGTTTCAGGCAATGCCTATATTAGTATTCTGAGTTTACGTTATAGGTTTTAAATTTAACTATATTCATTTCCCAGGTGGTGGAAGTTGTCAGTGGGGACTGCATTATTGTGGCTGATGATTCTATCCCATATGGTAGTCCATTGGCAGAGCAACGAGTCAATCTTTCAAGTATTAGGTGTCCCAAAATTGGCAATCCTCGTAAAGATGAAAAGCCAGCTGCCTATGCTAGGGAAGCAAGGGAGTTTCTGAGGACACGGCTCATTGGCCGACAAGTATGTACAAATATTCACTGAAATAAATTTGAAGTTTCTTTCTTTCCTTTCCTTTTAGGTTCGCGCAGTTTGTCTCTCTCTCTCTTTTTATTTTGGTAGCCTGTTCAGCCTTTTTATAATTCTCCTTGCATTAAAATTTTTTTTTCTTAGGAAAAGGAAACATTATTTTTCATTTGAACATCATTTGAGTGATGATTGAAATTACAATTTATGCTTTTATTGTGTGTTTTTTCAGGTGAATGTTCAAATGGAATATTCCAGGAAGGTCACCATGGGAGAAGGTGCTCCAGGGGCAGCTGGGGCTACAGAAACAAGGACAATGGATTTCGGATCAGTCTTCCTCCTGTCTCCCATTAAGGGTGATGGTGATGATACATCTGCATTGGCCCAATCCAATGCTGCTGGCCAGCCAGCTGGAGTGAATGTTGCTGAGCTGGTAGTTTCACGTGGCTTTGGCAATGTGATTAAGCATCGAGATTTTGAGGAAAGATCAAATTATTATGATGCCCTTCTGGCTGCTGAATCACGTGCTTTTGCTGGGAAGAAAGGGCTTCATTCTCCCAAGGAGGCCCCTGCCATGCACATACAAGACCTGACTACGGTTAGAACCAACCAGAATATTTCTTATCCAATACATTGTCCATCTTAGTGACTTCTTATCATTTATTCCATTGAAATGTCTTTAACAGGGATCGGTCAAGAAAGCTAAAGATTTCTTGCCATTCCTTCTGCGGAGTAGGAGAATTTCTGCGGTTGTGGAATATGTCCTCAGTGGTCACCGCTTTAAGTTGCTGATTCCCAAGGAAACTTGTAGCATTGCCTTTTCATTCTCTGGTGTCCGATGTCCTGGTCGTGAAGAGCGTTTTTCAAATGAAGCAATGGCTCTAATGAGACGAAAGATTTTGCAGAGAGATGTTGAGGTACTGCATTCTTTAAACCCGTTAATTGGTTCTCGGTTGCTTTTCATACTTAGATTAATTTATGTTTATTTGTTTCTGTACAGATTGAAGTGGAAACGGTTGATAGAACAGGAACTTTCTTAGGATCCTTATGGGAGTCAAGGAACAATGTGGCAGTGACACTTCTTGAAGCTGGCCTGGCAAAGCTACAAATGTCTTTTGGCAGTGACAGAATCCCGGACGGTCATCTTCTTGAACAGGCTGAGCGATCTGCTAAATCACGGAAACTCAAGGTAAAAATCAGTATGTATATTTTTGCTTTCAGTCTTGTGTTGATTCTGCTAATTGAAATATTGTTGCAGATATGGGAGAATTATGTTGAAGGAGAGGAAGTGTCCAATGATGCTGCTGTAGAAAGCAAACAGAAAGAAGTGCTAAAGGTGATTTTGATACTATTGAATTGGATCATGTATTGTCCATTTCATGTGTTCTAAATAGTGAATGACTTCCTACCTACCTCTATTTTCAGGTGGTGGTTACGGAAATTTTGGGCGGTGGAAAATTTTATGTCCAGCAAGTCGGTGATCAGAAAGTTGCTTCGATTCAGCAACAACTTGCTTCTCTGAATATCCAAGAAGCTCCTGTAATTGGTGCTTTTAACCCTAAGAAGGGTGAGATTGTCCTTGCTCAGTTTAGTGCAGATAATTCCTGGAATCGAGCTATGGTGAGTGAACCCTCTCACCTCCATCATAATTTGCTATAGCGAAAACTTGAATGTATCGTCTGCCGATTATACAACCTTAGGACTTTATCTGCTTAATCATTTAAACAAATCTCATAGTGAGTGCAAGTGTAGGAGTGGGAAGTATGGGTGGGGAGTTAGAAATCTTATGAGGGAACCAAAAGCGAAATCATAGAATGTGGTAAACAATGCCTGTTTTTTCATGCTAGGAAGTATACGGAACCGAAAAATAAGTACTTAATTCTATTTTGATGAAAATAAATTGTACTACTTTGGGGCTTATCCATCTTTAAATTGCTTGTCATGATTGATAGATACAGTTTGGATACTGATACATCAAGACCATCAAAAGATTTTTGGCAATAATTTTCCCTGCTTCTCAAATTCTGGTTGTTGAGTTCTATTGGTTGTGGGTATTTTAACATAACTAAAACTCTCGTTACCAATGATATGCTGATCCATTATTGCATGAAGACATTGCCTTCTGCATCTTCCTTGCTTCAGTAAATTTAAGATTTTAACTTGGATTGGATTCCTGTGTTGTTTTACTTACTCTCTGATTTGACATGTTTAGATTACCAATGGACCTCGGGAAGCTGTTGAATCTGCAAATGACAAGTTTGAAGTGTTCTACATTGACTACGGAAATCAAGAGGTGGTTCCATACAATAAGCTGAGGCCTATTGATCCTTCATTATCGTTGACACCAGGTCATGCTCAGCTATGCAGCCTTGCTTATGTCAAGGTTCCTGGCTTGGAAGATGAGTATGGTCCCGAAGCAGCTGAGTTCTTGAGTGAGCATACATTAAACAGTTCAAAAGAATTTATGGCCAAAGTGGAAGAAAGGGATTCTTCTGGAGGAAAAGTTAAAGGACAAGGAACTGGGACAGTTCTTGTTGCAACTCTGGTTGCTGTGGATTCTGAGATTAGCATAAATGCTCTTATGCTGCAGGTTTGTTTTGTAAACCTTGAGATTTACTCGATATTTCTGATAAAATAGACTTTGATCCAATTAGTTCGCATGACCTTCAGAATTTTTGTTAAATTTCGTACCTTGGTTCAATTATCTCATCTTCTGCAGAAAGTGTACTTTTTTCGAGGAACACTAGCATGTGTTTTTAAATACCAACTAGAATGCGAAACACACCCACTGATTATTCGGAAATGAGTATGTGAATCTAAATAATGATTGGCTGGTTTAACTTATGCCTTGTTTATTTTTCAGGAAGGACTTGCTAGGGTAGAGAGGGAGAAGAGATGGGGATCCAAAGACAGACAGGCCGCTCTTGAGAATCTTGAAAAATTCCAGGAAGAAGCCAAGACTGCTAGGCTCGGGATGTGGCAGTATGGAGATGTTCAATCCGATGATGACGACCCACTACCTTCTGCTGTTAAAAAGGCTGGAGGCCGACGATGATCAAGAATCATATAATTATACTGGAGGTAATATAAAGAGATAATCAACTATTGGCCGAAAATTGGATTAGCTATTATCTAAGACGAGTTTAATTTATAGGCGGGATCAATTCTCATTTAGAGTCTAAAACAGTCGAACTTTGCTTAATTTTTGTTTCTATATTGGAGTTTTGTTTGTAGGTGAAGGGTACATTTTATTTTATTTTATTTTTATTTTAAAACACGAGACAATAAGGTGAAGTGGTGAACTGTACCGAGTTTGTCCAATCTCCAATCCATTTGGGGAACGTTATAGATAATTTTATATTTTTATTTATTTATTTTAATGCTATTTTTTTTGGTCGAAATTATACGTATGCTTGGTTATACAGGAACCCGACCAAACATACTTGTGCAGAAACAATTCTAGTGTTTCAATTGTTCTGATCCACACAGTTGGGCTGTCTAGGGAGCTTTCACCTTCAGCAAGGACTGAACATTTTTGCCATCATCTATTGTCTATAACCCAATCCTAGGGATTTATATTTTGACTTTTTTTTTTTTTTTTTTTTTTGATTTCGTAGGAAATTAGGTTTAAATGCTTTAGGTTGTGGTTTTGGGTTGGATAATGGATAATAGTTAAATATCTAATATCCATATGATATCCAATTGGATATTTTAAAAAATATCCATATTAAATTATCCAATCAAATTGGATTGGATATCCATGGATATGGATATTATTTACCAATCCCAATTCAAATAGCCACCTTCCTATATTAAAACCGATGCATGTATGATAATCCCATTTCTTATTCTTCTTCTTCCAATGCTATTAGCTTTAAAAAGAAAAAAACTTTAAAGCGGAAAAAAAAAAATTTCCTATTACAAAACAAAATTTTACTACAATTAGATATTCTTAGCAAAAAAAGAGAATCCTAATTCCTATGGAGATATTTTTATATTTCAATTATGAGCTTTATACACAAATATAGGCCAAGGAAACTAAATAACTACAAGAAATGGAAATTATTGATGCCTCTCAGGCGAGACTTACATTAATGGACCTATTTCCCCGCAATGAAAGGACTTGACCTTTTTCCGGAATGGGGTATAATCACAATATTCTGGGGCGTTTTAGTCTTCATTCCCAAGAGCCTCAATTATCATTTTTTTTTAAAATCTAAATAATTAACTGAAATTACTGAAAAGGACATAAAAATATTTTATTTTTCACATTTTTTCATTGTTATTTGCACTAGGAGTGAGCAATTTCGGGTTCAGAAATTCTTGATCAGATGTTGGGAATTTCGAGTACTAAGATTTTATTTCCAATAATTTTTGAACCGTTATCCGATTCCCGACCCATCCTAATATGTTCGGGAGTTGAGTACCCGATCGGGAATTAATTGAAGAGGAACTCAAAGTTGGATGCAACATGTATTTATATTCTTTCAAAGTTAGAGTCGTGATCCCCAAATTTCTGCAAGCTACTTGCATTACGCTTTGTCATGCTCAGGTGATTAGTTCCACATTCATGTCCATGTCCCAAAACGTAACTGATCGAGTATATTTAAATCATATCTGAGTCTCAAAACGTGTTTCCATGTTCGTCCCATCTCAAAAAATTCGAGATGAATTCAAAAATTTCTGATAAATAAGAAAAATTTACCAATCTCTAGTTTCTACTTTATAGAACCTCGATTTTTCTCTAATTACGTGCTATTCATAACTTTAGTCACTCCAAGCGCTCCAATCAAGGCAACGGGTGGGCTATCATTTGACATTTCATGCTCTTTATAAAACCTTAAATGTGATGTATTATATAGAACATTTAACACTACTATATTATATCTGAAATCATTTTCTATCTCATTGAGTCTAGTAAAATCAAAGTTTATCTTTATGATTTTGTCCATGTCAATTTAAGTTCTCATAATTCATTCACTTGAGTACCCGATTGGGAGATAATTGAAGAGGACTCGATGTTGGATGCATCATGTATTTATATTCTTTCAATTTTTGAGTCGTGATCCCCAAATTTCTGCAAGCGACTTTTGGTGATGTATGGCTCAGAATCTGACATTCAGGTATTGGGTTCGAATTCAGAGAGTGTGTTTCTTGTAAAAGTCCGGGACAGTTAGAGATTTTAACTGCTCTGCTTAAGCCTGAAAGAGGTGGTTTGACAGCGTAATTTCCAATGATTTTTTTAAAAAAAAGACTTGCAGTCATGCTCAGGTGATTAGTTCCACATTCACATCCATGTCCCAAAACATATCCGATCGAGTATATTCAAGTCATATCTAATCTGTCTCAAAACGTGTTTTCATGTCCGTCCTATCTCGAAAAATTTGAGATGGATTCAAAAATTCCGAGGAAAATTTACCAATCTCTAGTTTCTACTTTATAGAATATCGATTCTTCTCTAATTTCGTGCTCTTCATAATTTCAGTCACTCCAAGCGCTCCAATCAAGGCAACGGGTGGACTATCATTTCATGCTCTTTATAAAACCTTTAATGGGATGTATTAAACAGAACATTTAACACTATTATATTATATTTGAAATCATTTTTTGTCTCATTGAGTCTAGTAAAATCAAAGTTTCTCTTTATGGTTTCGTCCGGATCAATTTAATAATTCATCAACCTCACTTAATATATCATAACATCTGGTTCGAAATGGTAGATAGGGAAAAAAAATAAAAAAAATAAAGGCTTGCTTGGGTGATCAATTCGGTTCACTATTATGGAGGAGGCTGATAACAAAACTTTTTTTTCAAGCTAGTAGCAATTTCTCTCATTTCCTTGGGGCCACCATTGGCATGTATAGAGTAATATCTCCATCACTGTTTATATCCTCAATAATCCCTTTCGCCTAGTTCAGACCCTATTGCAAGCAAAGGGAATTTGTTCATTTTGGCTTTATTCCAGCTTATCATCACTAGATAAATTTCAGCATATCATTCGCACAACAATTATCACAGTTGAGTCAAGCATATTTGTTATTAGCGTAACAAAATACCAACAGAGCTTCTCTCAAAATTGCAGAATATGGTCACCAGAAAGCGAGTGTCGTATGTCCACGACATCCGATGACAATGCAATGATCAAGCAAGTTCCGGCCACCCACGCCCGCCAACGGCCAAGTCAATTTTCTTGGATATGCAGAAAATGGAATCATCTCAGCATTTAACCGTCTCAATTTTTACACACTTCATACATTTTAGTGTTTCAAAAATAAAATTAAAAAAAAAATTTGCAAAAAAGCCAAGCATCCAGCTAGAGAAAACAACTAACTGCGAAAAGCCAAGAATCCAGCTAGGGAAAACAACTAAGCTGATAATCTACCAAAAGCGAAACTTAATTATCACGCCTTCTTCGCCGAGCGGGAGCAGCAGCAGTTTCTTCCTTCTCGGTCTCTGCTTCCTTTTCACCGCTGTTCTCTTGTTCACTGGAGGAACTCTCAGCAGTAGCTGCTCCTGTGTTTTTCGGCTCTACTTTCGCCTGCACAATCCAAAACACAGTGAGACAAGTATTTAACATGACTCTGTAATTGCTAAGTAGCGGTGAAACCAGGAAAATCAATCAAATAGTGATTCAGAACTGACCTTCTTTCCACCGAAAAGGATCTTGAAAAGAACTGTGAGGATTACCACCACAATGGAGACGAGGATACCAATTGTAAGGTTTGGTTGTTTCTCTCCCTTCTCAATCACATCCTGTCAGACAAGCTCTCGTTTCAGGTACCAATACCATATACCATCAATAAAATGAACAAATGAAAATAAAATATTTCGTCACTTACAAGAATCTTAGGCTTGTATGCATCCAAGAAAGGAATGTCTGCAACCTTGTACAAAAGATCAAATACCTTCTTCTGCAGGAAGAATTTAAACAATAATATTATAAATAACGGATCATTTAAGACCAATATGAGATATGAATAAACTGCTGCCTAATCTATTACCTGGAAGCCTGCAAGGCCATCTGAACCAGCAGCCTCTTCCTCCGCCTTCTGTTTCTCTTTCTCAACATCATACTTTGGCTTCCATGCAGTCGTCCGGTAGGACTCCGCAACCTTCTCATCCTTTGATATCAAAAAGTTGTCAAACAAAATACCATCTTGCATTGTCCAGATCTCAATGCCGATAGCAGCAATAGGCTCAAAGTCAGGTTTTTCAAGCTCAAAGTAGTTGGGGTTTGGAATCTGCTGAGGCTTCCAAATACCCTTGTAATTAGGGTTGTCAATAAGCGGAGCATGCCATTTACCCTTGTAGGCAGGATTCCTCTTCGTTGGCCTCTTCCACTCACCACATCCAGGGGCCGCTTCACACTTTGGGTTGTCGACCTTTGGGGTCTCCCATTCACCATCCTCCTCCTCATCCCAATCCTCAGGTTTTGTTGCCTCAGGGTCATCTATCTCCTCAGGCTCATCATCTAGCCATCCTTCAGGTTTGACAGCCTCCTCATCTTCTATTTCAATGGGTGCATCCTCATCCCAATCATCCGGTTTTACAGCATCAGGGTCAGGAATCTTTTCCCTCTCATCCCAATCCTCAGGCTTCTTGTCATCTGGATCAGGAATTGTCTTCTCAGGAATGAGTGCTGGCTCAAAATCTTCAGCAGATAGGAAATTCGCAGCCTTCTTTTCCTCTCCATCAATTAAAATTCTCAACTCATTATCGGGTTTCAAGATGGCAGTGAATACATGAGTTAGTTTGTCAGAGGGGACAGAGGGCGGGTTCTTGAGATGGTGCTCAATGTACTCTCCACTCTTGGGATTCTTATGCTTTAGAATAAAGTGCACCTTGTTTGTGCCGCCACATTTATCAGGTCCAAACATAATAGCATAGGGAGACTCATTGTCAAACTCCTTAGATACCCAGCCTGCCTCCTGGGGGCGCAGGTATTTCAGGTATGCACCACCACATTCAAGCCCATTCTGAAGGCGAACCTCATACTGGAGGACAACAGTTCCATCCTTGAGACTCAAGGGCTTCTCAAGGTCCTTCACTATTGCATACTTCCTTGCTGGCTCACTCACAAGAAGGCCATAGTCATCATGTCCTTCACTCTTTGAGTGCTTCCACACACCTACAAACCAAAGCCACACACACCAAAAAAATAAGTATCCAACTTCACAAGTCAACCTAATTCCCAAGCTCAACTAACAAGTTATGAAGTTTGATAAATAGAACCCTCAACGATTAAGTTTCCCTCGCATATCAAGAATACTTGGACCAATAAACTGTCATATTGCATTTCAAACAGCTCAAGACAAGAACTAATCCAAGTGAAGACATATCAGACAACTAAAATTGACATAAGACAAAAGGATAAAGCTATAATAATTTCTAAAATGTGGCAATGGACGGCAGCAGAATGTTAGGACTTGCTAAATTTAAGATAGAAAAAGAACAAATAGAAAATAGTTAATTCTCTACTCATCTATTATACACACACCCTTTGAAACACATTTCAAGAAGAAGAGCGCAACAACTAACCTTTCACACAAATTGTCTTTTGACATAATTCTAAGCATGTTAATGTTAAAAAAAGAAAAAGAACCCATCATCCAACTTGCCATGAATGCATCATCCAACTCGCCAGACAAGTGACTTAACACAAACTCACATTGATAATCTAAGCATCCAAAACCTAATAACTGTATAGTTGTTTCTACCTACTAGACATCTAAAAACTGCAGAAAATCAGGAATCCATTAAAGCTGAAAGCTCTCATCTAATTATTATACCACTCCAACAATCAACAATAATCAAAATCTCCAAATTTTATTTATCTTTTTTTTTTTTTTTTTTAATAAAAAAAATGAAAAAGCAACATCTTTCCTTAACATTACATATCCAAAACTTTAAAAGATCACCTTTGTACTCATCTTTCTCAGAAACGATCCATCGTCCATCGAATGACTCGTCAAATGACTCGTACAAGATCTGAAACGTGGCATCATCAGAACCGCGTATATAGATTCACAAACACTCAAAAACAATAATAATACTAATAATACAAGCAGCACGAATGTAAATAAAAAAAAAAGGTTAGGTACCGTGGCATCATCTGACGCGTAGATCAGCTGAAATGAAACAAAAGCAACGAACAGTACAAGAGCGAACCGCAGAGAGACAGCCATCTCTGCTGTGATTGTTGTGAACGGGAACCGAGATCTGAATCTAAATCTTAAGTGACTAATAATCTCCTCCGATTCTGAGATATTAAATAGATCTGCCGTCGACTTGTTTCGTCCAATGAAAATTGATGCCACGTGATGTGGTCCAATCATTGTTTAACACGTCATCGGCGTGTTAGACCCGTTTTCTAGACTTGCAGGGAGTTAAGGCCCGTTTTATATTTTATTTTTCAACGGCCCATTTTAGGTGGCCCAAATTTGACCCATTCAGCGAATGGACTCGATAAACTCATTTCCCAACAAGTTACTGGTCGCGCTTGCGAAATCCTATATAATGTTTTGTTTAGTAATATTTTTACAAGAATAAAATAAACGCGTTTCATAATTTTGTTTGAAAAAAGAGAGTTTATAATATAATATTTTAAAATATTATTTGGTTAATAAATAATAATGAAATGAAATGTAAATATACAGGTTTTTTAAAAAAAAATCAGTAAAAAGAGAAATATTTTCATGTTATTTTTGTTCAGGGATAAATTTATCTTATTATTTTTTTAAAAAAAAAAAAAATTACATTCATTCCCAACTCACCAATTTGGATGACTCATTTTCAATGACTTAATGTTTATTTTTATTACATTTCATTCCATCATCTTTTATCAATCCAAATAATAAATTTTAAATATTTTAAATTACATTTCACTTCATCTCGTTCCCTTTCATCAATCCAAATATAATCTTAAAGTTGGATAATCCAACAAAACCTTGAGGGTTAATTCGTCTGATTTTCGAGCCTATCTTTGAGTCGTAAATGAGAACTATGTTTTGAATTGGACCTTACACAGACCATCACTAGTCAGAAAATCCTGAGTACGACATGATGAAATACTAAAATTTTACAGCTAAAAATGCAATTACAGACTATCAATACAGGAGATTTTCCACATTATGTGCTTTGGAGAGGATTCGAAATGCAATTCCAGATCACCAAAAAGACAAAATGATAATGAATCATTATGTCACTAAAATGAAAAAGTTTGGCCGAAAGCCTTGCAACATCAGGAAAATAAGTATTTGAAGATGGTTTGATAAATTAGCAGATATAGTACACTGACACTGCTCCATTTTGCTTTATTAAGGGATCATATTCATATCACTTTTTTTTTTGAAACGTTGAAAACTTTATCGGTAAATCATCCGATCCGACCTTAAACGGAGTAAGTAAAATCATCGGATGTCTCATGTTCTTACAAAAAATACACCTCCTGAACTCGAACCAAGACCTGACAACCAAGTCATAAACCCTTAACCACCAAACCACACCCCCTTGGGGCATTGAGATCCCAAATCAGCAAGAATGTAAGATATCAAATCTGTTTGCGTATTTACGGTATTATTGGGTATCGTAGCGGAGCTTGAAAAATCGAATTTTTTCAATTTCATTATTTTTCTTTAAACTATTTATTTTAATATTGAATCCCAAAACTAATTTTGGAAATATCCAAAATACCCCTTGGCCGAAATTAGCTTAATGTGCAAACTTTTGCATTTTTTTCATTTTAGTCCAAAAGTGCTAATTACACTTTTAAGTGTTTCCAAAACACTACCAAAATAACTAATATACATCTTATATATTTAATTACATCTATATAATGAAAAGCCCCAATTTTAGTATTAGACATAATCACTAATTTATTTAATTAATCAAATTAACCAAATAACAGTAAAATCAACTTCCATTCATGCTTCAATTTAAACTTTCTAACATCTCAAGTGTCCCACCACAATAAAAAACACATAAGAAAAATTCTAGGGTTTTATAAAGTGGCATAAAAATTTTAGAATGACAACTTATCATTCTTTAACCAAATTAAACTTCAATAACACTTATTAAGCTTAAAAGATTATCACACATGCATACTTTCTTCCCAACAATCTTCCAACAAGTAAAACCCATATTCAAGAGAAGAAAAAACTAAAGATACATATCATGTATTCAAACAAAGCAAGGGAAACAATTTCCTTATTAGAGGATTAAGAAACTCACCTTAATTTTCCAAAATCCTTAAGCTAAAGCTTTGATTTTGCTTCCTCCAATTTTTCTCTTTCCAAGGGTTTACTATTAAGGCTTTTGGTTTCCAATTGAAAAAGAAAATGAACAAACCCTTTTTTTTTATATGGTAGTGGATGAAATTTTGGGTTTTTGGCACGTTAGGCACCCGGGATCGGATTATGAAATTTTTTTTCTGCCCTTCTCTCTTCTGGCCGAAAGTTACCAGTTCCAATACTGAAATTTTACTTCTGTTTTGGACAAAATTTCAGCCGCGGAACAGCCCTTGAACAACGGCACAAAAATGGATTGTTTTGGACCCGAAATGCGCCCAGCTCACTGTCCAAATTAGCCTTTGATTGAATCAGTTTTTGCTATGTTTCAGGTCTGATTTTTCAGCCAAAAACAGCCCCATCACAACTCCAAAACTCCACTTAAAGTTCCCTAAAATTTTTGGATCAAAAGAAAAACAAACTGAGCCCTGAATCACCAACACTATGTGCGGCAGTGAGCAAAAACAATGCTCACGGCCGTGGGTCAGGGGAGAAGGAAGAATATGGATTTTGGTTCAACACCAAATGACTTCCGTGCTATGTCTCGCAACCAACAGAAACTAGTGCCGGCTAGACTAAAAAAACTAATCCCTAAACACTTTAGAGATTAAAGTCACACAAGAATTTCTATTGCCTTTTCCTTTTGTTCTTCTATAGTTTTTCTCAACACTTGAGAGAGTTTCAAGAACAAGAAGAAAGAGTCTAGGGTTAGAATGATTAGGTTAAGTAAAAAAGAAAAAGAAAATTCTTTTTATACTTAGGGTTTCTTATTTCCAAAATAAACAAACCCTTCCCATTTCCACCTATGTGAAATTTGGCCAAAGCAAGGAAATTTACAAAATTTTGTAACATCAAATTTTCAATTACCATAATTGAAAAGATGTTACAAAAATTAATAAGTTATCACCTAATAAAAGGTATAACTTCCAAATTGAATCCAAGGGTTTCCAAAACCCAAAATTTGAAAATTCAATTTAATAACATGTGTTTAAATATCATATATTTATTAAAACCATATATTAAATTTTAACATATAGTTTCAAGTGTGACAAAATAATATTATTAATCATATTAATAATATTTTCATATGTGAGTATATAATTGGACTATCCAATTATATTTAATCTGCTATAGTATATCGAGCTAGCACGGGTAGACCCGGTCGGCGGTTCGGTTCCAGTTCGGAACCGAGCCGAACCGGCCGGTTCCCGGTTCCACAAGTGTGGAACCGGAACCGAACAGGTTAATTTCGGTTCGGTTCCGGTTCCACCCGTTCGGTTCCGGTTCAGTTACGGTTCCCCTTTTGGTTTTTTTTTTTTTTTTAATAATAAATTTTAAAAAATAGAAAAAAAAATTATATAATCGTAATGTTTTTTCAAACTATCACATCATTTTTATAGAATTATTTTTTATAAAATTCTTTTAACATATAATCATTTTTATAACCAACTATTGGCTAGTGTTTTCTTCATATAAGCGATGTGGGATATTTGTTACTTGGTTATTGTGTCCCACATCGCTTATATAAAGAAGTCAATAACTAAGAGTTGGTTATAAAAAGGATGTGGACATTCATGTTTTAGTATAGCAATTTTAAACCTTATTAATATTAATAAAAAAAATTGAGATTTACTTGTGGAACCTTACGGTTCTAAGTAAATAATATATTTTTTTTTTACTTTCGGTTCCAACCGAAACCGTACGGTTCTGGTTGGAACTGTTGGAACCGTTCGATTCCAGCGGTTCCAACCGGTTCCGGTTCGGTTTCGGAACCGGAACCGGTTGGAACCGGAACCATCCCGTTCCAACCGGTTCGGTTCCGGTTCCGAACCGGAATCTTGGCCGAGTCTAAGCACGGGGAACAAATGGACCTACGGTTTCGAGCTCCAATAATCTCAGAATATTAATTAAG
Organism: Zanthoxylum bungeanum; assembly: GCA_019454045.1. Classification (NCBI taxonomy): domain Eukaryota; kingdom Viridiplantae; phylum Streptophyta; class Magnoliopsida; order Sapindales; family Rutaceae; genus Zanthoxylum; species Zanthoxylum bungeanum. The sequence continues at coordinate 91,495 of SKCR01019296.1, forward strand.
CTCTTAATTAAATGTTCTGAATTATTAACTCCGGGTTATTCCACTAAAAACCCGAAGCTGCACTCTAGTTGCCGCATATAGATAAATTAAGCCGAACCACAACGATGTCCATCGATATAGTCATTACATACAGATTAACCATTCACGAGTATCTCGTAATTAGAGCCGGGCCATAATATCAGTTATATCCCTCTAATTATTTTTACCTTAAGTACTATTGATTCTCTAATGAACGATTTATTCTAAATCATTATGAATGTTAATCTTTCTATTCGTAATAGAAAGACTTGAGCGCTCTAACCGTTCAAGTACCGAATCAACCCTTAAGGAAGATACTCCTCTAATTCTCGCAAAGAGTGAACTCCATATCTATGTAAAACGTCCCCAGTTATACACCAAACCATGCCCCCAAAGTACGTAGTTATTGGTCAGGATTGCTACACCAACCTCACCTTTGTAAATCAAAGGACATAGCCTGCAATGCAGGAGTTCGTAGCACACTAAGATTAAGATCAATCCATATATGATCATCTAGTAGATCGAAATAAATTTCTTTATTTAACGGATATTATAAAAAACTCATTTATATCTGTGTACAGTCCTATATGATCACATCATACAAGGTGCCTCCATTCTCATGTCTTCACATGGATGATCCCAAATCAAGGTCGCCATACAATTATAGAATGGACCGCAGCTATAGATAAACCACAAACAAAGTACCCATTTTATTTGCTCTCTATGGACTATTTTAGATTACCAACTTTAGACTTAAATCCTATTGTGTATGACACTCATACACTAAGTCTGAAGACACATGAGTAATCTAGGTAAACAAGATAATTTACAATATGTGATATTAAAACAAACACTTTGATAAATAAATATTGTATCATTTTATTTCATAAAATATAATACCGTTTGCATTACATAAAGCTCTAGAGTATATATCCCAACAATCTCCCACTTGTACTAGAGCGAATGAGACATGTCACGTAATCCTAGACCATCTAGGTGACTTTCAAACACTTTAGCCGATAAGGTCTTTGTAAATGGATCATCTAGGTTCTTTGCGAATGCAATCTTTGTGATAGTAATGTCTCCTCTTTGCACTATCTCCCCGATGAGATGATATTTCCTCTCTACATGCTTTCTTCTCTTGTGGATTCTTGGTTTCTTTGAAATTGCCACTGCACCACTATTATCGCAATAAAGCATGAGTGGTTTATCCATATCTGGAATGACTTCCAGATCTCCCAAGAACTTACGGAGCCAGACTGTTTCCTTAGCTGATTCGCAAGCTGCTACATACTCAGCCTCCATGGTGGAGTCAACAATACAAGATTGCTTTATACTCCGCCACACTATAGCCCCACCACCTAGGGTAAATACTGATCCAGATGTTGATTTCCTAGAGTCGACATCCGTCTGAAAATTAGAGTCCGTATATCCTCTTAGGATCATATCCTCACCAGAATATATAAGCATATAATCTCTCGTTCTCTTAAGATACTTGAGAATGTGTTTCACAGCCACCCAATGATCTAATCCTGGGTTAGACTGAAACCTACTGACCACTCCCACTGTAAAACAGATGTCAGGTCTTGTGCATAACATAGCATATATGAGACTACCAATTACCGAGGCATATGAGATATGTCTCATTTCCTCAACTTATTGAGGTGTCTTAGAAGACTGTTCATTTGACAAATGAATTCCATGTCGATAAGACAAATGGCCTTTCTTGGAATTCTACATCCCAAATCGCACAATGATCTTATCGATGTAGGATATCTGAGACATAGATAACAGTCGTTTCTTGCGATCCTGAAGTATCTGAATCCCAAGAACATAACTGGCATCTCCCAAATCTTTCATTTGGAAATGGTTAGCTAGCTAGGTTTTCATGTCCGATAATATCTTCACAACATTCCTAATGAGTAAAATATCATCAACGTATAAAATAAGAAAAACCACATTCCCGTCAATGATGAGCTTATATACACATGGCTCATCAAGATTCTGCTCAAAATCATAAGACTTGATCGTGGGATCAAATCTTATATTCCAAGATCGAGATGTTTGTTTAAGTCCATAAATAGACCTTTGCAGCTTGCAAACTTTTTCTATTGACCTTGGGTTATGAACACTTTTGGTTGTACCATATAGATACACTCATCAAGATTTCCATTCAAGAATATAGTCTTGACGTCCATTTTCCAAATCTCATAGTCATAATATGCGGCAATGGACAAAAGAGTACATATGGATTTAAGCATGGCTACTGGCGAGAAATTTTCCTCTTAGTAAACTCCCTCTTTCTGGGTATAACCCTTGGCCACTAGCCTAGCCTTGAAGGTATGTACCTTCCCATCTGCTCCCCTCTTTATCTTGTAGATCCAATTATAACCTATGGGTTTCACCCCATCAGGTTGGTCAACAAGTTCCCAGACTGAGTTCGATTACATAGACTCCATCTCGAGGTTCATGGCTTTGAGCCATTCCTCTTTGTCAAAATCATCCATTGCACTATGATAGGTCAATGGATCATCTACACCATCGCTGGAAGCGAAAACTTGTGCCTCTCCAACTCCTAGATAGAAATCATGTTGTCATACAACCCTCCCACTACGTCTTGATGGCAGATCATTCTGACAAACTTGCATCTGACGCTCAGATGTCGAAGGTGCTATATGTTTTTCAACTGTTGTTGACGATGGTGTGCTGGTCGAACCAGTAAGTAACTCATCGAGTAACACCTTACTATGAGGTTTGAACTCTCTCATATAGTCATCTCATAGAAATGTGGCGTTTGTAGATATAAACACTTTGTTATCTTCAGGGCTATAAGAGAATCCACCCATAGTTTCCTTAGGATATCCTACAAATAGGCACACCTGTGAACGTGGCTCCAACTTAGTAGCCTTATTCTTCAGTACATGTGCTAGACACCCCCATATGCGGAAATATTGTAAACTAGTTTTACGACCACTCCACAACTCTAAGGGAGTCTTAGGAACATACTTAGATGGAACTATATTAAGGATATACATTGCGGTTTGCAATGCATACCCTCAGAACGAACTAAGTAGTGAGCTATAAAATAGATATTATCATGTCTAGTAAAGTATGATTTCTCCTCTCTGTAACACCATTTTACTATGGTGTTCCAGGTGCTGTGAGCCGAGATACTATCCAATGCTCAACTAAGAATTCCTTGAAATCTCTGTCAAGGTATTCTCCTCCACGATCCGATAATAGAGTTTTAATTGACTTACCTAATTGGTTATCAACATCAGCACGATACTCTTTGAACTTTTCAAAAGTATATGACTCTTGCTGCATTAGGTAAACATTCCTATATCTTGAATAATCGTCAATAAATATGACGAAGTATTCATAATCACCTCGGGCTCTTATATTCATCGGTCCGTAAATGTCCGAATGTATTAGCTCAAGTGGTTGGCTGGCTCTTATACCTATCCAGTAAAAAGTCTCTTGGTCATTTTTTCCTTCTAAACAGGATTCACATATTGGTAAAATTCCGAGCTTTAACTGGTTTAAGGCTAATTCTTTATCAACCTATCTATCCGGTCGAGGCTGATATGACAAAGTCTAAGATGCCACATATATGTGTCATCGAGAGAAATCTTTTTCCGTTTTGTTTTAGGTTTCTCAACCTTAAACATTTCAGTGTTGAGCAGTGACCTATGTGTTAATGGAATTAACATATACAAGTTAATTCTGAGTTTCCTGTGCATATGGTTAATCCATTTCTACTAATAATAACCATATTAATATTAAAAGAAACTGAAAAACCATAATCCAAAAGTTTGAAAATAGAAATCAAATTCCAGTGAAAATTAGGAATGAATAACACATTGTTCAAATTAAATAACTATTATTCATAAAATTTAAACTGGAAACTCCCACTGGTCTTGCTGAAACGGCATGCCCTGTCCCGTCCTTCATAGTGTAGTCACCTTCAGCAAGGTCCCTCCAGAGTCAAGTAGCTGCAAAGAAGAATAAACATAGTTAGTGGCTCCAGAATCAACAATCCATGCAGATTTATCATCCTCCACTAATAGATATTCGATAACAAGTAAATCATATTTACCTGTAGCCTTCTTTTCTTTTATCTCGGCAAGGTATTTATGACAGTTTCTTTTCCAATGCCCATCTTGTTGGACAATTATGACCCATATCATCACTATTTGTACAGAACACGGTGTTGTTGTACAAATTAACTATGTGACAAAGGAAATTGCTCTTTTATCATTTGTAATTGGATTACCGGGATATATAAATGATAAAATTCCATATGATTAGTTCCGGATTAATAAGATATGAGACAGTATTAATCCACTAAGGTTTAATCATTAAAACATCCATAGTCGTAGTATTATCGAGATTGGACATCGATAATGCAGAATATACTAGTATTGCACTTGTGCGTGTTATGAGAGCATAACGACATAGTTCTCATATATTTGGGTATTGGATACTCATACAAGTGTAATAGGAGGTTGTGTTTACCGATGGTACGGAAACAACTTCGCTCTGGATAGACCCCTCGGAATTCCATTGGTAGTATGACTATGTGTCTATGGAAGTCCGAATCAGGGTAGAGGTAGTTGGTCTTAACCTAAGACTTGCATCGCTAATACTTGCGACAGTTAATATACTTTGGTTTTGGTCGTCCATGGCTTTAACAGGTTATGTGTACGCCTCTTCTGGGTATATTGAGAATCATAGTGTATTGGGTGTGATGTCAAGACGGAAGTATTACTTCAGTCATATGGAGATGATGGTCACGTAGGATAAGGAACTGGTACTCTTATATGCTGCAGCTATCGGGATAATATGACTAGGTCATGTTTATCCGATTATAGAGACTAGTTACCATAGATCCGATATGTGCTTCGTACGAGGCAGACACAATTCCAGCCCCAGGCCTAGCACGTGACATCCGATACTGGATTGAAATACGCAATACTATGTATACTACGCCTGATATAGATTACATATTCGTTTAAGAATATTTCTGGAGAATTGGGTGGGCACGATGCTTTGCTAGAAGCCAACCATGTCTTGTAAATCGGTAAAAACGTAATACTAGGTACGTACGTGTTCAGATAGTCCGACGACCGGATTTACTGCCAACATATCCGGGGATCTCAAGGGTCGCTTCCTGAAGATTCACCGATGACGTATGACTCGAGCATAATTAATCTGGGATTAATTAGTGGAGAGAGAAAATTAATCTAGGATTAATTACGGAGAAATTTTATCTGGGATAAAATTCTATTAAAAGATAGAGAACGGTTAATTTGGAATTAATCGATAAAATAATATATTCGATATATTAAACGAAATTAGATTTCGACGCGGAATTAAAATTAGATTTTAATTCGGGCAAACGAATTAATTTGGAATTAATTCGCTAGCGACGTGAATAGTAATTTTGCTAGACATAATTATTTAATTAAATTTGATTTAATTACGTCGCAACGGAAAATTCGTTAATTCGGAATTAGAGAACCCGAGCCCAAGAGTGTTTGCGGGCCCACTAGCATTTCGAATCAAGTGGGGCCCATAAGTCACATCATGTGTCAAATCATTAGTCATTCTTGTGATGGAAGTCACATCAACTTTGAGTGATGAGATGCATGCCACTTTTGTGATTGATGAGAGTTATTGAAAGACTTTAATGCCATGTACCATTTTTGGAAAAGTGGGAATTTTTGGTATTTGATTTTTGAAATAAAAAAAAAAAAAAACCACAAAAAAACTAACAACACACAACTCTTTTTTTTCTCTCTCCCTCTCACTCATCTCACGGCACAAGGTGCCTTATTCTCTCAAATTTCTCTCATGGCCGAGAGATAGAAGAAGCAAAGGAATGAATTTGTGGCAAATTTATTCCAAGTGCTAGCACACTAAAGAGGTCTTACAAAGGTGATAGGGAAACCCATTCATGAGCATGAAATCTCAAAACAAAGCTTGGAGCTTGGAGCACACAAAGAGGAGCTTGGCTGAGAGTCATCCATGGAGGAAGAAAAATTTTGTGTTCATCGCATCGCAAAAGCCGATCAAAGTGAGTATTTCCGTAAATTTACTTTGATGTATTCGCACTTTTCATCGCTTAATATGATCTTGGTTTGACCTAGAAAACTCAACAATGGTATCAGAGCCATTATTAAGCATGTAATTGATTTATGGTAAAATTTGGGTAAAATTGATTTGAGCATGATTTGATAAAATTGATTGATTGAGTATGTTTGAATGATGATAACTTGGAGTTATATGTGATCAATTTGATGAAAATTGAATTGGATTAAATTTTCCCCAATTTTTTGGCTTGGCCGAAAGTGTAGTATGGCCTAAAGTCATGGTGATTTTTGTTTTTTGATCATTGGATGAGTTGAAAGACTTGAGATAAATTGATTTAGGATTTAATTGGATTAAAATCGAAATCGGATTTAAAAATCCTTATATTCCCGTGAGCTAGATAACATGGAAATGAATTGATTTTTTGATTCAATAATGTTGGACATGTGTTGATGATGATAAACATGATTAATTATGTAAATTGGTATTTTGGAAATGTTGATTTAAGTAGTTAATTATGGCTTATACACTTTAATTAATTTAATTGTGATAGTTGGAATATTGTGATTAAATTAATTGGGCTTAATTTAGAATTGGGCTTATAAAGTTGTATTTGGGCTTAATGGGATTGGTTGTGCCAAGTTTGGTTTAGGATAATTGGTTGGATCCAATTGGGCCTAAAACCATTTCCATAAAGTCCAAATATGATTAAATGGGCCTTTAAAATTTTAATTGGGCCTAATGGGCCTAAATTGATTTTTGGCAAATGGTGATTCCTTATTGGGCTTTGGTTGCGAAAGTCCATGCCTTAGAAATTAATTGAAAGCCCATTGGACTTTAATTAAATTGACATTGGATGTTAAATTGGGCTTTGAGACCCGTAATGATTAGATTTAGAATCTAAGTCGTAAAGCTCATTAATAAAGTGTAATTATTTAATTTGGAATTAAATAAATAATTAGTATTGAAAGCAAATTAAATTGGATTTAATATTGTAGTTTGATATAATTCAAAGATTCGTACTTTGAGTACTTATTCTTAAAACGAGTTGGACTCGCGCAAATCAAATCGTTGTTTGAACATTGGATGGTCATTAATTTCAGATTAATTAATTGGATTAGATTGATTGATAACATGCTTTGTGTGAATACATGAATGTGTTGTATGAATAATGTATATCAGATGGATATTAGATGGGTGAGGACAATTTTGGAAATTGTTGTAATAAATTTAGAATTTATTAAATTGGACCTGCGTGTCAAACCTATTACCTCTTGACTCTTTTTATTACTCTTCTCACCTATTCCCCTCAATGTAAATGAGGTTTCTTTAGAAGTGTTATGTAATTGGGTAGAAGTAAGATTTGTGCTAGCGGGAGAGAGGAAATTGAGAGATTTGTTCTAGGAACAAAATGTTTTAAATATCCATCTGCATATCATTATTAATTTATTTATCGCGCCTTATTATGCTTTTAGAATGCATGTTTAAGGGTGTATGATGAGACCTAATCAAAGATAATTAATTGGTTGCCAGTTACGCGAAAAACCCTCAACAAATATTAAGCGTTTTTCCTTCCATTGAATGATTCATTCTCAAGATCCAAGATTGGCACTGGTTTGTTGGCCAAAGTCAAGACCTTTGTCCATCGCGGATGTGTTTGAATCATGAAAGCTTTGTTCCATATCGCATGTATTGACCAAGTTGTGATTTGTTGGCCAAAGTCAAGATCACTTCTTGTCCATCGACATCGATTACGAAGCTTTCCAAGGTCAATGGGTCCCGCTTAACTGGAATCATTAAGTTTGTTGTGCCAAAGCCAAGGCTTAATTGATTCAGAGGAAAAAGATTAGGAAATATATTGGATATATTGGTATATATTAGATATATGTTTCGGACTTGGATGTCCACCTACTAGATCTAGGAATTGGATGAGATCCAATTGATCTTAGAGATCTACCTTGTTAAATATCATACAACTTGTTGGCCAAAGTCAATGTTGTGTGTTATTTAACGGGATCCTAGCCCACTAGGAAACAAGGTTTCCCGAGTACTCAACAGAGGGATAGAGGCTCGCCGAAAAATAGTGGGAGGCAAGTATTAAATTTTCAATTTCATCTAGATACTTGCCAATACGCGCTCATTTCAATTTTTCGTCATTATTTAAATATATATTAGTTGTACTAATATTTAATTGTTGTTTTTAAATTAAACAGTTGGACTGTATTCAAACTACTTCAAATTATAGTTGATTATATAATTGGATTATAGTAATCAATATATTTGAATTTAAATAATCAAATTATAGTTGATTATATAGTTAGACTATAGTAATCATTATATTCAATAGTACCCGAAATCGTTGATTGGATAGTTGGACTATTGGAATCAAGATAACTGAAAGATTATCGTTTAAAACATAATCCTAGGAGAAAATGTCTTTAAACGGCTTTAATTTTCAGATTAGGAATAGAACCTCATGATAGTCCTGGGAAATAAGAAGTTACTCTATTTGATAGAGAAACCTCTTGGGCCTAAGCCCGAAGTTGAGCAAATAGTGGAGCATGAGTTTTGGATGACTCATGGTGATGATAACTTTAGTGCTCAATCCTTTATGCTAGATGCAATGACACTTTAATTTCGTTGTCAAAATTAAGGATTAGATCCTTGTACCATGATGTTGAAATTAAAAGATCTTCATAGATCTATTCTTAGATCTAAGAAGTACAAATTGCATAAGAAGCTCTTTAGCTCGCGTATGTCAGAGGGTACATCTGTCGAGCACTAAGTGTCGCAGATGATTGCTGACATCGATCAGCTAGGTTAGCTGGGCATTACCTACGTGGCTGAGACTATCATAGATTTGATCTTATAGTCTCTACCAGACAGTTGGGGCAGGTTCATTATGAACCAAGAGTAAACTCTTGGAGAGTTGATGGCTATGCTCAAGGAGGCAGAGCCACAACTTCTAAAAGGGGCAAAGGCAAAATCATCACTGTCTTCTGGGAAGACAAATGACATATCCCAAGATGTATGCTTAAACTGTGGCAAACACGGTCACTGAAGTGTGACTGCCGTATGGACATGACAGACATGAAGGAAGTGAAGGCGGGCAAGACTCCGACTTCAAGTATGTTAGTCATAAATATGTTCACTATTAGTTTCAAAATTAGATTTTGATACTAAGTATTGTACATAAATATGTACTGATGTGCAGAATCTGCTGATTAGCAGGAGACTGACTTCAGTTGAGATTAAATCTACGAATCGAAAACGGGACGAGAGTCGCTGTTTTAATCGTAGAGACCTAAGTTTAGGAACTACCCTTTGGGTGTGTACTTAAATTAGGAAACTGTTATAATGTACCTAGTTTGACTAGAAACATTATCTCTATATCTAAGTTTAACCCGTTGTGGGTATACCTTTATATTCTAGAACACTAAAATGTTTTATTTTATAAAGAAGATATTAAGATAAACACATTAGATATGAATAACAGTATTTATATTTTGAATATAAATGAATCTCAAACGTATAACATGACAAACAATTAGCTCAAACTGAATTAATCAGATGAGACTTATTTATGGCATTGTTGTCTGGGACACATTAAACAAGACTCGTATTTCCACACTTTTAAAGAGTGGATACTATGACGGATTTGATTCTATTCAAATGATGTCTACGAATCTAGTTTAATAGGCAAAGTGCCTAAAACATCTTTTACTTGGTAAAAAGTGCAAGTGCCACCGATCTATTAGCCCTCGTTCATAGTGACGTAAGTGGGCCCATATCTAGCTAGGCTAGAGGTGGATATGAACACTTCGTAACCTTTACGGATGTGGCATCGCGTTATGGTTATGTGTTTCTTTTGAAACACGAATCGGAAACTTTTGATAAATTCAAAGAGTTTCGACACGAAGTGGACAAACAGATCGACTAAAGTATTAAAACATCATGATTAGACCGTGATGAAAATACTTAAGCAATAAGTTTCTCAATTACTTGAAAGAGTATAGTATTCTTTCAATATGGACTCCTCCCGGAACACCTCAATTGAGCGGTGTGTCCAAACGGAGAAACCAAATTTTGTTGGACATGATAATGTTAATTATGAGTCGCTCTGAGCTACCATTTTCCTTCTAGGGATACGCATTAAACAGTGCAAAACTTATTTTGAATAAGGTTCCATAAAAAAATCTGTTAGACAGACTTCATATTAGATATGAACATGAAAGAAATATGGTTTTCTCATTCCTGAAGATTTGGGAATGCTAGGCATATGTTTGGATGATACCAAACTATAACCCAAATCGGATAAGTGCCTAATTTGTAGGTTATCCTAGGGTAACCAAAGTATAGTACTTATACAACTCACAAGAGAACAATGTAATTGTTGCTCGCCATGCGGCTTTCCTAAGAGGAATACCCATATGCAGTGGTAAGTGGGAGGAAAGTAAAACTCGATGAAAATCAGAGTAATACTGTTCCAGACACCGATTCCTTAATGGAACACAAACAGTTCATCAAGGATGAAACTGTACCATAATCTTTGAATACACAAGAACCACGCAAGTCGGAGAGAGTCAGAAAATAACCTGGGAGGTATGGGTTTCTGATCTCACCTCGTAAAAATGTCAATCTCATTGAGGAAGACAAACCGACTACGTATGAGGAAGTGATACAAGGTATCGACTCCCTATCATGGCAAAACGCCATGATGTCCGAAATGGATTCCATGTATACCAACCAAGTTTAGACACTGGTTGATGTTCCGGAAGGCATTGTGCCTATTGGTACAATATAAGTCTTCAAGGAAGACATATATGGATGGCAACATACTAACGTACAAAGCTAGGCTTGTAGCGAAAAGGTATCATTATCAACATTGTGTCGATTACGACGAAACATTTTACTCGTTGCCATTGTTAAATCCATTTGGATAATGCTTGCTTATGCTGCATGTTTCATTTATGAAATATGGCAGCTGAACGTCAAAATCGCTTTCCTTAAACGGAAACCTTTTGGAGGATGTTTACAACATCCTGACGGTTACAAGCAAACAAGGTTTGCAAGTTAAATCGATCCATTTATGGATTGAAGCAAGCATTGCGTTCTTGGAACTATCGTTTTGATGTAATCATAATGGTATATGATTTAATTCAAAACGAAAATAATTCTTGTGTATATAAAGAGGTTAGTGGGAATGCACTGACAGTGATTGTCCTAAATAATGATGATATATCATTTATTGGAAATGATATTCCCATAATAAAATCAGTGAAAGCTTGGCTTTCATGAAAAATTCTCCGTAGACTACTTGGGAGAGACAACCTTTATTCTAGGAATAAGGATCTACTGGGATAGATCTAAAAGTTGTTGGCACTCTCCGAGAACTCGTACATTGAAATAAATGTACTCGACCTGATGTCTCATATGCTTTGAGCATATGGAGTCACAATCAGGCCAATCCAAGTGATAGTCACTGAATTGATGTTAAGAACATCCTTAAGTATCTTAGATGAACTAAGGATGCTTTCTTAAGCTATGGAGAAGGAGAACTTGAAGTGACTGGGTTCACCGTTGCAGGTTCCCTAACCGAAAAAATGACTATAAGTCGTATGAAAGGTACCATATAGTTTGAATAACGGAACAGTGAGTTGGAAATCTTCCAAGCAAGATACTGGTGCAGAATAAACAACAAAAGCGAAATATTGCTGCAGTTGAGGCAGCAATAGAAGCACTTTGGATCTATATAATCCTAATTGGATTAGGAGTAGTTCTGTTAGCAGCTGAGCTAGGCTACAACACAGACTAAAGAATTAATGGTCGAATAAATCGTGGCGATGTATGATCGAATAAATCGCATCAGATGATAACTTTGCAAATCCGCTGATGAAAGCTGTTTCTCAGCAGAAGTTTGAACGACCCGTACATAGTTCAAGTGTAAGACACTTGAGTGATTGGCTATAGGCCAAATGGGAGATTGTTGGACAATTATGACCCATAGCCATTCTTGTGATGGAAGTCACATCAACTTTGAATGATGAGATGCATGTCACTTTTATGATTGATGGGAGTTATTGAAAGGCTTTAATGCCTTGTACCATTTTTGGAAAAGTGGGAATTTTTGGTATTTGATTTTTGAAATCAAAAAAAAAAAAAAAACCACAAAAAAACCAACAACACACAACTCTTTTTTTCTCTCTCCCTCTCCCTCATCTCACGGCACAAGGTGCCTTATTCTCTCAAATTTCTCTCATGGCCGAGAGATAGATGAAGCAAAGGAATGAATTTGTGGCAAATTTATTCCAAGTGCTAGCACACTAAAGAGGTCTTACAAAGGTGATAGGGAAACCCATTCATGAGCATGGAATCTCAAAACAAAGCTTGGAGCTTGGAGCACATAAAGAAGAGCTTGGCCGAGATTCATCCATGGAGGAAGAAAAGTTTTGTGTTCATCGCATCGCAAAAGCCGATCAAAGTGAGTATTTCCGCAACTTTACTTTGATGTATTTGCACTTTTCATCGCTTAATATGATCTTGGTTTGACCTAGAAAACCCAACACATCCTTGTTGTAGTGGAAATATTTTCCCTTGGGCTTGGCATCATTGGAGCCTTTCTTGTTGTTGTTTTTCTTCATAGGCTTAGCCTTAGCATTCATAGTGCTATTCTTCTTCTTCTTTACATATTTAGAAGACTCGTCAATATTTGCCTCAGCACTGGGCTTACGAGGATCCATAAGTATGGACTCGTAGTGGGTGAGCTCATTAAGTAGCTGGGTCAAAGTAAAAGTCAACTTGTTTATAACATAGTTGCTTTTAAACTGCATGAAACTCTTCGAAAGAGTTTTCATAATCATGGTCACTGGCTCCACTCGCCAATACGAGCGCCATGGGTTCGGCTGTATTGAGGTAAGTCATCATCCTCAAGACGTGCTCTCAGACTGATGTCCTATACTTCATCTTAGCAGTCATCGCTGGGGCCATGACCTCATGACATTGACGCTCCGAAGGCTGCCCCAACATGCCCTGCAATGACTCCATCATCTGAGATGTTGTAGCAATAGGCTATGCTTTGTAGCAAGAACCTCGGATATCCCTGCTAGCAAGTAGCAGCGGGCATTCTCATTAGCCGCAACCCATTTTTGGTAGGCGTTGCGCACAACTTGGCCAACATTTCGGGCCGGCTCGGGAGGACACTCCTCCTTCAGGAAAAACTTTAGGTCTTCACAGACCAAGATATCGTTCATGTTACTTTTCCATTGAACATAGTTTTCTCTCGTTAATTTACCATTAGAGAGAATGGAAATAATTGGAGAAACCATGGCAGAAAATAAAACAAACATGCATTTAATATTCATTCATCGCATATTAATATTATCAAATAATTTTGGCATAAAATTAAACATGATGCATGAATCATGAATAACGTATTAGAAACCTAAGAGAATTACTATGCCACGAAAATCTATCATCCCATAAATAAGTGCCGCCGTAGGGTAGGTCAAGTATTTACATGATAGATTGCGACAATCTCAATTGATTAATATATACAGGAATGACTCTTATTCATATATTAACCAACCACCATTTAATTTGATCAAGAAATTTTGATTAACATTTAATCATTCCTTTGTGAGTGTGACCCGTCGTTTCGGAACCCTTGAACTTAACTAGTGAAGTGCCGCCGTATGGTAGGTCAGTTTACCAGATACATTTAGAGTCCCTATCATATTGGAATCCAAACTTGATATTGACCCAAACTGGACACCATCCGTAGGGGGACGAAAACAAAGTCGTGTCGTGACGCCTTTTGAATCTCACGTTTTCGGAATAACAACGGAGATCGCAGGATATACTCGTATATCCCTCTCTCTCTCACTATTTTAAAATTAAGGTTTCTATTTTAAAATATATAATATTTCATTTTACTAGTGTGAATAAATTTATAGCGGCTAAATCATAACTCTTATTTACACTAGTTCACCATTAGTGACCTAACCAATTTTAACTCTTAAAATTTATATCACTAATATCCATTAGTCTTTACTAATTATTTTACTCAATTAAACTAATTTAATTAGAGTAGTATTAGTGACCTATTATATTTTAACTCTTAAAATACTAGAACACTAATAAGTTTAAAATTTTTGGAATCCTAAAGTAGTCAAGATTTTAATTAAACCATTTAATTAATCTAAATGCGTTATAAAATCCAATGGTACGTGAAATTATATCCCGAGTGCAGACCATAATACCGTCCATTCGGAGTCAGCTATGGAATTTATACTCGAGTTTCCATCCTATATACCAATGAAGTTTATGATGCACTTATTAAGCCCATTATATTATAATTTCCAATTTTAAACTATAAAACCAATTAATCAAATTAATCGTTTTCATTGCATAACATATTCTAATTTAAATATTTTAAATCACATAAAATCACATTTCATGTCTAGAATGAATATGCAACCAAAACATGTTATGGCATGTGAAAATGCAAGAGTAGGCACCCTAAGTTATATGACATGTTATTCAAACATGTCGAATAAAACATACATACAACATAAAAAATATTTTGCATTGATCGGTCTCTTATTTTTCATATACTAATCTAATTAGTACAAAAAATCACAAGGCATCCCTTAGTCTTCAAATCTTGCTCCAAGGTGGTGTTGGCTCCTTTTGCGACTTCAGTGCTCCAAATTACAACAAATGATTTTTTTTTTACATAGGAAAATTAGATTACAACATTTGTAAACAATGACCTTATGGCCTTACATTCCAAAACCAAAACCAACATAAAAATAAGAGCCGAAAAAATTTACGACCAATGCAAAATCCATTCATCACATGAAACAATAAAAAATTATTCATCTCATGAATATTCTTTTGTGTCTACTCAACTAAACATGCATATTAATATTTATAACTCATATAAATATATAAAAATAGTAACTTTAAATCAAAAGAGAAGGGTTAAGAATACTTTTCAACCTTTGCTCTCGATGCCAATTGTAGGAACCACTTTCATAGCACATCGGAAACACGTTAGGCACCAGGGATCAGATAATAATTTTTTTTATGCCTTTCTCTCTTCTGGCCGAAAGTTACCAGTTCCAATACTGAAATTTTGCTTCTATTTTAGATAAAGTTTTAGCCCCGAACAACGGCATAAAACTGGACTGTTTTGGCCCGAAATGCGCCCAGCTCACTACCCAAATCAGCCCTTGATTGAATCAGTTTCTGCTATGTTTCAGGTCTAAATTTTTAGCCAAAACAGCCCCAACACAGCCCCAAAACACCACTTAAAGTTCCCTAAAATTTCTGGATCAAAAGCAAAACAAACCGAGCCTCGAATCACCAACACTATGTGCGGCAGTGAGCAAAAACAATGCTCACTGCCGTGGGTCAAGTGAGAAGGAAAAAGATGGATTTTGGTTCAAAACCAAAAGGAATTCCGTGCTATGTCTCGTAACCAACATAAACTAGTGTGGGCTATACTCACAAAACTAATCTCTAAACACTTTAGATATTAAAGTCACACAAGAATCTCTATTGTCTTTTCTTTTTATTCTTCTATAGTTTTTCTCAACACTTGAGAGAGTTTCAAGAACAAGAAGAATGAGGTTAGGGTTTGAATGATTAGGTTAAGCAAAAAAGAAAAATAAAGTTCTTTTTATACTTAGGGTTTCTTATTTCCAAAACAAACAAAACCCTTCCCCTTTGCATCCATGTGAAATTCGGCCAAGACAAGGAATTTTAAAAAATTTTGTAACATCAAATTTTCAATTACCGTAATTGAAAAGATGTTACAAAAATTAATAAGTTATCACCTTATAAAATGTGTAACTTTCAAATTGAATCCAAAACCCAAATTTGACATTTCATTAAATTATATCTTATATAATTTAATAAAATGTGTTTAAGTATCATATATTTATTAAAATCATATATTAAATTTTAATATATAGTTTCAAATATGACAAAATAATATTATTAATCATACTAATAATATTTTCATATGTGAGTATATAATTGGACTATCCAATTATATTTAATTTGATATAGTATATCGAGCTAGCACGGGGACCAAATGGACCTACAGTTCCGAGCTCCAATAATATCAGAATATTAATTAAGCTCTTAATTAAATATTCTGAATTATTAACTTCGGGTTATTCCACTAAAAACCCGAAGATGCACTCTCGTTGTCCCAGATAGATAAATTAAGCCGAACCACATCGATGTCCATCGATATAATCATTACATACATATTAACACTTCACGAGTATCTTGTAATTAGAGCCGGGTCATAGTATCTGTTATACCCCTCTAATTATTTTTACCTTAAGTACCATTGATTCTCTAATGAGCGATTTATTCATAACCATTATGAATGTAAATTTTTCTATTTGTAATAAAAGACTTGAGCGCTCTAACCGTTCAAGTACCAAATCAACCCTTAAGGAAGATACTCCTCTACTTCTCGCAAGAAGTAGTGAACTCCATATCTATGTAAAACGTCCCCAGCTACACACCAAACCATACCCCAAAAGTACGTAGTTATTGGTCGAGATTACTACACCAACCTCACCTTTATAAATCAAAGGACATAGCATGCCATGCAGGAGTTCGTAGTAAACTCAAGATTAAGATCAATCCACATATGATCATCTAGTAGATCGAAATGAATTTATTTATTTAACGAATATTATAATAAACTCATTTTTATTTGTCTCCAGTCCTATATAATAAGCCTCCATTCTCATATCTTCACATGGAAGATCCCGAATCAAGGTCGCCATACAGTTATAAAATGGACTCATGTATAACCCGCATACACTAAGTCTGAAGGCACATGAGTAATCTAGGGTAAACAAGATAATTTACAATATGCGATATTAAAACAAACACTTTGATAAATGAATAATGCATCATTTTATTTCATAAAATATAATACCGTTTAGATTACATGAAGCTCTAGGGCATATATCCCAATAATATATATATATATTTCAAAAACAAAAAAAAAAAATCTAATTTCACTAACACCGAACAAAAGCCACAAGTCAGCATTTTATATATAACACATGTCATAATAAAAAAATAACACATACTTATATATATTAAAATACATTCAATTAATAAATTAACCTTTTAATCAATTAATTCATTTAATTAAATATATAATGTATTTCTATGTTTACACTAAATGATAAAATACATCTATGGATTACATGTGTTTTAAATTCATTTGATAGTTAATTAATGTGCATATAATACATATACATATTAATTTAGAAATTACCAAAAAACTGCATGTGTAATTTACATTTAACTATTAAACAATTTCCGAAGAATCAATATTATTTATCATAAGTTGCTCTAGTACTCTACAAGTATTTTCTATTATGCGAGACTCTCTAAGTTCAGGTATATCTGTCACATAATCTAATTTCGTGTCCATAATTCACACACTCGTAAATTATGACAACCACATATATTCTCGCTGAACCATACATGTTGAGATCTTCACATACGTATAATCATTCCATCACAGATGTCCAGATAAATACCAGAGAGATATATATAATAGTCAAATCTCATAAGATATAATCTCGTCGACGTATAGATTCACAATTTCTCAATAACACTCAGAACTTATTTCCGAGTGTACCTAATCATGGATTTGAAAAATCACAATCTCATGAGGTGGACACCTAAATCCTGTATGCAGGATTGACAGATCTTTTCTGGATACATTACCGAATATCATGAGCATCAACCATACCCATTGAACAGGCGGAGGTCTAACCTAAAGAGGTCGAAGACGTGATTGCCATCGAAGTATGAAGGATAACTCATATATTCAACGTGATATCTTAAGTCTAAAGACCATTATGCTACTCAAATCGAGAAGATTCATATTGATGCAAGCGTACCATCTATTAGAAATCTTTCGTGAGTTGTTCAGTGCTCATCCGCTATGAACACCTACATGTCTATGTGAGTCTCCTCATACTCGTGGCTCACTGAGATAACCACCGTAATCCAATATTTTTTATACGACAGTACCAGTCTCCCGAGTTTACTTACCGACCAAGAATGTAAACCTTGACTAGGAACATTTTAAGAATGATACTGTTATAATATTTCTCAATGTCAATTGCGACACTTAAAAATTACGTTATAACTCAATCATTCCTAGGTCTTGTACGTCTTTACCATTTAAAAAGAAAGTTTATCGAAGAAAATGCATATTTCATTCATAACAAAATATTATTCATACACGTATTTATAGGAAAATACATGAGAAATTGGCACGCCGAGTACCAACTCCAATAATTTCTCCCACTCAATTTCGACGCATGGCAAGTTGTGCGTGAAATGCACATGCGGCGGTGCAAAGATGGCCGGTGGTCGGAACTTCCACGGGACCCATGGAAAGAATCGTTTGATACCATGTTAGAGATTGAGCTGAATAATTCTGTGTAGTTAAACCTGAATTGTATTTACAATATTGTAACCTTTATATGGGCAAAGCAATGACTAAATAAGGAAAGAAATATTGATAATAATGTACAAGGATAATAATGATCGTAATCTTCATGATTGATTTGTCATTGTGAAACAGGGATTGTTATTATATTTTATTGCCTTTTAACACAAAGAAGTGACAGGAATAAAGCTACCGAGATACGAACCATTGTGATTTACACATAACCTTAAATGTTTTCTAATATGAATCTAACCTGTCAAGAAATTTTCCCCATACATAAGCTATTGACCTTTAACGCTTAGGGATTCCAAGAGTTCATGAACATAAATAATTTTCTATACCGAAAGAAAATATGTAACCACTTCTTAATTATCATCCCAACCCCACAAGAAATTGATGTTTAATATATATATATATATATATATCATGTTTTGTGGTGGGCATATTATATATACGACAACATGTGTGATGAGGTGGTATTTGCCTAGCAAAGAAAAACTTATATATAACTGTTTCTATAAGACCATCCAATTAATAAATGATATTAAGAAAATAACTTCAATATATGTTATTTATTGATTGGATGATTTTATAAGGACCGTCCCTATATGATGCCCTGTCATCTGACAAAATAGTGGGTTCCAATAATGAGACCAATAATAATTATATAATTATATTATTGTGAGACTTGTTCAATTTAGAATTTTAAAAAAATTGTGACCCACTGATCGCGATTTTCACACGTCACACAAGCGCACATATCGCTCAAGTAGTATAAAAGTTATCGATCCCACAATGACTTATCACTTATGTTACTAATTATTAAGACTAATTAATTAAAACTAAATGTAATTTTTGAAAGAGATTTTAAATTAAAGCGAGAGAAAGTAAAAAATAACTGCAATAATATTTGGAGACAAGCAATGAGAGAAAACATCTGAGGTTGTGAATCAACCCAGTTTTATTATAAATATGATTTAGTTGTCCTATATTTTTGCAATATATCGGCTCATTAACCTGGAACACTAAGATATCCACGAGCCTCTTTCGATGGTCGAATGCAAATATCCAAAGTAACTTAATTAATTATATTTCCATGTTAACTAAATCACCCAAAATCCGTTAAGGACAAGTTCAAATTATGGCTACACCCACCCTACATGTATATTTCTATTATGGAGGGAAATCCATAAGATGAGATCGTGTGCTACTGAATCTAAGATTAAACCTAAAATCTTTTTGTCAAGTTCATCTGGGTTACCACATCAATTCTATTGATGATCAGACAATCAGAATCATTAAGAATGAAATTCAATAAGTTTACCACCTCTTGATATTGCACTCGCATGGTCAGCTCACCCTTCTGCACGTCGATTAACATTATGCCTGTTGTTAAGAAGGGTTTTCCGAGGATGATGGGAACTTCACTCTTCTCCCAAATGTCTAAAACTATGAAGTTTGCGGGAAAGATGAACTTGTCAACTTTTACCAACACATCTTCTATTTTACCCCACGGGTAGGTGAGGAATCTATCTGCTAGTTGTAGCATAACAATAGTTGGTCTTGCCTCTCCCAAACCTAGTTTCTGATAAATAGACAGCGGCATGAGATTGATGCTCGCACCTAAATCACATAGAGCCTTACCAAAATAGTGGTTTCCAATGGTACATGATATGGTAAAGCTACCAGGATCATTCAGCTTGGGTGGCAGCTTCTTCTGTAAAATAGCACTACATTCCTCGATGAGGGCCACAGTTTCAAACTCGCCCAACTTTCTCTTCTTTAACATGATGTCTTTCAAAAACTTCACATACCTGAGCATTTGCTCTAAGGCCTCGACGAAAGGTATATAGATATGTAGTTTTTTAAAGATCTCTAAGAATCTTGAAAACTGCTTATCTAGCTTGTGTTGCTGCAAATGCTGAGGGAATGAGGGGAGTGGATAATCTATAGGGCTTGCCTATTTGGTAATTCCTTAATTTCTCCTATTTTCTTTGGTAGGCTCTGCCTCATTCTCTTTCGATTGCTGTATCCCAATATCCTTATCAATGACAGTCCCATTCTTCAGTGTGATAGCCTTGCAAGACTCATTGTTTTGGCCCCTCGGATTATGTTCTGTATCGTTCGGGAGGGCGCCTAATGATCTGTAGTGCTGCTCACTTGCTAATTGTCCTAGTTGACTCTCCAGTATCTTTAAGGATGCTGTTTGAATCTGAAACAAGGTATCATATTTAGCTTCTTGCTTTTTGAGCATCTCGAAAAGCAAGTCCTCTATTCCTGGATTCTTCTCATACCATTGTCCTTTGTTCTGCGGTTAGAATCCAGAAGGAGAATTGTTCTTTTCTTGTGGTCCATGTCCAGAAGTATTGTTCCATACAAAGTTATGGTGGTCTTTCCAGTCAGGATTGTAGCTGTTTGAATACAGATTGTGGCCTGGCTTGTTGAAGTTGTTTACATAGTTGACAGATTCTCCATATTGAGTGTGTGGTTCCTCATTTGATCCTCTCATATATCTTGTACTTTTGGCACCAACGTTATTCGGAGCTTGCATACTCAGAACCTCTAGGCATTTGCAAATTTGGTCGAGTTTGGCACTAACAATTGGATTGAGCCCAACCTCCTGTACGCCTGCTACTCATTGGGGCATATTCCTATCTGTTGGACAATAGGAATTATTATTAGCCATTTCTTCTAATAAGTCCCATGCTTGGTGTTCCCATTTTTCCATTAGTGCACTTCATGCAGCTGCATCCACTGTGGACTTCATCGTTCCACTAAGCCCATTGTAAAAAGTTTTTTACCTACATCAATTTTGCAATCTCATGGTGGGGGCACTTCCGTAGCAGCTCATTGTACCTCTTTCATACCTCGTAAAGAGTTTCAGAGTCATACTGCACGAAGGATGTGATGTTATTTCTTAATTTTGCAGTCATAGCTGGGGGAAAGTATTTTGCGAGGAATTTTGTTGCCAAGTTTTTCCAAGTCATGATGGACCTCTCTAGTAGTGAATTTAGTCATCCCTTCGCTCTATCTCTTAAGGAGTATGGAAAAGCGCGCAAGTGCTTCGCTTCCTCTATCTCTCAATTATAATTAAACGTGCCGCAAACTTCTAAGAAGTTGCTGATGTGGGCGTTTGGATCTTCAAGTGTGCCACCCCCAAATTTCACCGACTGTGGAATCATCTGAATGTATGTCTTAATATCACACGTGTTTGCGAGCATGGGTGGCAGGACGATGCAAGAGATGAAACCGTCAACCACATAGATTTATGGGTCAACCACATAGATTTATGGGTTAAGTTCCCAATTATTCATGTTGAGCTATGCCTCTTGATCTTCTCGCATGTCCCTTCTCAACTGATGGAGAGTTCTTTCGATTTCTGGGTTAAGCAGAAGGAGTTCACAGCTTCGACTTCTTCTCATATAATCGCTCAAGAACCTTATTTAAAACTAAAATGAAAAAAAAAAAATAAAATAAAATGCTTAGATAACAAGTAGAGTATTGAGTCCTAAAATTAAAAAATACATGTTACATTAAGTCCCCGACAATGACACCAAAAACTTGATCGTGATTTTCACACGTTAAGCAGGCTCACATATCGCTCAAGTAGTATAAAAGTTATCGATCCCACGAGGACTTATCACCTATGTTACTAATTATTAAGACTAATAACCTACGAGTATCTAATTAAAACTAAATGTGATTTTTAAACATATTTTAAATTAAAGCTAGAGAAAGTAAAAAATAACTGCGATAATTTTTAGAGACAATCAATGAAAGAAAACATCTGGGGTTGTGAATCCACCCAGTATCATTCTAAAGATGAATTAGTTGTCCTATATTTGTGTAATATATCAGATTATTAACCTGGAACACTAAGATATCTACAAACCTCTTTCGATGGTCGAGTGCAAATATCCAAAGTAACTTAATTAACTATATTTCTATGTTAACTAAATCACCCCAAATTCATGAAGGACAAGTTCAAATTATGGCTACACCCGCTCTACATGTATATTTCTATCCTAGAGGGAAATCCCTAAGATGAGATCACATGCTACTGAATATAAGGCTAAACCTAAAATCCCATTGTCAAGTTCATCTAAGTTTACCACATCAATCCTATTGGTGATCGGGCAACATGAAGCATTTATCGGAGTTGGTGCTTGGAGTGACAATCCGAATAATGTATTGTATATTTTATTATTTATTAATAAAATAACCATATTTTCATTTCAAACCTTATTAATGGTAATGTCATTATGCATATTAGATAGATGCATAAATATTCTAAGAATGACATCGACCTTAGAATAGTCATATAGTAATAATGGACACTAGGTGGTCCAACATTGGGATAATATTACTATTATAAACAATTCTTAAAGTAAATATTCCTACGTTGTTGATTTTGAAATACGGTCGAATTCCTATAACGTAGAAGACTAGAACATGTCGTATATTGGAATTGGAATTCCAATGGTTTAATCTGATGTACCATGAGTTTTGGAAAGCTCGTATAGACATGTGGGTATTGGTTGGACTAAATACTGAATGACTCACAAATTATTCCGAATATTTGGAAGTACACACCACCATCAATATGAATCTCCTCGAGTCAAGTAGCATATGTAATCCTTTAACTATAGGATATCATTGAATTTGTGTGAGATTCTCCACACTTTAATGCCATGTATGCTGGAGACCTTTCATGGTATGGCCTTTAGATATTTGTTTGCTATGTACTGATGCACTCGTTAATTAAGTGTGGATCAAGATAGGATCTGTTGGCCCGTATGTGTACCATAAGGGGTTTATGTATCCATGTGAGTAAGTCACGATTCTTAAAGACTTTGACCAAAGCCGATCACCTATGGTGGATCGTATTAGTTGTAAAGAATCATGGACATGTCGACATGAGATGTGTGCCTCACAAAATTGATTGTGTACTCTATGTTTCCTAAGCACAACTCGAATAGCCTAAGACTAAGGGATTGATAAACATGTGTGATGACCTCGACTTGTATAGTTCAGAAGGGTCATTCGTGTTCTTCACGAATTCAGAGGTGGCTGAATTACGTACATATTAACTAGGCTTATATGACGAACGTGTCTGAACTTACAGAGTCCCATAATATGAAGTGTACTCGTTGAGCACTTAGGTAGCCGATTATTTTTTATAATAGATAATATTCGATATTATAATTTTCAACAAAGATAATCAAATGTTATTGGATAACATTGATTATTTACTTTGACTTAATTAGATTAATTCAATATTTACACAAGGTCTTTTATTGGGGCAGTTGTGGAACCCCTAAGGTCGGATCAGTGCCCCACGCAGCGGAAGGGATAGGTGTATTTTAAAATATTTTAATGAAAACTACATTCTGATTGAGTTTGTGGGAAAAATGGGGACCAAATCGGAGTCCCGAATCTCCAGAATGAAGAAAATGAAGTTTCAGTGTTCGTCAGCCCCGAGAGTAGCGACACGCTGGATTGGGAATCAAGACGCTCCAAAGTACGAGAGAAAATCCGAGAGCTGACTGTGTCAGTGCCGCGACGTGGAAAGATGCGAGTGGTGACGCTCCTAGGTCTGATGCTCAGTGTCACGATGCTGGAGTGTCAGAGTCGAGACACTCACCTGGGCAGTGAGCAATTTCAACCTTCAAATCAATCCTAAACACATCTAATTTTCTCCTATCATTTCAATACACTTTAAAACAAATTTTGACATCAAAACCAACCACACGACATGTTATACAACTAAAATACATGTATTCTAAATACTTATATGCATTTGTTTGAATCTAAACTTAAACTAATTTTAGAATCCCAATAAGAAATGTCATGAACAATTCTAGTTCACCTAAAAGTGGTCAAGTGATTATAGAATTGTAGTCATAGCTATAAACTTTATCTTTGAGTTCCAAAATCTTATTAATTTTTCCATATCTAACATGAACATCTTTGACCTAATTAACAAACATATTGTGTTTATACTTGTAAAGTATCCTAACACAATTTATTAGCTTTATTTCAACATTAAGTTATGTGATCATGCATCCAATACATAATTCATAACTTAAGAGAAGTTCAAACTTACCTAGCAAGCTTGATGCAAAGATCCAATCTCCTTCTCATTGCTGAAATAGTGGGAGAACTTCTAAAGTGTTGCAAGCTTGACTTCAAGACCCAATCTTGATTCCAATGCTAGCAACTTCACTCCAAGATCCAATCTTGATTTCTCCTAGATCAAATGTTGTAGAGACCTCACAAGATTCTCTAAACATATCTCTACCTTAGGCTAATTTCTCCAAGAATTTACTTGTATATAGTTTTCTGAAGCTTTACCTTTGCTTAATTAAAACCTTCCAAAAAATTGTAATAAACTTTTAGGTGGGCTTAATCTAATTTGTCCAAATATGTATAATTAGGTGTGACTAATCTCCATTGTCTATCACTTTGATTTAATCCATTTAAATCAAGATAAAGATTAGGAAATTGATTCGTTCAATGTTTCCCACTTTGATTTAATCCAATTAAATCAATCCAAAACCATATATCATTACATACTTACAATTACCATAATATCCTCAAATGGTAGAGATAATTATGAAATTACGACAAAGCCCTTGTGTAAATATTGAATTAATCAAATTATGTCAAAGTAAATAATCAATGTTATCCAATAATACTTGATTATTTTAGTTGATATTTATACTATCGACATGTCCACGATTCATTACAACTAATGTGATCCACCCTAGGTGATCGGCTTTGGCCAAAGTCTTTAAGAATCGTAACTTACTCACATGGATATTGTTTGAACAGAGGTGGTACAGCGATGCTGTCCGGGATCACGGCCCGTTGGGAGTACGTAGTAGCCCGCATGGGACTAAATCGAAGAATAAATGAGTCGCCACCCAGTGTGAACTGGGAAATGATTTAAGGCCGCACTCACCCCTCGTAAGGGAAGACCTCAAACCGTTGGGTTCGGAATGGTCCCTTATTTATGCCAATTTTAATGAACGGGTTTACGCAATGATGTAACCAAGTCTTATGCAACACATGCAAAAGAATTCAATGACATACAAGTTTGCACACCCATAAATATAAATGTAAGTGAAAATAAATGCATAATTCTAAAAACATGTTAATCAGAGAAGTGCGGCAATGAAAACAGAAACATTAACAATAACGGCAGATAATTAAACACATGATCCAGAAAGGAATAACCAAAGAGGCAAGCATGCATAAAACATGATAAAGGAATCTGTCAAGTGTGTGCGCATTCGTGTAGCGTTCGGAAACGCGTTTGAACGGAGTGAGACAGAATGCATGCGTTCGTGTAGCGTTCGGAAATACGTTCGAATGGGATGGGATGTGATGCATGACAAGACAGAATACATGCATTCGAGTAGCGTTCAGAAACGCATTCGAACGGGGTAAGGCCGAATGCATACGTTCGAGTAGCGTTTATAAACGCGTTCGAACGGAGTAAGGCAGAATGCATACGTTCGTGTGGCGTTCGGGAACGTGTTCGAATGAGATTTCAAAAATGGCATCTATAGTGACATAAACACATACATTAGTGTTTCTCAAGCGGTACGTGGGGTTGTATCCCAAGTACAGACCGCATTACCCTCCATTCAGATTCGGCTACGGAATTTATGTCTGGGTTTCCATCCGATATACCGCAAGGGATAACATGCAATCATTAACCCAATGTAGACAGACATGAAATATGATAATGCATATAATAATAAAACCGAAGAGACACAAATATGCGAAATAACAAGGAAGGTAATAACACGAATAAGTGCGGAATAATAAAACAACAATAAATGTAAATTAAATATGAAATAATAAATAGTCAAATGACACAAATAAATGAGGAATAATAAATATGTGACCAAATATTTGGCCGTTTTCAATGTAGGATTTCGCATACCCGGTTGGTGGACGTATTCCACGTCCATCCAAGCATGCCGTTTCCTCCAGGATGACAAAATATAATATAACAAAGGGTGCCCTCAGTCTTACCTTTTAGATCGCTTCTTCTCGGGAGTGCGTTGGACATCGCCGGAAGGGTTAATGTTTTTGCTATTTTTCTGATTCGTTGGTTCTCTGTTTCCACTTGCTGTCTCTATTTTCACATCAATGTTCCGCTGTTTTGTTCACTGTTTTTTTGGGTGGTTCGTGGGATAATTTTAGGCAGTTTTCTGGGCTATTTTTGGACAATTTTCTGAGTTGTTTTGGGGACAGTTGGGTGATTTTTGGACTATTTTTTGGACTCGGTTTAGGGGCTGTTTTATATTGTTCACAGCGGCTGGTTTGATCTTATTTATTGGCTTGATTGTTTATATCCCGATGGCAGCATGTTCACGTCCAGGGCTGTTTTGATTTTGTTTTTTGTTATTTGGGTCGGTGAATTTTTTGTTGTGGCTTTGTTTGTGCGCTGGAGGGCTGGTTTTACGTGGCTTTGGCTTGTTTGTTGGTGGGGTGAGAGAGGCCTAAGGAGACGTGTTTATCTACTGTGAAGCCAAGTGCATGGCTGTTGAGGGTTGAGTGAGGCGAGAGGCAGAATGAGGCAGTGCAGTTCATTAGGGTTTGATGGTTCACGTGGTGGCAAGAGTTGTTGGCTTTCTTTTTATGAGATCAGTCGGTGGCAGGCTTTGGTCGGTGGGATGCTTGTTGCACGTTTGGCTTCTTGTGCGTGAATGTGGCGTGTATGGTCTGTTTTGTGTTTATGGCTGGTCTGTTTCACTAGTGAAGGGCTGTGCGTTTTGGCTTTGACGTGATGTCGGGTTGCTGCTGGTGCGTCAAGGGTCTTTGTGCTTTGGGTTTGTGAGGCAAGAGGGAGAATGAGGCAGTGCTAGTGTGTTGTAAACTTGAGATCCGTGAGCTAGGGTTTCTGGGTTATTGGCGAGTGAATGAAGAGTGAGTGGTGAGAGTGGAGTGAATTTTGGGTTTTTTTTATTAGGTTGCCGTGTGTCTTTATCGGGGCTGGCTTTTTTTGTTGGTTGAGAGGAGTGTGCGCGCCGTGTGTGAGTGAGTGGTGTGATGGGCTGCTTTAGGGTTGAGAGAGAGAGGCTCGAGAGGTAGAAGATGTAGCAATTAGGGTTTTTCCCTTTTATTTTATTTTATTTTTTTTATTTTTGCGTGCAAATGAATTGGTGGGGGAGAAGGAGGCGTGAAAAATCTAGGGTTTAGGGTTTGGTTTAAGTTATGTTTTATAGTGGTGCATTAGGGTTAGAGTTGTGCATGTGGGCTTTGGATGGGTGCGTATGGGCTTTGGATGGGTGCGGGGGGTTTTGGGCCAAGATTTAATGTTTAAAACAAGAATCGACTAAGCGAACCCGCGGTTAACTAGCGAGTTTAAATTTGACGAGTTATTAATTTTAGAATTTTCCCTTTCGGTGTGTGTTTCCGCTACTTCTGTGACTTATCGGGTAGTGCCTCCATACGAGGCTCATCATTGGGCTTTATGCAAAAACACAATGTCTACAGTCGCCCCCACTTTGATGGGGGTTGTGCAGTGTGTGACAGTGACAACCCCATCAAAGTTATGCATGCATTTTTTACTTACCTGGTTCGTCGGCTGTCATACTTACCTGCTGCTTTGTGAGATTCTTCGAACTAAATTGATTTGATGGCGAAGTGCTGCGATCCCTAAGGTTCATCCCTGCAAGATGCTGCGATCTATAGAATTCATTATCGAACTGAGCTGATGTGAGGTGGTGGTTCTGTTGGACAGTTATGACCCATAGCGTCACTATTTGTACAGATCATGGTGTTGTTGTACAAATTAACTATGTGACAAAGGAGATTGCTCTCTTATCATTTGTTATTAGATCACCAAGATATATAAATGATAGGAGGTCCATATGATTAGTTCCTGGATTGAGATGATATGAGACATTATCAATCCACAAAGGTTTAATCATTAAATATCCATAGTCAGAGTATTATCGAGATTGGACATCGATAATGCGAAAAAGACTAGTATTACACTTGTGCACGTTGTGAGGGCATAACGACATAGTTATCATATATTTGGGTATAAGATACTCATGCAAGTGTAGTAGGAGGTTGTGTTTTACCGATGGTACGGAAAACAGCTTCGCTGTGGATAGACCCCTCGGAATTCCATTGGTAGTATGACTATGTGTCTATGGAAGTCCGAAATCAGGGTAGGTGTATTTGGTCTTAACCTGAGACTTGCACCGCTAATACTTGCGACAATCAATATACTTTGGTTTTAGGTCGTCCAGGGCTTTAACAGGTTTTGTGTACGCCTCTGCTGGGTATATTGAGAATCGTAGTGTGTTGGGTGTGATGTCAAGACGGAAGTATCACTCCAGTCATAGTGGAGATGATGGTCACGTAGGATACGAAACTGGTTCTCTTATGTACTGCAGTCATCGGGATAATATGACTAGGTCATGATTGTCCGATATAGAGACTAGTTACCAGAGATCCGATATGTGCTTCGTACGGGGCAAACACATTTCCAGCCTCAGGCCTTGCACGTGACATCAGATATTGGATCGTTATACGCAATACTACGTATACTACGCCTGATACAGATCACATATTCCTGTAAGGATATTTCTGGAGAATTGGGTAGGCATGGCGTTTTGCTAGAAGCCAATCTTGTCTTGTAAATCGGTATAAACGTAGTACTAGGTACGTACGTGTTCGGATAGTCCGACGACCGGATTTACTGCCAACATATCCGGGGATCTCATGGGTCGCTTCCCGAAGATTCACCGATGACGTATGACTCGCACTTTAATTAATCTGGGATTAATTAGATGATAGAGAAAATTAATCTGGGATTTATTACGAATATATTTTATCTGGGATAAAATATTAATTTAAAGAGAGAAAACGATTAATTTGGAATTAATCGATAAAATAATATATTCGATATATTATACGAAATTGGATTTCGACGCGGAATTGAAATTAGATTTTAATTCGGGCGAACGAGTTAATTTAGAATTAATTCGTTAGCGATGTGAATAGTGATTTTGCTAGGCATAAATATTTAATTGCGTCGCAACGGAAAATTCGTTAATTTGGAATTAGCGAACCCGAGCCCGGAAGTGTTTACGAGCGCACTCGCATTTCGAATTCAAGTACGGCCCGCAAGTCACATCAAGCGTCAAACCACTAGTCGCATCAAGCGTCAAATCATTAGTCACTTTGAGTAATGTGACAACTTGTCACTTGATTGATTGATGGTAGTTGATGGAAGTGGTTGGCATAATTGCCATTTGACTTTTTGGTTGCAATTTTGTGTATATGATTTTTGGAAAATCATTTACCAATTTGAAGTAACAAAATAACACACACTCTCCCAATTCTTCTTCCTCTCTCTCAAGCCCAAATGGGCTATTTTTTCTTCTGGTTTTTGGCTCACTGCCGAGAGCAAGGAGAAGCAAACATGATGATTTTGTTGCAAAATCAAGAGTGCTAGCACACAATGGAGTCATCCAAAGGTGATAGGGAAACTCACTTGTGAGCAAGGAATCAACACAAATCTTGGTGCTTGATGGAGATCACCATTGCCAAAAATTTGGAGCCCAAAATTCAGCTCACTGCCGAATGCACCTTGGAGGAGGACTTGAAGTTTTTGTGTTCGTCGCATCACTCAACCGATCGATGTACGTATTCCGCAACTTCTTCGTGTATTCACATGTATGTTTCATCGCTTTAAATCGATCCTCGGGACTTAGAGAAACCAACAGGTTCATTCCCGAACCGTTACTTGAGAGGTGGTCCATTCCCGAACCGTTACTCTATGAGATGGTTCATTCCTGAAACGTTACTGATGAGAGATGGTCCATTTCTGAACCGTTACTGATGAGAGATGGTTCATTCTCGAACCATTACTGTATGAGAGGTGGTCCATTCCCAAACCGTTACTGTATGAGAGGTGGTCCATTCTCGAACCGTTACTGTATGAGAGGTGGTCCATTCTCGAACCGTTACTGATATAGATGGTTCATTCCTGAACCGTTACTGATGTGAGGTGGTGGCGAGGCGCTTTGACCCCTGGGCTTTGTTCCCAAACCACCGAGTGGGTCTTGTTCCCGAATCGAATTGAGGGTCTTGTTCCCGAATTGAGTTGAGTTGGTGGCGAGGAACTTTGACCTCTGGGTCTTGTTCCCGAACCACCGAGTGGGCTTTATTCCCGAACTGTGCTGAGGGTGGGCTTTATTCCCGAACTATGCTGAATGCGAGCTTTGTTCCCTGGGTTGTGCTGAATGTGGGCTTTGTTCCCTGGGCTTTATTCCCGATCTGTGTAGAGAGTGGGCTTTGTTCCCGAATTGTGCTGATTGTGGGCTTTGTTCCCTGGGCTTTATTCCCTAACTGTGTAGAGAGTGGGCTTTGTTCCCGAACTGTGTTAAGAGTGGGCTTTGTTCCCTGGGCTTTATTCCCGAACTGTGTTGACTGTGGGCTTTTTTCCCGAATTGTGCTGAATGTGGGCGAACTGTGTTGAATTTGGGCTTTATTCCCAAATTTTGCTTATTGTGGGCTTTATTCCCAAATTGGTTGTCTTTGCCGCTTTTCTTCAAAACCTGCGAACAAAAACAAAGAAAAATTGTGTGCATGTGACGTGTATGCATGTATGCATGGATGTATTTCTTATTCCGATGGGTTAGGAATTTCTTGTGCTCTTTGGTGCCTCTTGCCTACAAAAGTCTTTGATCGCCCCCTGGGCCTGCTTATAGTTTCCTTCCGTCAATTCTACTATGGTGATTGCTCAGTTTTCTTTGGTCCCATGACTCAAGATTCCGTTATGTCCCTTATTCGCGAGGTGGTAGACTAGTCGCCCCCATACTTGGTTTAACTTTTTGCTCTTCGCTGCTTGCACTAGGTCAAGTTGGACTACGTGATATGTCACTCTGTATCAACATATTATATTACTGGCTATGAAATAGTCCCAATAGTTATACATATTATTGTCCTCAAAGAATGCTCAGTAATGAGACCAGAGAACCTTCAAATCACTCAATGCAACTCAAATCTGAGTTTTTTGGATAAATGATCTAAGCCAGACTCAAAGTGTGTGTGTGCAAAGGTTCTTTTACAGCTTGATTCCTACGTAAGCCAACTCAATGATTTCGTTTTGAAAATTGGGATCGATGGGTCAAACCAACCTAGATGTCTCAATTATGCTCTGTAATTGCTTTTTCGTGCTCAATATGGTATGATTTTCTTTTTCTTTTGTCTCTTTTCTTTTTCTTTTTCTTCTTTTTTTTTTCAACACACCTACCCTTTAAGGTAGCATTTCTCCTCATGGTGGTCCTAATACTCGTCTATGGGTAGCTTCACGCTTATCGGTTATAGGTGGTTAATTTTTTTTTAGAGACTTTTTTTTTGTTTTCAACTATACCACACATCATAACACAAGCAAATCAAGATAAACATCTAAGCAAACGGTCATTCACCGACCTGCAATTTCTTTAACTAGTCACTTTGCTAACTACTCAGGTTTTCACTGCTAAGAACCATAATCAAGTGCTTACGAGTCTAACATAGATCAATTACTCAAAGTATCAGATAAAAGCACATCAAGAATTTATCGTTTCTAAGGTTTCACCCTAAAGCAATCATTTCCATCATCGAACTTATGCCTAACTAATAAGGACTAAGAACACACAAATTTTTTTTTCTTCTTTTTTTTCTTTTTTTTCTTTTTTTTCACAATTTTCTTTCTATCATTGCCGTACAGTTTTCTGTTTCCCGGTTTCCTTTTCCCTGATATCCATGTTTGCTAAGCTCTTCTTGATAAGTCTTTCTTCTCTAACCCAACAGATATCTATGATGACTTTTAAGACACGGGGGTTAACATGATGCGTGTATGCATGATGCAAAATATATGAGACCTGGAAAACTAAAGCACAAACCACAAACATTACAAGGCATTATTTCGGGGCCGATTCTCTATCCCCAGTGGAGTCACCAGACTGTGTGAACAGAGGTGGTACGGCGACGCTGTCCGGGCTCGCGGCCCATTGGGAGTACGGAGTAGCCCGCAGGGGACTAAACCGGAGAATAAAGGAGTCGCCACCCAGTGTGAACTGGGAAATGATTTAAGGCCGCACTCACCCATCGTAAGGGAATACCTCAAACCGTTGGGTTCGAAATGGTCCCTTACTTATGCCAATTGTAATGAATGGGTTTACGCAATGATGTAACCAAGTCTTATGCAACACATGCAAAATAATTCAAATGGCATACAAGTTTGCACACCCATAAACATAAATGTAAGTGAAAACAAATGCATAATTCTAAAAACATGTTAATCAGAGAAGTGCGGCAATGACAATAGAAACGTTAACAATAATGGTAGATAATTAAGCACATGATGCAGAAAGGAATAACCAAAGAGGCAAGCATGCATAAAATATGATAAATGAATTTGTCCAGTGTGTGCGCGTTCATGTAGCGTTCGGAAATGTGTTCGAACGGAGTGAGAAAGAATGCACGCGTTAGTGTAGCGTTCGGAAATGCGTTCGAACGGGATGAGATGTGATGCATGACAAGATAGAATGCATGCGTTCGAGTAGCGTTCAGAAACGTGTTCGAATGGGGTAAGGCCGAATGCATGCGTTCGAGTAGCGTTTGTAAACGCGTTCGAACGGAGTGAGGCAGAATGCATACGTTCGTGTGGCGTTCGGGAATGCGTTCGAACGAGATTCCAAAAACGGCATCTATAGTGACATAGACACATGCATGTGTGTTTCTCAAGCGGTATGTGGGGTTGTATCCCAAGTACAGACCGCATTACCATCCATTCGGATTCGGCTACGGAATTTATGTTTGGGTTTCCATCCAATATACCGTAAGGGATAACACGCAATCATTAACCCAATGTAGACAGACATGAAATATGATAATGCATATAATAATAAATAACCGAAGAGACAAATATACGAAATAACAAGGAAGGTAAATAACACGAAATAAGTGCGGAATAATAAAACAACAATAAATGTAAATTAAATACGAAATAATAAAAAGACAAATGACACGAAACAAATGAGGAATAATAAATATGTGACCAAATAATTTGGCCATTTTTAATGTAGGATTTCGCATACTCGGTTGGACGTATTCCACGTCCAACCAAGCATGCCGTTTCCAGGACGACAAAATATCATATAACAAAGGGTGCCCTCAGGTATTACCTTTTAAGTCACTTCTCGGGAGTGCGTTGGGACATCGCCGGAAGGGTTAACGTTTCCGCTATTTTTCTAGTTCACTGTTTCCACTCGTTGTTTTCTCTATTTTCACTCGATGTTCCGCTGTTTTATTCACTATTGTTTTGGGTGGTTCGGGGACTCATTTTAGGCTGTTTTCTGGGCTGTTTTTGGGCAATTTTCTGAGCTATTTTGGGGACTGTTTTGGGTGATTTTTGGACTATTTTTTGGACTCGGTTTAGGGGCTATTTGTATTGTTCATGCAGCTGGTTTGATCTTATTTATTGGCTTGATTGTTTACATCCAGATGGCAGCATGTTCACGTTCAGGGCTATTTTGATTTTGTTGTTTGTTATTTGGGTCGGTGAATTATTTGTTGTGGCTTTGTTTGTGCGCTGGAGGGCTGGTTTATACGTGGCTTTGGTTTGTTTGTTGGTGGGGGTAAGAGAGGTCTGATGAGACATGTGTATCTACGTGAAGCCAAGTGCGTGGCTGTTGAGGGTTGAGTGAGGCGAGAGGGAGAATTCATGAGGGTTTGATGGTTCACGTGGGGGCAAGGGTTGTTGGCTTTATTTTTATGAGATCAGTCGGTGGCAGGCATTGGTCGGTGGGATGCTTGTTGCACGTTTGGCTTATTGTGCGTGAATATGGCGTGTAGGGTCTGCTTTGTGTTTATGGATGGTCTGTTTCACTGGTGAAGGGCTGTGTATTTTGGCTTTGACGTGATGTCTGTTTGCTACTGGTGCGTCAAGGGTCTTTGTGCTTTGGGTTTATGAGGCGAGAGGGAAAATGAGGCAGTGCTAGTGTGTTGTCAACTTGAGAGCCATGAGCTAGGGTTTCTAGGTTATTGCCGAGTGAATGAAGAGTGAGTGGTGAGAGTGGAGTGACTTTTGGGTTTTTTTGTTAGGTTGACATGTGTCTTTATCGGGGCTGGCTTTTTTTGTTGGTTGAGATGAGTGTGCGCGCCGTGTGTGATTGAGTGGTGTGATGGGCTGCTTCAGGGTTGAGAGAGAGAGGCTCGAGAGGTAGAAGATGAAGTTATTAGGGTTTTTCCATTTTGTTTTTTTTTGTTTTTGTGTGCAAATGAATTGGTGGGGGAGAAGGAGGCGTGAAGAGTCTAGGTTTAGGGTTTTTTTTAGGTTATGTTTTATAGTGGTGCATTATGGTTAGGGTTGTGCATGGGGCTTTGGATGGGTGCGTATGGGCTTTGGATGGGTGCGGGGGGTTTTGGGCCAAGATTTAATGTTTAAAATAGGAATCGACTGAGCGAATTCGCAGTTAACTAGCGAGTTTAAATTTGACGAGCTATTAATTTTAGAATTTTCCCTTCCGGCGTGCGTTTCCGCTACTTCCATGACTTATCAGGTAGTGCCTCCATACGAGGCTCATCATTGGGCTTTATGCAAAAATGCAGTTTTTACAGATATCTAAACCTCTTATGGTACACATACGGGCCGACAGATCCTATCTTGATATGCACTTGATTAACGAGTGCATCAGTCCACACCCAACGGACATCTAGAGGCCAAAACATGAAAGGTTTCTGACATACATGGTATCAAAGTGTGGGGGATCTCACACAAAATCAATGTTATCCTATAGTCAAAGGATTACATATGCTACTCGACTCGAGGAGATTCCTATTGACGGTGGTGTGTACTTCCAACTATTAGGAATCATTTGTGAGTCATTCAGTATTCAGTCCAACCAATACCCACATGTCTATACGATCTTTCCAAAACTCATGGCACATCATATTAAACCATTGGAACTCCAATTACAATATACGACATGCGCTAGTCTTCTAGGTTATAGGAATTTGATCGTATTCCAAAACCAACGACTAGGAATATATATATACTTTAAGAATAGTTTACAATAGTAATACTTATCCTAATGTCGGATCACCTAATGTCCAGTATTACTACACGACTATACTAAGGTCGATGTCATTCTTAACATATCTATACATCAATCTAATACGCATAATGACAATACCATTAATAAGGTATGAAATGAAAATTAGTTATTTTATTAATAAATAATAAAATATACAGTTCGGATTGGCACTCCAAGCACCAACTCCAACAAACACCCACATTTTAGTGCCAATCTGGATGGTACCGCTATCCCATCTCCTCCATATGTTTATCGAATAACTTAGGAAGTAAGGCTTTTGTAATAGGGTCTGATATGTTTTCTAGTCCTTGAACCTTCAAGAACATTATGTCTTTTCGTTCAATTATCTCTCTAATTATGCGGAATTTCCTTTCCATGTGTTTAGACTTTGAATACGCTCTCGGCTTTTTAGTCTGTGCAATGGCTCTACTATTATCATAGTACAATGGGATTGAATCTGCAATGCTAGATACAACGCCAAGTTATGTGATAAAATTTCTAAACCAAACAGCTTCTTTAGCAGCTTCTGAAGCCGCTATAAGTTCTGCCTTAGTGGTGGAATCAGCTGTTGAGCCTTGCTTTGAACATCGCCAACTAACCGCACCACCATTAAGGGTAAATATGTATCCGACTGTAGAATTTCTATCATTTAGATCTCCCTGGAAGTCGGAGTCTGTATAACCCTTAACTTGTAGCTCATCTTCTCCATATATCAGAAACTTATTCTTAGTACCCTTAAGATATTTCATGATATGTTTCACGGCCGTCCAATGATCATTACCTAGATCATATTGATATCGGCTAGTCACACTGACGCAGAAACTGATGTCAGATATATTACATAGCATAACATACATTATGCTTCCAATACAAGAAACATATGACAAATTAGAAATTCTAACTCCATATTCCTCAGTCTGAGGTGTCATTTTCTTTGAAAGATGTACGCCATATCAGAAAGGTACATTTTCTACCTTGCAGTTGGTAAAATCATACCTTTCTAACATCTTATCTACGTACGTCGATTGCGAAAACCCTATAAGCTACCTAACTTTATCCTGGTAGAGCCTTATACCCAGTATATAGGAAGCTTCACCCATATCTTTCATGGAGAAGTTCTTGGAGAGGTAGGCTTTCAAACTTTGCATCAATCCTATATCATTTCCAATGATAAGGATTTCATCTACATACAAAACTATGAAAACTATCATGCTCTCACTCACTTTCTTATAAACACATGATTCTTTCTCGTTCTTGATGAATCCAGATAATCTAATTATCTCATCAAAATGACGATTTCAGCTTCAGGATGCCTGCTTAAGTCCATAAAAAGACTTTTGGAGCTTACAAACCAAGTTTGAAGTCTCACTGGATACGAAATCCTCTGGTTGTTCCATATAAATATCTTCCTCAATGAATCCATTTAGAAATGCGGTTTTCAAATCCATTTGCCATATCTCATAGTCTTGATATGCAGTAATGACTAAAAGAATCCTAATAGATTTTAGCATGGCTACTGGTGAAAAGGTTTCCTCATAGTCAATCCCAGGAGGTTGAGTGTAACCTTTCTCTACCAGTCGGGCTTTAAATGTTTCCACCTTTCCATTGGGCCCTCATTCCTTTTATAAACCCATGTACATCTTATAGGTTTAACTCATTCAGGAAGTTCAACTAAGTCTCAGACTTGATTGTCATGTATAAAATCCATATGAGATTTCAAGATTTTCTGTCATTTTCCCGAATCGATATCCAATATCGCTTCCTTATACGTAGTTGGATCTGTTTCCTCCAAGAGGAGAACATCAAGACTCACTTCAGATTTTAAAAACAATCTCTCAGGAGGCTTTGATATTCTATTCAACTTACGTAAAATCTGTGTTGTAGATTCTTCACCTATTTGGATCTCTGGTTCCATCTCAAGTTCATTATTGTTGGGATCAAAATCATCAAGTTCAATCTTTCTACAATTTCCACTTTTTCTCAAAAATTATTTTTCAAGAAAAGTGGAAAAGCGAACAAAAAATACATTTCGTTTCTCGGAATTATATAATTGATATCCCATGGAATTATCAAGATATACAACGAACCTATATTTATACCTTTTGGGTGCTAATTTATCCCGTTGTGTAAGTCTAACATATACATGACAATCCCAAATCTTTAAATACATAAGACTTAGATTTTTACCGAACCATATTTGATATGAGGTTGTAGAAACAGCTTTCGATGAAACCCTATTAAGTATGTGGGTAGCAGTTAGTAAAACGTAACCCCAAAGGTAATAAGGAAGATCTGTATAGCTCATCATTGATCACACCATATCCAATAAAGTACGATTTCTACTCTAAGACACATCATTGTGTTGAGGTGTTCCTGGTGGGCTATATTGGGCAAGAATTCAATTCTTCCTTAATAATTTCTGAATTCTTCACTCATATATTCACCGCCTCGATTCGATCGAAGGCACTTGATAAATTTACTGGTTTGTTTTTCTACTTCGCTTCAGAATATTTTGAACTTGTCAAATGTTTCTGATTTATGTTTCATCCAATAGACATAACCATATCTAGACTTATCATCCATGAAAGTCACGAAGTATGTTGAACCATCATGAGCGGCATGATTTAATGGACCACACACATCATTGTGTATTAGCTCTAATAAATCTCTAGCACAGTGTCCAACACCTAGAAATGGGGCCTTTGTCATCTTTCCTTGGAAACATGACTCACGAATCGGATAATGATCTAAGGTAAGATTTTCAATCAAACCATCCTTTACCAATTTGGATAGACGTCTAACACCTATGTGGCCCAATATCATATGTCATAGTTCAGTATTATTTAATCCAAATTTCTTACTTGTATTTTCCTTTACATTAAAGACATCTCTATATGTTTCCAAAATATAATGACTGTTTGATAAATAACATTCACATTTCAATACATTATCTTTATCATATAAACATAAAGTTTCATCCTTAATATTTATTTTATATCCCTATTTATCTAATATTGGCAGTGATATTATTTTTCTAATAAGTGAGGGTACACAATAACAGTCTTGTAAATTTAGTTTACAACCATTATGGAGATCTAAAACAACCGTTCTTTGACATCCAATCTCTCGCCATTGCCAACTCTAAGCTGAATCTCCCCTTTATTCAGCCTTCTTTTTACCTTTATTACCTGCAGAGAGTTGCAAATATGAGTATGACTGCTAGTGTCTAACACTCATCCACTATTTGCATCTAAGGCTAATGAGGTGTCAATAATTGGAAAAATACAAAACATACTTGAGGGTCCTGATTTTCCTATCAGCTCTGGACAGTCACTCTTCCAGTGTCCAGACTTCTTACAATGTAGACATTGATCACGAGCTATTTGTGATTTTATGCCTTTGCACTTCTTGGAGTTTTTCTTTGCAATCTTCTTCTTCCCCATCTTTATTTTCTTTGACTTCCCAGAAGTCTTTGAAGAGCCAGCTCCACCATGGAGGTACAGTGTGAGGTTGCCTTTCCTCAGATCATGCTCCGCTGTGCGTAATATATTATGAAATTCTTCGTAACTAGCTTGCATTGAGTGCACATGGAAGTTTAATACAAAGGCAGCATAAGAACCAGACAAAAAAGACATAATCAAATTACGGCCCAGCCGTTCATTAATCACAATGCCTTGTCGTTCCGGGTATCGAATCTGGTTGATCATGTTCAAAACATGAATGCTGACAGCTCCTCCATCCTTAAGTTCAGCACAGAACAATTCCTTAGACCTCCGATAAAGTTTGATCTCTTGATTCTTCTCGAACAACTCCTTGAGTGTTCTTATGATATTCCAAGCATCTGGTACTTCAATGTACTGTCTCAGCAAATCTGGAACCATCGATCCCAAAATTAGGATTTCACCTTAAGGTTATCATGCTTCCATCTATTAAAAGTTTTTCGCTCTTCTGGAGTGGAGTCAGGATTGATTTCAACAGGCAGTGGATTGATAGTGACATAAGTCAACTTTTCAAACTCCAAGATAATGCGTATGTTCATTTTCCATTCGAAATAGTTCTTGATTCCTGTTAGTTTATTGGTATCCAAAAGTCTCATCAATGGATTAGCGACAACCATCTACAAGACAACATTTTAAATAGTAGTAGAAAAATTTTCATTTCAAAATAATAACACTAATTTATTATGAAATTTTAAATCTATTAGTGCCCTCCCACTTCTTTACGTAATTTCGTAATCTCCCTTAACAGAAAAATAAAAATATGACTATCAAAATTTCATAGCGGGAAGTAAATCCCATGACATTTACTCCAGCCTCACACTAATGACGATATTGGCCTTTATAAACTCATTAGGTAGACCTCCAAGGTCAATCACTTCATGTGACTCATAGTTTGTCCTGAACCATTTCTTATCCTCACACTTATGATGATATTATATTAAGACGTGTTCTAGGTGTATACTTATCAATGTGCACTAATGAACTTCGTATGTACACCCTTACACTAATGAAATATTAGGTGACTGTGTTAACTCATCATGCTACATCTAATATTTTACCGGAGCGACCTAAGTTCCGAGCACTTATACCCTCACACTAATGACGATATTGGATATAAGTAGTAAGAACTCATTAATCTTCGTATTGACAAGACGGACCTTCTAATAATGCTCTAACATTACTAAATCACCTAATCATGGGAGATTTATGACAATCAAGTAATTAATTTAATTAGGTCAAAATTTTTATTTAAAAAATGCTTTACATATCCAATATGTATTAGGCATATTTAAATTAAAATACAGAGACATAGATTCAAATACATATCTAACATGCAACATGTGTTTTCTGGTTAAGTCTTGCTACTGATACCATTCTGTTAGAGCAGTTGTGGAACCCCTAGGGACGGATTAGTGCCTCACACAACGAAAGTGGGTCTAACTCAAGGATATCAGGGATAGGTGTATTTTAAAATATTTTAATGAAAAATAAATTCCAATACGAGCCCGTAGGAAAAAATGAGGACCAAATCGGAGTCCGGAATCTCCGAAACGAAGAAAATGAAGTTTTAGTGATCGCAAGCCCCAGGAGTCGCGAGGCACTGGATTAGGAGTCAATATGCTCCAAAGTGCGAAGAGAAACTCCAAGAACTGAACTCTCATCACCACGAAGCGGAAGGATGGGAGTCGCGATGCTCCTAGGTCTGATGCCTAGTGTCGCGACGCTGGAGGGTCAGAGTCGAGAAGCTCACCTGGGCAGTGAGCAATTTCAACCTTCAAATCAATCCTAACCACTTCCAATTTTCTCATATCATTTCAATACACCTTAAAACCAATTTTAACATCAAAACCAACCACAACACATGTTATACAACTAACATATATGTATTATAAATACTTATATGCATTTGGTCAAATGATTCTAGAATAGTAGCCATGTTGGTTTCTATTAAGGTCCCAAGATCAATAATAAGCATGAAAAATATGTGTGAATACAAATCGAGAAGTTGCGGAATACTTACATCGATCGGTTAAGCGATGCGCGAGGCAACGAAACTGATTTTCTTCCTCCTTTAACTGTCATGGCATTGAGCAGTTTCTGCTCACAGGTTTGGCTTCGTGGATCAACTTTGTCAAGCACTAAGCTTCGTGAAATGATTCCCGGCTCATGGGTGGACTTCCCTATCACCTTCGCATGTCTCGTAAGTGTGCTAGCACTTGTGAGTTTGCCATAAAATCCCACTCTAGTGCTTCCCACTGCTCACATTTTTGTTGAAAACCAGTAAGCTTTTGCCCCTTGGGCGTGAAGAGTAGAGAGAAAGAGAGAAGGAGAGATGATGTGTTGTTTTCTGAAATTTGTGTATCTTATACACTAATTTGAATTTCAAATTCATTTGGAATGAATTTGGCTTTTAAAAGTCAAACCATTAAAGCCAACAACCACACACATCACTCAATCACATCAATCACAAGTTGTCAAGTCACATCACTCAAAGTGACAAGTGATTTGACGCTTGATGCGACTAGCGATTTGACACTTGATTTGACTTGCGTGCCGCACTCGAATTCGAAATGTGAATACGCTCACAAATAATCTCGGGCTCAGGTTCGCTAATTCCAAAATAACGAATTTTTCGTTGCGTCGTAATTAAATGATTACGCCTAGCGAAATTACTATTCATATCGTTAATGAATTAATTCGTTCGCCTGAATTAAAATCTAATTTCAATTCCGCGTCGAAATCTAATTTCGTTTAATATATCAAATATATTAATTAATCGATTAATTCCAAATTAATCGTTATCTCTCTTTAATGATATTTTATCCCAGATAAAATATCTATGTAATTAATCTCAGATTAATTTTCTCTCTCTTCTAATTAATCCCAGATTAATTTAGAGTGAGAGTCATACGTCATCGGTGAATCTTTGGGAAGTGACCCATGAGATCCTCATATATGTTGGCAGTAAAATCGGTCGTCGGACTATCCGAACACGTAAGTACCTCGTACTATGTTTATACCGATTTACAAGACAAGGTTCGCTTCTAGGAAAGCGCCATGCCTGCCCAATTCTCCGAAAATATCCTTACAGGAATAAATGATCTATATCAGGCGTAGTATACGTAGTATTGCGTATTTATGTCCAGTATCAGATGATCACGTGCTAGGCCTGGGGCTGGAATTGTGTCTGCCCCGTACAAAGCACATGTCGGATGTCTGGTGACTAGTCTCTATAATCGGATAAACATGACCTTGTCATTTTATCCCGATAGCTGCAGCATTTAAGAGAACCAGTCTTGTATCCTACGTGACCATCATCTCCATATGACTAGAGTGACACTTCCATCTTGACATCACACCCAATACACATAACCTGTTAAAGCCCTGGACGATCGCAACCAAAGTATATTGATTGTCGCAAGTATTAGCGGTGCAAGTCTCAGGTTAAGACCAAATATACCTACCCTGATTTCAGACTTCCATAGACACATAGTCATACTACCAATGGAATTCCGAGGGGGTCTATCCAGAGCGAAGCTGTTTCCCGTACCATCGGTAAAACACAACCTCCTATTACACTTGCATGAGTATCCTATACCCAAATATATGAGAACTATGCTGTTGTGCCCTCACAACGCGCACAAGTGTAATACTAGTCTTTTACGTATTTATCGATGTCCAATCTCGATAATACTCTGACTAGGGATATTTAATGATTTATCCTTCATGGACTGATACTGTCTCATATCATTCTCCGTCCAGGAACAAATCATAGGGACCTCATATCATTTATACATCTAGGTGATCTAATCACAAATGATAAGAGTGCAATCTCCTTTGTCACATAGTTAATTTGTACAACAACACCATGATCTGTACAAATAGTGACGCTACGGGTCATAATTGTCCAACAATCTCCCACTTGGCCTATAACCAGTCACTCGAGTGTCTTACACCCGAACTATGTACGGTTGGCTCAAACTGCTGAGAAAAGGCTTTCGTCAGCGAATTTGTATGATTATCGTCTGACGCAATTTATTCAATCATCACATCGCCATGATGTATGATCCAAATGAATAAGATGAATATCGAAGTATGTATCTGGATCGTTGATGAGA
The DNA here is from genome assembly GCA_019454045.1 of Zanthoxylum bungeanum. Lineage (NCBI taxonomy): Eukaryota > Viridiplantae > Streptophyta > Magnoliopsida > Sapindales > Rutaceae > Zanthoxylum > Zanthoxylum bungeanum. Next base: position 134,849 of record SKCR01019296.1, read on the forward strand.
CCATTAATTCTTTAGCCTGCGATGCAGCCTAGCTCAGCTGCTAACAGAATTATATCTAATCTAATTAGATTTATTATCGACCCAGAAGGCTTCTATTGCCGCCTCAGCTGCAGCAATAACCCGCATTTGTTGTTTATTCGGTAACAGTATCTTGCTAGGAAGATTTCCAGCTCACTGTTCCGTTATTCAAACTTTTTTGTACCGTTTGCGACTGATAGTCATTTTATCGGTTAGGAAACTTGCTACAGTGATCCCAGTCACTTCAAGTTCTCCATCTCCTCAGATTAAGAGAGCATCCTTAGATCTCTAAGATACTAATGGATGTTCTTAACATCAATCCAGTGACTATCACTTGGATTGGCCTGTTTATGAATCCATATGCTCAAAGCGTATGAGACACCAGGTCGCGTACATTTTTCAATGTGCGAGTTCTCAGAGAATTTTCGAAAGCCAAGCTTTCGCCGATAGTTATTTTATGGGAATATCATTTCCAAGAAATGACTTATTATCATTATTTTATAGGACAACCACTGTCAGTGCGCTCCCACTAACCTTCTTATATACACAAGAATCATTTCGTTTTGAATTAAATCATAAACTATTATGATTACATCAAAACGATAATTCCAAGAACCTAATGCTTGCTTCAATCCAAACATGGATCGAATAACCTGCAAACCTTGTTTGCTAGTTTTAGGTACGAAAAAACCGTCAGGATGTTTTAAACATCCTCCAAAAGGTTTCCTTTTCAGGAAAGCGATTTTCCCGTTAAGCTGACATATTTCATAAATGAAACATGCAGCAGTAGCAAGCATTATCCAAATGGATTTACTATGGCAATAGGTAAAAGGTTGAATCGTAATCAACACAATGTTGATAACGATACCTTTTCGCTAAAAGCCTAGCTTTATACGTTGGTATGTTGCCATCCATGTACGTCTTCCTTGAAGACTTATAAGTACCAATAGGCACAATGCCTTGCGGTACATCAACTAGTATCCAAACTTGTTGATATACATGGAATCCAATTTGGATATTATGGCACTTTGCCATAATAGGGAGTCGATACCTTGTATCACTTCCTCATACGTAGTCAGTTGGTATACCTCAATAAGATAGACATCTTTATGAGGTGAGATCAGAAACCAATACCCCAGGTTGTTTTCTGACTCTCTCCGACTTACGCGGTTCTTGTGTATTCGAAGATTAATGGTAATATTTTCATCCTAGATGAACTATTTATGTTCCATTAAGATTCGATGCCTTGAATAGTATTACTCTGATTTTCATCGAGTTTTACTATCCTCCCACTTACCACTGCATATCGGTATTCCTCGCAGGAAAACCGCATTGTGAGCAACAATTACATTGTTCTCATGTGAGTTGTATAAGTACTATACATTGGTATCCCCAGGATAACCTACAATTGGCACTTATCCAATTGGGTTCTAGTTTGGTATCATCCAAACATATGCCCAGCATACCCAAATTATCAGGAATAATAAACTTGGTTTCTTTCCCGTTCATATCTAATATGAAATCTGTCTAACAGATTTTAATGGAACCTTATTCTAAATAAGTTTTGCACTGCTTATGCTTATCCGTTGAAGGAAATTGTAGCTCAGAGCGACTCATGATTAACCTTATCATGTCCAACAAAATTCGGTTATTCTGTTCGGACACACCGTCAAAATGACGTGTTCCGAGAGGAGTCCTCATAGAAAGAATATTATACTCTTTCTAGTAAATTAGAAACTTATTGCTTAAGTATTTTCCATTACGGTCTTACCGTGACAGTTTAATACTTTAGCTGATCTGTTTGTCTATTTCGTGTCGAAACTTTGAAAGTTTTCGATTTGTGTTCTAAAAGAAACACATAACCATAACGCGATGCCACATTCGTAAAGGTCACGAAATATTCATATCCACCTCTAACCTTGCTAGACATGGGCCCACTTGCTTCACTATGAACTAGGGCTAACAGATCAGTGGCATTTACACTTTTACCAAGTAAATAGTGTTTTAGGCACTTTGCCCAATAAACTAGATTCGTAGACTTTATTTGAATAGAATCAAATCAGTCCTAGTATCCACTCTTCGAAATTGTGGATATACGAGTCTTGTTTAATTGTTTCCCAGACTACAATGCCACATTAGTTTCTTCTGATCAAATCAGTTCGAGCTATTTTATTGTCATGTTATATATTTGAGATTTATTTATATTCAAAATATAAATTCTGTTATTCACATCTAATGTGTTTATCTCAATATCATCCTTATATAATAAAACACTTTAGTGTTCTATAATATAAAGGTTCACCCGCAGCGGGTTAAACACTGATATATAGATAATGTATCTAGTCAAACTAGTTACATTATAACAGTTTCCAAATTTAGGTACACACCCGAAGGTGGTTCCTAAACTTAGGTATCTACGGTTAAAACAGCGACTTTCGTCCCATTTCCAATTCGCAGATAAATCTCTATTGAAGTCAATATCCTGTTCAAAACAGATTCTGAACATCAATACATATATATGTACCACACTAAGTATTTAAAATCTAATTTTAATACTAGTAGTGAACATAATATGACAAACATATTTGAAGTCAGAGCCTTGCTCGTTCTTCAATTCCTTCATGTCTGCTTTGTCCAAATGGCAGTCACGCTTCTGTGATCCCGTTTGCCACATTCGGGCAGACATTTTAGGATATGTCATTTATCTTCCTAGAAGATTATAATGATTTTGCCTTTGCCATTTTCAACACTCCAGAAGCGTTTGGCCAAGCCTTGGCCTTCTAGAATATCGAAGTAAAGTGCGCCTTGCGCTACTTGCCTAATTGCAAACTTTGACTTTATCTCCTTGAGAATAGTCATTAACTCTCCAAGAGTTATGTATTGCAATTTAGTACTTCTAAGATTCTAAGGATAGATTCTTTGAAGATCCTTCAATTTCAGTATCATACTTTAAGTATCTAATCCTTAGTTCTGATTCAGAAATTAAGGAGTCTACTGCGGTAAGTATAATGGATTAAGCACTAAAGTTATCATTACATAAATCTTCCAAAGATTATGCTCTACTATTTGCTTAACTCCGGGCTTAGGCATAATATGTTATTTTATCAAATAAAGTAACTTATTATTTTCCAAGACCATCCTGAAATTTAATTCCCAATTTGAAAAATTAAACCATTTAAATATATTTTCCCTAGGATTATGTTTTAAATGTCAATTTTTCATTTTTATCTTGATTTTAATAGTCCAACTATTTATTCAACGATTTAGGTACTATTTATTATAATGATTACAATAGTCCAACTATTTAATCAACTATAATTTAATAGATTAAAATCGATTATATTGATTACTATAATCCAATTATAAAATCAACTATAAATGAATAGTTTGAATACAGTCCAACTGTTAATTAAAACAACGTTTAAATATTAGTCCAACTAACATTTAATTTATTTGACGAATGATATTTATTTGGCGCGTATGACAAGTAATTAAACGAATATTGCAAATTCATTTCTTGCCTCCCACTATTTTTCGGCGAGCCTCTAACCCTCTGTCGAGTACTCGGGAAACCGTGTTTCCTAGTGGGCTAGGATCCCGTTAAATATCACACAATGAGCAGTTTCTGCTCACTGGTTTGGCTTCGTGGATCAACTTCGTCAAGCTCCAAGCTTCGTGAAATGATTCCCGGCTCATGGGTGGACTTCCCTATCACCTTCGCATGTCTCGTAAGTGTGCTAGCACTTGTGATTTTGCCACAAAATCCCACTGCTCACGTTTTTGTTGAAAACCAGTAAGCTTTTGCCCCTTGGGCGTGAAGAGTAGAGAGAAAGAGAGAATGAGAGATGATGTGTTGTTTTGTGAAATTTGTGTATCTTATACACTAATTTGAATTTCAAATTCATTTGGAATGAATTTGGATTTTAAAAGTCAAACCATTAAAGCCAACAACCACACAAATCACGCAATCACATCAATCACAAGTTGTCAAGTCACATCACTCAAAGTGACAAGTGATTTGACGCTTGATGCGACTAGCGATTTGATGCTTGATTTGACTTGCGTGCCGCACTCGAATTCGAAATGCGAATGCGCTCGCAAATAATCTTGGGCTCGGGTTCGCTAATTCCAAATTAACGAATTTTCTGTTGCATCGTAATTAAATGATTACGCCTAGCGAAATTACTATTCACGTCGCTAACAAATTAATTCTAAATTAATTCGTTCGCCCGAATTAAAATTTAATTTCAATTCCACGTCGAAATCTAATTTCGTTTCATATATCAAATATATTAATTAATCGATTAATTCCAAATTAATCGTTATCTCTCTTTAATGATATTTTATCCCAGATAAAATATCTCTGTAATTAATCTCAGATTAATTTTCTCTCTCTTCTAATTAATCCCAGATTAATTTAGAGTGCGAGTCATACGTCATCGGTGAATCTTTGGGAAGCGACCCATGAGATCCCCGGATATGTTGGCAGTAAAGTTGGTCGTCGGACTATTCGAAAACGTAAGTACCTCATACTACGTTTATACCGATTTACAAGACAAGGTTGGCTTCTAGGAAAGCGCCATGCCTGCCCAATTCTCCAGAAATATCCTTACAGGAATAAAGGATCTATATCAGGCGTAGTATACGTAGTATTGCGTATTTCTGTCCAGTATCGGATGATCACGTGCTAGGCCTGGGGCTGGAATTGTGTCTGCCCAGTACAAAGCACATGTCGGATGTCTGGTGACTAGTCTCTATAATCGGATAAACATGACCTTGTCATTTTATCCCGATAGCTGCAGCATTTAAGAGAACCAGTCTCGTATCCTACGTGACCATCATCTCCATATGACTGGAGTGACACTTCCATCTTGACATCACACCCAACACACTACGATTCTCAATATACCCAGTATTGGCGTACACAGAACCTGTTAAAGCCCTGGACGACCGCAACCAAAGTATATTGATTGTCGCAAGTATTAGCGGTGCAAGTCTCAGGTTAAGACCAAATACACCTACCTTGATTTCAGACTTCCATAGACACATAGTCATACTACCAATGGAATTCCGAGGGGGTCTATCCAGAGCGAAGCTGTTTCCCGTACCATCGGTAAAACACAACCTCCTATTACACTTGCATGAGTATCCTATACCCAAATATATGAGAACTATGATGTTGTGCCCTCACAACGCGCACAAGTGTAATACTAGTCCTTTACGTATTTATCGATGTCCAATCTCGATAATACTCTGACTAGGGATATTTAATGATTTATCCTTCATGGACTGATACTGTCTCATATCATTCTCCGTCCAGGAACAAATCATAGGGACCTCCTATCATTTATACATCTAGGTGATCTAATCACAAATGATAAGAGTGCAATCTCCTTTGTCACATAGTTAATTTGTACAACAACACCATGATCTATACAAATAGTGACGCTACAGGTCATAATTGTCCAACAAGCCATAGCTCTAAGCTTTAACTTTGAGTTCCAAACTCTTATTAATTGTTCCATATCCAACATGAACATTTTTGACCTAATTAACAAGCATGTTGTGTTTATACTTCTAAAGTATCATAACGCAATTTATTAGCCTTATTTCAACATTAAGCTATGTGATCATGCATCCAATACATAATTCATAACTTAAAAGAAGTTCAAACTTACTTAGCAAGCTTGATACAAAGATCCAATCTCCTTTTATTTTCTGAAATGGTGGGAGAACTTCCAAAGTGTTGCAAGCTTGATTTCAAGATCCAACCTTGATTCCAATGCTAGCAAGCTTCACTCCAAGATCCAATCTTGATTTCTCCTAGATGAAATGTTGTAGAGACCTCACAAGCTTCTCTAAACACTACTCTAACTTAGGCTAATTTCTCCAAGAATTTACTTGTATATAGCTTTCTCAAGTTTTAGCTTTACTTAATTAAAACCTTCCTAAAGCTTACTATTTATATCAAAACTTAGGCAATTTTTATTTGATAAAAGTTGTAATCAATTTTTAGGTGTGCTTAATGACATGAATCCAGCAACTCAAGGAACAAATGACATGAATCCAACAACTCAAGGAACATTAGATCCTTTACAATTACCAACAGGTCCGATCACATGCCAAAGAGCTAAGAAGATCAGAGACGCAATGGCGGGGCTAACGCAGAATGCCATGGTCGAGTGTGAAAGAAAACTCCAGGGCATATTTGCGTCACATGAGGGCTTCAATGGAGCGGGTCCAAAGCTATTTCACTTGACCCAAGTCATACCAGAGTAACGCACCAGCAATCTTGAAGCCGAGTATATTTTTAACGGATCAAGCCGATTCAAGCCCGACACTAATATTCGGCCAAAACAAGACTTATTGGACTTTATGACACATCATTATGCCTTTATACATGGAAGCCACGAATTTGGAGGACTTTTGGTGCAAGGAAACAACTTTAGACAAATTTGGAAAAGTTTTCCACATTTGTTGACTTTTATGATTTTGTTTTTTTACTTTAGACTTTTTTGGCAAAGTTATTTATTAAGTCTTTGTTTGTTATTGATTAAGTCTTTGTTTATTTTGACTTTGTGATTGTTATTAAATTTCTATTAAGGGCATGGCCATTTAATAGCCATTAGTTAGCAACTTAGGGTGTTTTGGTCATTTTGCACCCTTTAGGGTTTCTTTCATTGTACTATTTAAACTCATTTCATCTTAATGAGAAGCTAATAATCAAATTTCGAAATTCATCTCAATTGAGAGCTTGGCTTTGTCCAAAAATTGCTTAAGGGGGGATTCTCCTTATTTCATGCAATCGACTTATCTAAGACGTGGCAACCTTAATGGCGTCTCCGTGCTAGCAGAACACCTCAAGGAATCATCTTAAGGGTTCTCAAAGACAATTTCTTTATGGGTCTTCTTTGTGGCCTTGGAAGGGTTTTGTTCCTACAAAATCAAATTCGCGGTTCTTGGGGTTATGTCCGTTGCGAGGGGTTTGCTTGGCCTAATCCTCCAAGTGAGTTCCGCGTCATTTGGTATCAGAGTTTAGGGTTCCAAGGTCTGATTTTTCTATCTTTACTTTGTGTTTTTTTGATTTAGTCTTTATTGTGTTTGTTGGTCATCAAGATACTTGTTCATCTTGATTCTTAGTTTTTGTTGGATCTTGTTGTTTCTTGTTTATTTGTGATCAAAATAGCATGAATAACATTCTGCCTTTGAGTGTTTTTGATTGATCATGAGTATTTATTCATGTTCTAGTTTCGGTATTTGAGTCAAAATTAGAGCTTTATTTTCTTTACTTAAATCAAGTGTTTATTTGTTAATTGTATGTTACTAGGACGTTTTCAACATTGTTATTAAGTTATTTATGTTATAAAAAAAAAGAATCAGGTCAGATTTGAAAAAAAGAAAAGAAAAAAGAATCAGGTCAGATTTGACTATGTGAGATTTATTGACATATCTTGTCTTTCTATTGTTGAATACATGCAATTAGTGTTGTTTCCATAGGTATTATTCATATAAACTTTGCAAATAAATCAGAATTGACATCATTCATCTTGGCATTTGCGTGAACTTGCTTATTTGCATTCATGTGATCTTAGTGCAATCTTGTGAGTTTGAGTGAAAAGAAAGAGTGTTTGAGTGCATTGGTGATGAAAGTGAGTGAATGAATGATGAAACAAATTGAAATGCATGAAGATGATAATTGTCGTGAGTTATACATAGTGTACATTTGCTGATCTGTGTTGTTAATGTTGAAGAATCAAGTGAAGTGAGGTTGAGTGCACCAAATTTGCACTAATTTCGTGTATATCCAAGCAAGTTTTACTTGCTACCTCTTGAAATATTGATATTTGCATTGTATTTCATTTGCTTTGTATACACTTGTGAGTGTGAGAGGCAAAAGAAATGAGTGAAAATAGAAAACAGAAAAGAGTAAAAAAAAGAAAAAGAAAAAAAAAAGAGTAAGTGAGACAAAACAGTAGAGAGTGATTACAAGATTGGCTAAGTGTCACATTGAGTGCTTGCTTGTTTGTTTGCGCATTTCGCTAACTCTTTTTTTTTTCTTATTATGTGCTCTTTAGCTTAAGTTTCTTTGATTGAGTCTTCGTGATTACTATTCTTATTCGCATTATTCCACCTACCCTATATACATTATTGGTTCTTGTTGTTTATGCTAGCTTGAAGATTACACATTGTTGTGAACTTTGGGTAAGTCATATTCACATCATATTGAGTGTAAACATGAGTGGAGTGATATATATTGAGTGTAAACACGAGTGGAGTGATACATATTTGAGTGTAAACACGTGAGCTTGTGAGATTGTAAGGTTGTGAGGATATCTAATTATTTTCACATATTGTTACTTCTAATATGTTTGTTGAAGCTTTGAGATGGCAGGTACTAGTTTGACAGTGGATGAAAAACTTGAGGCTTTAGAAAGGAAATTCATGGATATGATGGAAAACATGAATGCTGCTTTTGATAAGTTATCTAGGGAAGTAGAGAGTAATCGAACAGGCAGTGTTCCAGACCACCACTCGACATATACCTCCTCAGAATGTGGCACCACGACGGGTACCACCACATGAAGAAGAAGCTGAAAATGAGTTGATGATTCTGATGATCTTAATGATGTGGAGGAGAGATTTCAGCCAGAGCCTGATATGAGGCCTAATAGGAGGTTTGATAGGAGGAAAGATATGAGGGATATGCGGTTTGATGGTAGAGGTGCATTTGATAACATGCTTGAGGATTATGACAGGATGGGTTACGGTAGACATGGTGATGTTGATGGTGATTTGAGCAGCATCAAGATTAAAATACCAAACTTCCGAGGTAAGAATGATCCAGAAGCATATTTAGAGTGGGAGAAGAAAATAGAATTGATTTTCAATTGTCATTATTACTCAGATGAGAAGAAGATCAATCTAGCAGTCATGGAATTCATGGATTATGATATGATTTGGTGGGATCAGATTGTCACCAACCGAATGAGGAATTATGAGAGGCCAATTCAGACATGGGAAGAACTTCGAGGTCTCATGAGGAAACGATTTATACCCAGCCATTACTACCGAGAGTTGTATCAGAAACTACAACATTTGTATCAGGGGACCAAGAGTGTAGAGGATTATTATACTGAGATGGAGGTTGCCATGATCAGGGTGAATGTAGTGGAGGATGCAGAGGCTACTATGGCAAGGTTTTTAGGGGGCTTGAACAGAGAGATTGCCAACATGGTGGAGTTGCATCATTATGTTGATTTGGAGGATATGCTTCACATGGCTGTCAAGGTAGAAAGGCAACTCAAGAAGAAGTCTACATCAAGATTTGGTACTCAGACTATTTCTACATGGAAGGGGAAATGGGTTCCTAATGATCGACGAGATGGAGGCTTTAACAAGCCAAGGGCTGAACCTGGTGCTAATGGTAAAGAAGTTGCAGAACCAAGCAAGGCTAGAATGAAACCTGAAGGTACAACACCAAAGACAAAGGACATCAAGTGTTTCAAGTGTTTTCAAATGGTGAATAAGATGTGGAAGAATGAATGCTACGATTATATGCAAATTCAACAAAAGGCAAACAATCCTCCCAAGTTTTCAAGTTCTTAGAGACAATAGTACGCAATAACTGAGTCAAAGTCCTATTAACCACTTCAGTCTATCCATCAGTTTGGGGATGACAAGTAGTAGAATACAAAAGTTTTGTTCCTAACTTACCCCATAAAACTTTCCAAAAGTGACTAAGGAATTTAACATCACGATCTGAAACTATACTCCGTGGAATTCCATGGAGTCGTACCACCTCTCTAAAGAATAAGTCAGCAATGTTAGTGGCATCATCAGTTTTATAACATGCTATAAATTGTGCCATCTTACTGAACCTATCAACCACTACAAAGATGGAATCTCTACCATGCCTAGTCCTAGGTAAACCCAATATAAAGTCCATTGATACATCTACCCACGGCTCACTAGGTACAGGCAACGGTGTATACAACCCATGAGGCATAACCTTAGATTTACCTTTTTACAAATCAAGCATTTATCACACAAACACTCAATATCTCTCCGCATTTTAGGCCAATAAAAATGTTCACTCAATACCCATAAGGTCTTAGAAATGCCAAAGTGCCCCATTAAACCTCCCTCATACGCTTCTCTAACTAACAACTCACGCATACTACAAACAGGAATGCATAATCTATTCTCCCTAAACAGAAACCCGTCATGTTGATAGAATTTATTAAAGGTAGACTTTTCACATGCAGCATAGCTGTTACTAAAGTCAGTATCATTTGCATAAAGTTCTTTAATAAATTCAAACCCAAGCATTCTTGCACTTAATGAAGTAAGTAAAGCATACATTCACGATAGTGCATCAGCGACAATGTTTTCCTTACCTTGTTTGTAGCGAATTACATATGGAAATGTCTCAATGAACTCCAACCACTTTGCGTGTCGTTTTTTCAACTTACCTTGGCCCTTCAAGTGCTTCAATGATTCATGATCAGTATGGATCAAAAATTCTCGAGGCCACAGATAATGCTGCCAAGTCTCAAGGGCTCTCACTAGCGCATACAACTCCTTGTCATATGTGGGGTGCCTCAAAACTGCTCCATTCAGCTTCTCACTAAAGTAAGCTATTGGTCGCTTTTCTTGCATAAGAACAGCTCCAATGCCTATTCCAGATGCATCACACTCAATCTCAAATGTCTTTTCAAAATTGGGTAGCGCCAAAACTGGTGCACTACATAACTTCATTTTAAGATCCTGGAATGCACGCTCCTGCTCTTCTCCCCATTTGAAACCAACAGTTTTCTTCACTACTTCAGTCAGTGGTGCAACAACACTACTGAAGTCTTTAACAAATCTGCGATAGAAGCTTGCTAATCCATGGAAGCTTTTAACTTCTGTAACTGTCATTGGTGTAGGCCAATCCTAAATCGCCTTCACCTTCTCTACATCAACTTCGATGCCATCTGTACTTACAACAAAACCAAAGAAAACAATCATATCCATACAAAAAGTGCACTTACCAAAGTTAGCATACAATTTTTCCTGTCTCAACACTTCAAGAACATGCTTCAAATGTGTAACATGCTCATCTAATGTTTTACTGTAAACTAAGATGTCATCAAAATAAACTACAACAAACTTACCTATAAAAGCACGCATAACATGATTCATCAATCTCATAAATGTGCTAGGTGCGTTTGTAAGACCAAATGGCATAACTAACCATTCATATAAGCCATACTTGGTCTTAAATGCAGTTTTCCACTCATCTCCCTCTCTCATGCGAATTTGATGGTATCCACTCTTTAAATCAATCTTACTAAAAACTTTGGAACCATGCAATTCATCCAACATGTCATCTAGTTTAGGCATAGGGTGACGATACTTTACCGTTATATTGTTGATCGCTCGACAATCAAAGCACATACGCCACGACCTATCTTTCTTAGGAACTAGAAGAACTGGTACCGCACAGGGACTCATAATTTCTCTAACATACCCTTTCTCCGTCAACTCCTTCACTTGCTTCTGAAGTTCCTTCGTCTCCTCCGGATTGCTTCGGTAGGCTGGTCTGTTGGGAATGACTGCGCCAGGTAAGAAATCTATCTGGTGCTCAATACCTCTAATGGGTGGAAGCCCACTAGGAATGTCATCTGTCAGCACATCACTGAATTCCTGCAAAAGAGATGAAATGGACACATGAAGCAAATGGTCAGTGTTAGCAATACAAATACGGTGTTCCTTGTAGACCAACAAAAGCATAAGCTTGCTAGCCTTAAAAGCTTTCCTTGCTTCACCTTCACCCATGTAAAAGCTCTTTTTCACTCGCCCTTTTATTTTCCCCTTAAGTTCACTCACACTCCCCTTGGAAACACTCACGACCTTTGCCTTATTTTCCTTACTAGGTTCGGTCACACTCCCCTCACGTGTTTTCCCCAAGGCTGTGTTTGCACTCTCAATCTCTCTATCTCTCTCAAGTTGCAACTTGACTTGATCCTCGTGGACTTGCTTTGGTGTGAGTGGGTATAAGGTAATGGGTTTTCCCTTATGTTGAAAGGAATACTTATTCTTGAACTCATCGTGAATAACTTTCCTATCAAACTGCCATGGCCTGCCCAAAAGAATATGTCATACATGCATCGGTATCACATAGGACATCATTCGTGTATGGCCCAATGGTATAGCTCAATAACACCTGCTTTGTCACTTTATCTCACCACAATCATTTAACCACAATCGAATCCTTTTCAAGAGGGAGGGAATGACATGAATCCAGCAACTCAATGAACAAATGACATGAATCCAACAACTCAAGGAACATTAGATCCTTTACAATTTCCAACAGGTCCAATCACACGCCAAAGAGCTAAGAAAATCAGAGACGCAATGGCGGGGCTAGCGCAGAATGCCATGGTCGAGTGTGACAGAAAACTCCGGGGCATATTGGCGTCACATGAGGGCTTCAATGGAGTGGGTCCAAAGCTATTTCACTTGACCCAAGTCATACCAAAGTAACGCACCAGCAATCTTGAAGCCGAGTATATTTTTAACGGATCAAGCCGATTCAAGCCTGACACTAAATATTCGGCCAAGACAAGACTTATTGGACTTTATGACACATCATTATGCCTTTATACATGGAAGCCACGAATTTGGAGGACTTTTGGTGCAAGAAAACAACTTTAGACAAATTTGGAAAAGTTTTCCACATTTGTTGACTTTTATGATTTTGTTTTTTTACTTTAGACTTTTTTGGCAAAGTTATTTATTAAGTCTTTGTTTGTTATTGATTAAGTCTTTGTTTCTTTTGACTTTGTGATTGTTATTAAATGTCTATTAAGGGCATGGCCATTTAATAGCCATTAGTTAGCAACTTATGGTGTTTTGGTCATTTTGCACCCTTTAGGGTTTCTTTCATTATACTATTTAAACTCATTTCATCTTAATGAGAAGCTAATCATCAAATTTTAAAATTCATCTCAATTGAGAGCTTGGCTTTGTCCAAAAATTGCTTAAGGGAGGGATTCCCCTTATTTCATGCAATCGACTTATCTAAGGCGTGGCAACCTTAGTGGCGTCTCCGTGCTAGCAGAACACCTCAAGGAATCATCTTAAGGGTTCTCAAAGACAAGTTCTTTATGGGTCTTCTTTGTGGCCTGGAAGGGTTTTGTTCCTACAAAATCAAATTCGCGATTTTTGGGGATCTGTCCGTTGCGAGGGGTTTGCTTGGCCTAATCCTCCAAGTGAGTTCCGCGTCACTTAATCTAATTTGTCTAAATATGTATAATTAGGTGTGACTAATCTCCATTGTCTACCACTTTGATTTAATCCAATTAAATCAAAACAAGAATTAGGAAACATGTTAGTTCAATGTTTCCCACTTTGATTTAATCCAATTAAATCAAGCCAAAACCACATATTATTACATACTTACAATTACCATAATATCCTCAAATGGTAGAGATAATTATGATTTTACAATTAAGCCCTTGTGTAATTATTGAATTAATCCAATTAGGTCAAAGTAAATAATCAATGTTATCCAATAATACTTGATTATATTAGTTGATAATTATAATATCGAATATTATATTTATCAAAATTAATCGGCTATCCAAGTGCTCAACGAGTACACTTCATATTAGGACTCTCTAAGTTCAGACACGTTCGCCATATAAGCCTAGCAAATACGTATGTAATTCGACCACCTTCGAATTCGCGAAGAACACGAACGACCTTTCTGAACTATACAAGTCGATGTCATAACATATATTTATCAATCTCTCCGTCGTAGGTTATCCGAGTTATGCTTAGGAAACATATAAAACACGGTCAAGTTTCTGAGGCGCACATCTCATGTCGACATGTCCATGATTCTTCATAACTGCTGAGATCTACCGTAGGTGATTGAATTTGGCCAAAGTTTTAAGAATCTTGACTTTACTCACATGGATACATAAACCTCCTATGGTACACATACGTGCCGACTGATTCTATCTTGCTTCACACTTAATTACTGAGTGCATCGGTCCACACTCAAAGAACATCTAGAGGCCAGACCATGAAAAGTTTCTGACATATATGACATCAAAGTATGAAGGATCTCACACAAAATCAATGTTATCTTATAGTCAAAGGATTATATATGCTACTCGACTCGAGAAGATTCCTATTGAAGATGGTGTGTACTTTCAACTATTAGGAATCACCTGTGAGTCATTCAGTATTCGGTCCAACCAATACCCATACGTCTATACGAGCTTCCAAAGCTCATGGTACATCAGGTTAAACCATTGGAACTCCAATTCCAATATACGACATGGGCTAGTCTTTTTGGTTATAGAAATTCGACCGTATTCCAAAACCAACGATTATGAATATATATATATATATTATATATATATATATATATATTCTTTAAGAATAGTTTACAATAGTAATACTTATCCCAATGTCGAACCACCTAGTGTTCACTATTACTACAAGACTATTTTAAGGTCGATGTCATTCTTAGCATATCTATATATCAATCTAATACGCATAATGACAATACCAATAATAAGGTATGAAATGAAAAAAATAGTTATTTTATTAATAAATAATAAAATATATAATTCGGATTGGCACTCTAAGCACCAACTCCAACAACTTTGTCGTAATTTCATAATTATCTCTACCATTTTAGAATATTATGGTAATTGTAATTATGTAATTATAGGTGTATTTGGCTTGATTTAATTGTATTAAATAAAAGTGGCAAACATTGAACTAATCCATTTTATAATCCTTGTCTTGATTTAATTGGATTAAATCAAAGTGGTAGACAATGAAGATTAGTCACACCTAATTATACATATTTAGACAAATTAGATTAAGCTCACATCAAAGTTGATTAGAACTTTTATTAATTAAAAATTACCTAAGTTTTGCTATAACTACCAAGCTTGAGCAAATGTTTTAATCAAGCTTGAGAAAGCTAAATACAAACAAGAATTAGAGAAATTAGCCTAAGTTAGAGAAGTGTTTTGAGAAGTTTTGTGAGATCTCTACAACATTTCAATTAGGAGAAATCAATATTGGATCTTAGAATGAAGCTTGCTAGAATTAGAATCAAGATTGGATCTTGGATTCAAGCTTGCTAACTTTGGATTTTCTCCGTAATATTTCAACAAGGAGGAGTAGATTGGATCTTTGAATCAACTTTGCTAGGTAAGTTTGATCTTCTCAAAAAGCTATGTTTTTCATTAGTGAAACATATAGTTAGGGGTGGGCATCGGATCCGATTTGTAAATCCGATCGAATCCTGTTGGTCCGGTTCGACGATTTTCGGATCGGATCGGATTTTTTTTTTTTAATATGCAAAACGATGTCGTTATATATTAAAAAAAATAAAAAAATTTCGATCGGATCGGATTTTATCTGATCCGATCCGATCCGCTCGATTTTTTTGACTCAAACCCACCGAATTCGGATCGGATCGGACCAATCCGATCTGAAATAGGATGATTTCGGATCGAATTGATCCGATTCGATCCGATTCGAATTCGGATCGAACCAATCAGATCCGATCCGATAATTATTGGATCGGATCGGATCGAGTTCGATAACATGATTCGATCCGATCAAATCAAACAATCATGGGCATTTCGGATCGGATCGGATTCGGATTCGGTCCGATCCGATCCGAATCCGATAATGCCCACCCCTACATATAGTGATGAATTATGTATTAAATACATAATATTGAAATTAGGCTAATTAATTATGTTAGGATGCTTTGGAAGTATAAACATAATATGCTTCTAATTGGGTCAAAATGTTTATATTAGACATAGACATAAAATTAGAGTTTGGAACTCTAGATAATAACTTGGAGCTAAGGCTACCATTCTAAAATCACTTGACCACCTCTAGGTGACTTAGAATTGTTCATGAGTCATTTCATTGTGGGATTCTAATTTGATTTGTGTTTTGGATTCAAAATTTACGCAAGTGCCTATTTAAAATAAATTTACATTTTTGTAAAAATATTTGATATTTTGAAAAATATGATTTTTATTTTATAACATGTGTTGATGTTGGTTTTGAAATTAAAATTCATTTTGGGTATTTTTGGATGTGTTTAGGGAAGGTTTGAAGGATTTAGAGTTGAAAACCCTAACACATTCAGCTCCATGTTTCCAGAGAGTTGAAGGACATTTGAGAAACAAATGAAATTTAAAAAAAAAAGAGAGTTTTGAGCTGGGCGCTACAGTGCGTGGGCGTCACACGCTACGCCCACCGAATCTTATTTTCTTCCGTTCTTGAGCTTTCAGACTCTGATTCAGCCCCATTTTTTTCTATACACTTGTAATGAAATATAATATTTCATTAAATTATTTAAAATTACACACATGTTTGATATCCATGGGTTAGACCCATTTTCGCTGCGCGGGGCACCGATCCGACTCTAGGGGTCCCACAACTGCTCCAACAGAATGGTATCAGTGCAAATTCTTTACAACACAACACATGTTTTTGAATCTATGCCACGATAATTTAATTATGCATAAGTCATATTGGATATGTATTGCATGTTTTAAATTAAAATTTTAATTTTGACCCAAGCACGTCAATGACTTGATTGTCATAAATCTCTCATGATTAGGAGATTAATTTTAAGTAATAAATATTAATAATATTGGAGTATTATTGGAAGGTCATTCTTGTCAATACGAAGATTAATGATTTCTTACTACTTATACTCAAGACCGTTATTATTGTGAGGATATAAGTGCTCGGAACTTAGGTCGCTCCGGTAAAACATTAGATGTAGCATGATGAGTTAATGCAGTCACCCAATACCGTCATTATTGTGAAGGTGTACATACGAAGCTCATTAGTGCACATTGACAAGTATACCCCTGAAATACATCTTAATCCAATACCGTCATTGTTGTGAGGATAAGAAACAGTTCAGGACTAAACTAGGAGTCACATGAATGTGATTGACCTTGGAGGTCTACCTAATGAATTTATAAAGGCCAAGACCGTCATTATTGTGAGGCTAAAGTAAATTTCATGGGATCCACTTCCCGTTATGAAATTTTGATAGTCAAATTTCTATTTTTTCGTTAAGGGAAATTACGAAATTACATAAAGTAGTGGGAGGGCACTAATAGATTTAAAATTCCACAATCAATTAGTGTTATTATTTTGAAATGAAAAATATTCTGCTAGTGTTTAATTGTCGTCTTGTAGATGGCTGGCGCAAATCCATTAATGCAACTTTTGGATTCTAATAAACTGAAAGGAGTCGAGAACTATTTCGAATGGGAAATGAACATTCACTTTGTCTTGGAGTTTGAAAAGTTGACCTATGTAACTATCAATCCACTGCCTATTGAAATAGATCCCGACTCCACTCCCAAAGAGCGAGAAACTTTTACAAAATGGAAGGATGGAAACCTGAAGGTGAAATCCTACATTTTAGGATCGATGGTTCCAGATTTACTTAGACAGCACATAGAGGTACCAGATGCTTGGAGCATTATGCGAACACACAAGGAGTTGTTTGAGGCAAATCAAGAAATTGAAATATATCGGAGGTCTAATGAATTGTTCCGTGTCGAATTCAAGGATGAAGTAGTTGTCAGCATTCATGTTTTGAACATGATCGACTAGATCCGATATTTGGAATGACATGGCATTGTGATTGATGAACGATTAGGCCATAATTTCATTCTGTCTTCTTTTCCTGGAACTTATGTTGGATTTGTGTTAAACTTTCACATGCATTCGATGCAAGTCAGCTATGAAGAACTTCATAGTATGTTACGCACGACGGAACCAGATTTGAAGAAAGACAATCCCATTATGTACCTCCATGATGGAGCAAGCTCTTCTAAGACTTCTAGAAATTTGAAGAAAATCAAAATAGGAAAGAAGAAGATTTCAAAGAATAGCTCTAAGAAGCGCAAAGGTACAAGACCGCAAGTAGCTCATGATCAATGTCTACATTGCAAGAAGTCTGGACACTGGTAGAAGGATTGTCCAGAGCTAAAAGGAAACGCAGGATCCTCATGTACGCTTTGTATTTTTCCTATTATTGACATATTATTAGCCTTAGATGCAAATAGTGGATGGGTGTTGGACACTTGCAATCCCACTCATTTTTGCAACTCTATGCAAGTCATGTGGGTTAAAAGAAGGCTGAATCAAGGGGAGATACATCTTAGAGTTGGCAATGGGGAGACATTGAATGTCAAGGCCATAGAAAAAATTGTTCTAAATCTCCTAAATGACTGTAAATTAGATTTAATTGACTGTTATTATGTACCTCACTCATCAGACAAATAATATCACTATCGATATTAGATAAAGAGGGCTATAAAATAAACATTAAGGATATAACTTTATGTTTATATGATAAAGATAAAAATTTGATATGTGAATGTTCTTTATCTAACGATCACTATGTTTTGGAAACATATAGAGATGTCTTTAATGTAGAGGAAAATACAAGTAGAGGACCTGAATTAAATAATGTTGAATTATGGCATATGAGATTGGGCCAAATATGTGTTAGACGTCTATCAAAAGTGGTAAAAAATGGTTTGATTGAAAATTTTACCTTAGATCCTTATCCGATTTGTGAGTCATGTATCCAATGGAAGATGACAAAGACCCTATTTCTTGGTGTTAGACACCATGCTGAAGATTTATGGGAACTAATACACAGTGATGTGTGTGGTCCATTAAATCATGTTGCTCATGATGGTTCAACATACTTCGTGACTTTCACGGATGATAAGTCTAGATATGAATATGTCTATTTGATGAGACATAAATCAGAAATATTTTCAAAATATTCCAAAAAGAAATATAAAAACAAACAAGTAAATTCATCAAATTCCTTAGATCAAATAGAGGTGGTGTATACATGAGTGGCAAATTTAGAAATTATTTAAGAGAGAATGAAATTCCAGCCTAATATAGCCCACAAGGAACACCTCAACACAATGGTGTGTCTGGGCGTATAAATCATACTTTATGGGATATGGTACGAACCATGATGAGCTATACAAATCTTTCATATTACTTTTGGGGTTATGTTTTACTTACTGCCACCCACATACTTAATAGGGTTCCATCAAAAGTTTTTTCTATGACTATCTATCAGATATGCTTTGGTAGAAATCCAAGTCTTAAATACTTAAAGATTTGGGGTTGTCCTGTATACGTTAGAGTTGCGCAACATGATAAACTAGCACCCAAGGGGTATAAATATAGGTTCGTTGGATATCCTGAAAATTCTTTGGGATATCAATTCTATGATTATGAGCAACGATATGTATTTGTTGTTCGCTTTGCCACTTTTCTTGAAAATGAATTTTTGAGAAATAGTGGGAATTGTAGAAAGATTGAACTTAATGAGTTTAATCCTAACAGTAAGGAACCAGAGATGGAACTAGAGATCCAACTAGGTGAAAGATCTACAATACAGGTTCTACGTAAGTCGAATAGAATATCAAAGCCTCATGAGAGATTATTTTTAACATCTGATGTGAGTCTTGATGTTCTTCTATTGGAGGAAACAGATCCGGCTACGTATAAAAAAGCGATATTGAATATCGATTCAGGAAAATGGTAGGAAGCCATGAAACCCGAGATGGGTTATATGCATGACAATCAAGTCTATGACTTAGTTGAACTTCCTGAAGGAGTTAAACCTATTAGTTGTAAATGGGTTTACAAAAGGAAGCGAGTGCCCGATGAAAATATGGAAACCTTTAAGGCCCGACTGGTAGAAAAAGGTTACACGCAACGTCCTGAGATTGACTATGAGGAAACTTTTTCACCAGTAGCCATGCTAAAATCTATAAGGATTCATTTAGCCATTACTGCATATCACGAATATGAGATATGACAGATGGATGTGAAAATCACTTTTCTAAATGAATTCCTCGATGAAGATATTTATATGGAACAACTAGAGGGTTTCCTATCCAGTGAGACTACAAACTTAGTTTGTAAGCTCCCAAAGTCTATTTATGGACTTAAACAGACATCCCGAAGCTGGAATCATCATTTCAATGAGATAATTAGATTATCTGGATTCATCAAGAATGAGGAAGAATCGTGTGTTTATAAGAAATTGAGTGGGACCATGATAGTTTTCCTAGTTTTGTATGTAGATGACATCCTTATCATTGGAAATGATATATGATTGATGCAAAGTGTGAAAGCCTACCTTTGCAACAACTTCTCCATGAAAGACATGGGTGAAGCTTTCTATATACTAGGTATAAGGCTTTACCGGGATAGAGTTAAGAAGCTTATATGGTTGTCTCAATTGACGTACATAGATAAGATGTTAGAAAAATACGTCTTTACCAATTGTAAGACAGTAAATGTACCTTTCTGATACAACATACATCTTTCGGAGAAAATGACACCTTAGACTGAGGAAGAAATATTTAGGATGTCTAACTTGTCATATGTTTCTTGTATTGGAAGCATTATGTATGATATGCTATGTACGAGACCTGACATAAGTTTCGGCATCAGTGTGACTAGCCGATATCAATCTGATCCGGGTAATGATCATTGGACAGTTGTGAAACATATCCTGAAATATCTTAAGGGTACTAGGGATAAGTTTCTGATATATGGAGAAGATGAGCTACAAGTTAAAGGTTATATAGACTCCGACTTCCAGGGAGATCCAGTTGATACAAAATCTACATCATTATATGTATTTACCCTTAACTGTGGTGCGATTAGTTGGTGATATTCAAAGGAAGGCTCAACAGTTGATTCCACCACTAAGGCGGAATTTATAGCGGCTTCAGAAGCTGCTAAAGAAGCTGTTTGGATTAGAAATTTTATTGCAGAACTTGGCGTTGTGCCTAGTATTACGGATTCGATCCCATTGTACTGTGATAATAGCGGAGCCATTCCGTAGGCTAAGGAGCCGAGGGCGCATTCCAAGTCTAGCACGTGGAAATGAAATATCGCATAATTAGAGAGATTATTGAACGTAAAGATATAGTGGTCTTGAAGGTTCAAGGACTAGACAACATAACAAACCCACTTACTAAGGCCTTACCTCCTAAGTTATTCGATAAACATGTGGAAGAGATGAGACTGCGGTACCATCCAGATTGGCACTAAGCAAGTGGGAGTTTGTTGGAGTTGGTGCTTGGAGTGCCAATCCGAATAATGTATTGTATATTTTATTATTTATTAATAAAATAACTACATTTTCATTTCAAACCTTATTAATGGTAATGTCATTATGCATATTAGATAGATGTGTATATATGCTAATAATGACATCGACCTTAGAATAGTCATGTATTAATACTGGACACTAGGTGGTCCAACATTGGGATAATATTACTATTATAAATTATTCTTAAAGTAAATATTCCTAGTCATTGGTTTTGGAATACAGTCAAATTCCTATAATCTAGAAGACTAGCACATGTCATATATTGGAATTGGAGTTCCAATGGTTTAACCTGATGTACCATGAGTTTTGGAAAGCTCGTATAGACATGTGGGTATTGGTTAGACTGAATACTGAATGATTCACAGGTGATTCATAATAGTTGGAAGTACACACCACCGTCAATAGGAATCTCCTCGAGTCGAGTAGCATATGTAATCCTTTGACTATAGGATAACATTGATTTTGTATGAGATCCTTCACATTTTGATGCCATGTATGTCAAAGACCTTTCATAGTCTGGCCTCTAGATGTTCGTTGGGTGTGGACCGATGCACTCGTTAATCAAGTGTGTATTAAGATATGATCCATCGGCCCGTATGTGTACCATAAGGGGTTTAGATATCCATGTGAGTAAGTCATGATTCTTAAAGACTTTGGCCAAAGCCGATCACCGAGGGTGGATCACATTAGTTGTAAAAAATCGTGGACATGTCGACATGAGATGTGCGCCTCAGAAACTTGACGGTGTATTCTATGTTTCCTAAGCATAACTCGGATAGCCTACGACAGAGAGATTGATAAACATATATGATGACCTCGACTTGTATAGTTCAGAAAGGTCGTTCGTGTTCTTTGCAAATTCAGAGGTGGCCAAATTACATACATATTAGCTAGGCTTATATGATGAACGTGTCTAGACTTAGAGAGTCATACAATATGAAGTGTACTTGTTGAGCACTTGGGTAGCCGATTATTTTTTATAATAGATAATATTATATATTATAATTGTCAACTAAGATAATCAAATGTTATTGGATAACATTGATTATTTACTTTGACCTAATTAGATTAATTGGATTAATTCAATATTTACACAAGGGCTTTGTCGTAATTTCATAATTATCTCTACCATTTGAGGATATTATGGTAATTGTAAGTATGTAATTATAAGTGTATTTGGCTTGATTTAATTAAATTAAATCAAGGTGGCAAACATTGAACTAATCCATTTCCTAATCCTTGTCTTGATTTAATTGGATTAAATCAAAGTGGTAGACAATGAAGATTAATCACACCTAATTATACATATTTGGACAAATTAGATTAAGCTCACATCAAAGTTGATTAGAACTTTTATTAATTAAAAATTGCCTAAGTTTTGTTATAACTAGCAAGCTTGAGCAAATGTTTTAATCAAGCTTGAGAAAGCTAAATACAAACAAGAATTAGAGAAATTAGCCTAAGTTAGAGAAGTTTTGTGAGATCTCTACAACATTTCAATTAGGAGAAATCAATATTGTATCTTAGAATGAAGCTTGCTAGAATTGGAATCAAGATTGGATCTTGGATTCAAGCTTGCTAACTTTGGATTTTCTCCACAATATTTCAACAAGGAGAAGTAGATTGGATATTTGAATCAACTTTGCTAGGTAAATTTGATCTTCTCAAAAAGCTATGTTTTTCATTAGTGAGTTTTTCATTAGTGAGACATATAGTGATGAATTATGTATTAGATACATAATATTGAAATTAGGCTAATTAATTGTGTTAGGATGCTTTTGAAGTATAAACATAATATGCTTGTAATTGGGTCAAAATATTTATATTAGACATAAACATAAAATTAGAGTTTGGAACTCTAGAAATAGCTTGGAGCTAAGGCTATCATTTTAGAATCACTTGACCACATTTGGGTGACCTAGAATTGTTCATGAGTCATTTCATTATGGGATTCTAATTTGGTTAGTGTTTTGGATTCAAAATTTACGCAAGTGCGTATTTATAATAAATTTATGTTTTTGTAAAAATATTTGATATTTTAAAAAATATGATTTTTATTTTATAACATGTGTTGATGTTGGTTTTGAAATTAAAATTAATTTTGGGTATTTTTGGAAGTGTTTAGACTTTAGGGAAAGTTGTAAGGATTTAGGGTTGAAAACCTTAATTCCTTCAGCTCTCTGTTTCTAAAGAGCTGAAGGATATTTGAGAAACAAATGAAATTAAAAAAAAAAAAAAAAAGATTTTTGAGCTAGGCACGCGCACTGTAGGGCGTATAGTGCATGTGCACTCGCACCGAATCTTGATTTTCTTCCGTTCTTGAACTTCCAGACTCCGATTCAGCCCCGATTTTTTCCTATACACTTGTAATGGAATATAGTATTTCATTAAATTATTTAAAATTATACCCATGTTTGATATCCATGGATTAGACCTATTTCCGCTGCGCGGGACACCAATCCGACCATATGGGTCCCACAACTGCTCCAACAGCATTAAGAACGAGATTCAATAAACAAACCAAAACATCGCATAAAATATAAGAAAATCAATTTATAAGTTCATAAATATGGGTTTCATCACAACCCCATATTAGAGGTTTAGTTCCTACACATACTTAGAAACCCTAGATAAATATTCAAAGATAAACAAAACATTGAAGAGTTAAAAGGAAGAAGAAACTATGTCGAGATCGCCAGTCCTTCGCTTCCTGCTGTGAGTTTCTGTGTTGTGCTCATTTGATGTGCTTTGTCTTCTCCCTCAAAAATCTCTTTTGGAGGCTGTAAAATTAGGTTATGAAACTCCTTTTTAGGTTTTGGGACGAGTTGTTGCTTATATATGAGGTCCTGGGGTATTTCCTGCTTAAAATCGAGTTTAGGACGAGTATGGATACGCACCCACGTCGCGACGCGCGTGATTGGCGTCGCGACTCTACCTTTTATTTCTTCGGCTGCGACGTGCCACCTTCAACAACTCTCTGGACAGTTTTTCAACTATCGCGTGTCTCGACGTGCAATACAGCGTTGGGTTGCGCGGTTTGACTCCGATTTTGTCCCAATTTGCTCTGTATTTTGCCTTTTTTCCTTCGTTGATTCCATTGAGTCTCGATATTATTTTTACCTACAAACAAACCCAAAACACATAAAAGCGCTCATAAAACTCGAGATAACTCACAAAACATCAAACTAAAGAGGCGGCAAATTTATAGATATTGATCGCTCATCACCCACTATTATATAACCCACTGGTTTGCTAAGTGGAAGTATAAGCATACGCCTCAGCTGGGCGGTATGTTCAGCGTAAGTAAGTTGTATTTCTCGAGACACATGTATAACGACAAATACTATTACTGTATCATCAAGTATTTTGCCACAAGGATTCCTATTTTGTCGACACTAGATGTGCAGTTTTTAGGCTTTTACAGTTGAGGGTTGGCTCATTAAGATACGCTGTCTTTATAGGTATTAGGTTTTGGGCCTGGCTCCATCCTTAATGAATCCTCATGAAGCATGCTGGCCGGAGATTTTTATACCCTCCCATTTAAACTGGATTTTCAAAGATTATACATGTAAATTAATCCTTAATTTATGAAAAAATAATTGAGAAAGAAGAATCAATCACCTTATTATCCTTGAAATCAAGGATTCGAGTTTTAACACATGATTGTAGAAGTATAATTTCTTCTAATTAATCGACATCTTCATGACTTCATCCCCTTTGGATCGAGCAGATTTTCAGGCTAGACTTCAAATTGACTAGAACATGTCCGAAATGTAAATATACAAAATGAATCACCAAGAATGTCACCAGCATATTCATCAATGACATGATAATATTGTGAACTGCAGAAAGAATTGAACTCATAAGAATTAATTAAAATATCAAAATAGCTATCAATTTGATAGGAGATTTCACAAGTGCTAGCTAATGAGTTACTCGAAAGAATGTGAGTAGCTCTACTATGAAGAGTAAGCCTTCAATATCCCTCGAAGGCTCCCAACATTCTTACACTAAAGCCAGTAGCCTGCAGCTTGCATGGAATATTGGAAGCCTTTGAGGGAAATTGGAATCTTCTCTAGTTAGAGTAACAAGTAGCTCATATACTTGCTTCAGTTTCCTCAAATGAGTTTATATAGAGATGATTTTTTTTCTTGAATATATTACAAATATTTGAGATATCTACTCACATTCAAATACGAGGAGATAAAATACTCTTATTTTTGGGAGATGAGAATCTCTGCAAGGACTCGAACATCACTCTTAGCTGTCCAAATCTTTTGTATGCTTGATGCTTTTATATTGTCCCATTTTCTCAACGGAGAATAATTACAACTTAAGTGGCAAAGCCTATGCTAGTGAATCGACTTGCTGCTTTCCTCCAGATGGATTTGATTTTGCTGATCCTTGTAAGTCCGTTGGCAAAGCAACATATGTCAATTTACAAGATTTAGATTTGGGCCACAAATCTTTACAAAAGCAATGATATGAAAATTATTCTACACAAAATTATCAAAATAAAATTATTTTAGTCAATTTTATTATTTTTTTTCTTTTATTTAATATCAAAACCAGATCTTTTTTATGATAATTTTCTCATTGTTTAGCATTTTTCTCTTTACAGACAAAAGAATTATGTATCTTAAAATATTGACATTAATTTTTCCCGACTTGAAGGGTCAAGAAATATGCCTCTCTTTTCACTGGGAATTCAACCTTGATGGATAATGACAGGATTAATTTTCCAATCACTACAATAAACATCTTATCCGATCCAGATGCCTAAAGGAGACCACTACGACCTACCAATACATCTACTACAAATTGGGTTTCTATAGAGAATCCCAATATCTTAAGCCTGAACATTATTAACATTTTGTGTTCATTACTTGATGGCATAGTGTATGGTGTAAAACAAGTTTAGCAATCCTGTGTGTATATATATATATATATATATATATATCAATCTCGGACCAAATAGATAGTATTATACTTTTATTTTTTTCGGCGAGAACACATTGCCAAAAAAGAACTAGAAATTACACAGGGAAAATGAGCAAAACTAACTGTGTGTGTATATATATTGTACATTATAAATATTTTAAAAGAAGATTCGTTTATTACAGTTAAATTTCAGTGGTACGTTTACTGTTCATCACTCTCCATACAAGTATGGTTGATTACTTGAACCAATTCAGATTTGGTGAAGGATTATTTTCCGATATAATATATTGGGTCTAATGTAAAGTGCACTAGTTCTGCATTTTTATTTTAGGTTTTCCAAAATATTTTTGTTGATGGTGATTTTCTACTCCGAGAAATTATCAAATACGGAGGTGGGGCAGAGTGAAGATTATTTAGCCAAAAAATGAGGTGGCAAAGGCCCAAGAGCCCAGAGAGTGATGAGATCTGACAGAGAGACACGACCTCGTGGAACATAAGAGTTCTCCCAAAGAACAGAACGTCCCGAGGATGAAGCGAGTTTTGATACCGACCCGACCTCATGAAAATGGGCGATTTGGGGTTTCCTAAGAATTTGTAGAGCCCGACCCAAGGAGGTCCTTGTTTGTAAACCCGACCAAGTTGAAGAATAACTAAATGGAGATTTGATCAGTTTCATATGCCTCAGTGTGCCGACCCGATGAACGAAGATGGGATCACAGGCTGAGCAGTATTGAAGTCATGTGACGTATGTCCTACTTGGGAATGTGTGCTTCCAGAAGACTAATGATGATAAATGGAAATAAGTGTTTCTCATTGAAAGTAGCCATCGTAGGCCGGTATAGTAGCATGATAGTGGCATAATAAAGTCGTCAGAGGCCGTCATAGGCCGGTACAGTAGTAGGGGAATAAATAGATCTGATTGGCTGAATTATGAGTAGTAGAGAGTGGCAACAACTGTAATAATGACCTTGTGACATTGGCTGGCATCATATTTAGTGGAACAATATATTTTTGAAGTATATATAAAGGGGTTGAAGTCACAAATTCAAGGGTTAGCAATTTTTGCATTTCACTACTTGAAAAAGATTTAGAGCTCAAGAATTAGAGATAAAGAGAGAAAACTGATCCATTACCCAACTACTTGAGAGAATTGTAACGGGCTTGTGTGTAAAACTTGAGGTTTCTTATTACCGTACTAGTTCATTTCTTTGCTTATAGCCCAGGTCGGTCTTGACCTCGAGCAGTAATAAAATACCTCCATTTTATCCCGTTGACGTAGGTAGGAGTCACTCTCTTTCGAACCATGTAAACTTTATGTCTATCATGTCTACTTGTTAAGTTTATGTGGTTTCCCACTAACCAAACAAATTCTCCGTTGAGAGAGATGTATTTAATGGGAAATTCCTAATTTTACCATTCGAATGAAAAACAATCGTCAACAATCTTCATGGCAATAGCTTCAATATCAAGGATTTATTTTATGCCACGTAAGAAACTTATCAAGGGCTACCCAAATCCAGAAATAAAATAATCAGACATCTTCATAGCCCCACAGACCCAATCCATTCAAATAGCGTTCATACATGAAAGACGTAGTTAGAATATAAATTTTATTTTCACAAATAAATAAATAAATAAATGTGGTTGATGTGACTCTGCCACTGCATGAAGTTTGAACTTGAGCTTGAGCTTGAAAATTGATCTAAAATTTTATGTGCTTATATGTGGCATTTTGAGCATTTTTCACTAGAGCTTGACCCAACCCACCGGATTAAGAGATAAAAAATTAAGGATTAAAGACACTTTTTGACAAGCGCATCTGGTGTAGTGGTATCATAGTACCCTCCCACGGTACTGACCGGGGTTCGATTCCCCGGATGCGCATTTTTCATTTTTATTTCAGTGAAATTTATGTAAAGCAAAGGTTATTATTATTATAATTATTTTTGTTTAAAGTAAAGTAAAGCAATTCAATACCCAATGAAAAATGCAACACATTTATGCTGATCTGTGCTATAATTTTCTTTTCAATAAAAGTAAAGAGAAGTAGAGAATCAGTTGGTTCGCCACTGTAATCTATTGGCTGCAAGGTCATTATTGGAGAAAATTAACCAGCAATGCAGCTGCTATTTCCGTTTACTTCAATCTGAAATTCAAACTCGATTATGTCGTAGAAGAAGAAGACGGCGATGATAACGACAGCCAGTCAGCCAGTAGCAGACCCTTCTCTCCCAAACCAAAAATTTGTTAAATTGTGTCTTATAAATAAATGAAAATGTGTTTTGATAATGAAATAATTACAAATACCCCGTTGAATCAATATTCTCGACGATGATAGGAATGTCATATGCTGGAGGTATGGGTGCCAAAACTGATCGAATCCTAAGCAAATCGAATCAAAATATGATGAATTTGTATTCGATTCGTTTATTAAACAAATCGAATAAAAATATTCGTTTAGTCATGATATTATTCAATAACATAATTTATCATAATTTATTTACATTAATTCTTCATAAATATATACATATGAAATATGTAATTAATATATTTAATAAAAATATCTCACCAAATATCGACAATATTATTTTTCCTATGTTAATTAGCCATAATTTCTCGAATCTTAATTGAAAAATAACAATAATTAGTAAATGAAAATAATAAAACGAATCCTAAACGAATCGACGAGCTTAAATTCGTATTCAATTAGTTTAATAAACGAATCGAATCTGTTGGCGAAGAAAATCGCCCTAGAAAATACGAGTTAATGAAAGGACATGTCAAGGGGTGAGGAACAATCAGAACGAGCGGGCACTGAAGGGCGACGATGGGAGAAGCAATTAGAACGATCGCCAGACGACGCAGCGACTAGGACGACAAAAGAGTCAGGACGACTAATACATGCTGCAGTTGATCCCACGATTTAGCGGTTAGACAGTACCACCCACGACTTGGCAGTTCATCGCGCACAATTTAACAGTTCCCCACGATCAGGCAGGTATGGCACATAGCTCGGCAGTTGGAGGCATGATCCAGCAGTTGCAGAGAAGTTTGCGGATTGAAACCGTCCGAGCAGTTAACGAGTTCCACTATAAAAAGCTCGCTCATGCGAAGAAGAATGAGAGAACAAAATGAAGACTCAAAACAAGCATTTTATTTTAATTTCGTAGCTGTGTAATCTTAGGACTGTAATTTGTGTGCTTGTGCCCCTTGGAGGCTTATTCACTTAATCAAACACCCCTTGCTGGGACTGTGTCTCAGGAGGTTTGAACCTTACACGCTCTTTTGACGGAAAATTGTGCAAACAGAATCGAATTGACCCATTTATTAAACGAATTCATTTTTCAAACCTATATTCGCTTTAAAGCAAATTGAATCAAACGAATAAACGAATCATAATCCAAATTATCACCCTTAGTTGGAGGTAAAGGGATTTGTTGACCGTTGATTTTCGTTCGAGAAAATAACGGGGCACTTTCCCGGACAACTCGTCATCGAACACGTAAATTTATTTGATTGTAGAAATTCGTACGAAAAATAAAGAATAAGTGAAAAAAATAAAGAGCGAGAAAATGATTTACTGGTTCAGCAATGAATACCTTTTATTATATCCTTGTGCTGTTTATCTACGAGGAACTTTCATATTTAAAAAAAAAAAAATAAAATCCAACCTCTAATGAAAATAAGTCATTGGGACTCTAGTACTATAGGCCACACATAATTATTTCTCCCCACATTTGCAATATTAAATTTAAAATTAAAATAAATAAATGAAGGCCGCACGTCAAATTATTACGGTCAATAGATGGAAAGGGAAACAAAAGAATAAATATGCACTTTTCTTTTCATTCTGGGGACACTGTAAGCAAAAAAGAGCAAAAAAAAATAGATGTAAATGGAACAAGCTCTTATGACCTAGTGATCAGATATCAGGATATTATATAATTTCTCTTCTCAACAATTAAAGCCTGGGGAAAACTTCTTGACTACAAAAATCATATATCCCATCCATAAAGGGGAACTATAATCTATCATATCGCTAAAAACCCAATGACCTACCCGTTTACTAGTGTTATTAATTTTGTTCGTCATCAACTCCATTCTGACTCCAACTAAGAAATCAGATTAGTGCAACTTGGCATTATTACTGTAGTACTTCCTAGCCAAGCTCTAGACTCTTTTTCATAGTTTCATAAACCAAGTATGTAATGCTTGCAGCAGGCACAACCTTGAGAAGATTGGGAAAAATTCCTTTGTAGAAGCCCCTATAACCTTCATTCTGAAGAGTTCTCCAAAATACATCAGACATTCCCTCAGAAGTAGAACGTTGAGCTTGCATTCTGGAAAGTGGACGAGTGTTATGCACGAGAAGGATTGCAATAAAGATACAATTAAGACAAAGAGGAACGAAAAATTCCAATAGCTTCTATAGCAAAGAACTATCACTACAGGCAAAGGAATGCATATTTTATTGGTAACATCGTACCTTGTTCTAATAACCTGCAATGGATATACACACGTTGCTCCTAGAGCTCCTGAAATTGTCCCACACCCAAGTTGAACAAGAGGGCCAGGTTCTAAAGAAAAGGTGAAGTTTTCAGAAAGAAATTCTCCAAAGAGAACATACATAACTTACGGAATAAACGCACAAAAAAGAAATGAGAAAAAAAAGTTCAAATAACAGATAGAAAGATGGTTATACCACTGTCAAGAATGTACGTCTTTGACATATCTTTCAAAGTTTCATAGGCTGCAAGGTCAATGCCAGCGTAAGGGATCATTCCAAGAAGAGATGGCACGAGACCTTTATAGAATGCCCGAGGACCCTCATGAACCAATATATCCTTTGTTAGTGTACCCAAGTTTGGAGCCTTTCCACCTTTACAAGCACAAGTCTGTAACCGAGTTTTCACAAGATCCAATGGATAGATAGCAGTTTGTGCAACCGCACCTGCAATACCACCAGCCAAAAGTCTCCCAGAAGCACCTATGTCATCCTTGTCTTCCCCTATATAATCTCCAATGGCATTTTTTAAAATTTCATATGCATAAAATTTTATGGCACTTTCAGGTGCAACCTTCAGAACATTTAACCCATTACCTCGGAAAAACCCCAACAAACCTTCTTCCTTCCATATCTTTCTTATAGTTGGCACAAGACGAACTTGTGCCGTCTGGACTTGCAATACAACCTTCAGGCGGTCAAGAGGAGCAGTTGCGGTACGAGAAGCAGCTCCGGCTATTCCTCCCGCAATAAAGTATTTGCTTCTCTGAACATGTCTACTGATGCCTTCTGGAATAACCGCCTGTTCTCCAATATCTACAAGGCATACCCTCTCCCAGTGATGATATATATTTTCAAGAGTTGCTTCATGTGGGTAGAATAGAAGGAAATCTCTCCACTCTTCAAAAGTTATGATTCCATTATTATCCTTATCAACATGCTCCACAAAACGAGCCAGTTCCTCATCACTAATTTCAATCCCTGAAAAACAGAAACTGCCAGGGCTTATAAGATTGAAAAAACCTAACAAAGTTTAGAATAATGAGCTAGAAATGGCTTTCACCAGAATCAATATGTAGAAATAATTCCAAAAAACCATACAACAGAAATGGTCAAATTTTCTCTCACATGCATGGAGAATATTCAAGGAAGATGAACATAGTGACAGAAAGCAAACACACTGTATGAACACAACTACTGGGTTACAAAAATTAATCATGAATCCCACAGCCTGTGTAAATCAAACAATGAGATCCCACTAAAATTTGCAAATACAAGAATAAACACAAAAGATGACAAGGGAGAACTAAATCATGAGAAAACTTCATGATAATATTTTGAAAGATGCACATATACTATCTTCTTCTGTTGATTTTTATAAGAGCCAAACATTAATATATCTTTTGCATAGAGCAAAAGAAGTTTACCAAAGATACTTGTATAACAAGCTTACCCAAATAATTTCCAAAGTAAAACAACTTCAAACTCCAATCCAATTTCAAACTAGTTCCAAAAGTTCTTTATTGTGTATGCCAAGGAGTTCAACAGCTTTCCCTAAATGATTTCTTCACACAGTCAAAAGATGTGGAAGGACCTACTAGTTACAATACAACGGCATACTTTTATCTCTTGGCTGCAGGTTTGTAATCTGTTACAATACATTTAGAACTTCTCTGAACCCTTAAGCCCAATCCTCGTGATAGATATAAATTTCTAACCAGCAATCCAATAATAGCAAGAGTAACAATCACACGAACCCTCTTCAACCTTAATCTTTGAAGAAAACAATCTCTCTCTTCCTCGCAAGGTAACCCAGAAGAGAACCTCACAACCAAGGCCAATTACAGAAGAAATATCCATCTAGTAACCAGACACTACAGAAACTTAATCAGATGAAACACAGGAGCCACAGATAAGTCAAGTCAGGTTAGCCAAACCCCACCAACAGCCTCCCCTCAACTCCCCACATACACCAACTAACACCAGAACAGATAAAGGTATCAGAAATCAAAATCAAGGTAAGTGTAGAATTTCACAAACCATCAAAGAAAACAAAAAGGCCTTCAATTAAATTAAAGCTTTTATCCTGACCCAACGAACATGACAGCTACTTGCAAATACTAACTATTAACAAACTTTTACTAACTGATGTAGACTTGATTAGTTGAAATAAACTGGCTGATAGTAATGTAACCGCTATCTACTTATCCACAAACATAATAAAACCCCAAATTTCCAACTCCAATCTTTCTCTATCAATACGAACAGTCGCAATTTCATCCATTCCAAAAAAAGAAAAAATCCTCCTTATGGACCTTATCCAATAAATCACTATAGTCAATAACATGCAATTCAAGCTCAGAAAGTAAAAGACAAAAAGGAAAATATAAAATTAAAGCGTAAAGAGCATGTTATACCAGCCTTAACAAGAGCGTCCCAAAGCTCTTCGGGCAAAATGCATCCATTGTGTTCGACATCAATCGTTTGAAAAATCTTATAAAGCTCCATCTCTTTAACGTCCATGTACCTCCGAAACTCCTGATAGTCAACGCGTCCGTCTCTATTCGCATCGCAAACCCTCAACAAATCCCTCGCGTACTTGTACTCGGCCGGAATCTGCAGCGCGCACAATCCGCTCTCGATCTGCGCGTAATCCAAGTATCCGGTATCCGCCGCATCGAAGAAACTGAAAAGGCTCCGGATTCGGACGTCTCTCTCTTCCTTGCTCTCGCGCAACGCGAGTAGCACGTGATCTATCGTGACCGGACCCGGTTTTTTCACCGGGTTGCATGTTCCGGAGCGGGTCGACTCCATCTTTGCTGCCAATCCGACGCCGCGTTCCACCGCGTGTCCTGCCCCTGCCCCGGTCATATATCTGCCCCTCAAATTTTGTCAAAATTACGAGATTACCTGTAGCTCCACAACCACAGGCATCGAATTTCAATTTGGTGCTCTTTATAAGGAAATTGAAAAAAAAAACGTTTTCCTTTTTAAATTAGTCAAACCGAAGAGTCAAAATTCAAAATTGAGACAGTTTATTGTCGAATTTGGCGATTACTGAGAAATAAAATATTAAATACTGAATTTTAACTGGAAAATTAATAATAAGAAGCACTGAAGCAGCAGCACCAGAAGAAGAAGAAGAAAATTATGTTAGCGGAATGTACTTTCCGTTAAAGGAAGATTCGCCAGCTTTTGAATCACATGCGAAACTGGCTTGGTTTGTAAACAGAAATGCCCAAAGGTAATGGTGTAACACACACACGAGGAATTGGCACGTGCAGATCGTGGGGATTATATCGGATTATGGAAATATAAAGATAACACTACACATACCGATTTTATCGGAAAACGAGATAGCACTGCACATTTCGTAGGGATGGCAATGCAGCAGGTTTGGGACAGAAATTATTGTCTAGAATTCAAATTATTTAAAAAAAAATTGAATCCGTCCCGAATTTGGAATGGGGATATTCTCCATCATCCCCTCAAATGAGGACGATGATTAAGTAGGATTTTCACTTATTTTATTGTTAATTTTTAATTTTTACGTGGATATTTTAGAATAAGGGAATGAACTATTTGATCCCAAACCTGATTTGAATTTTTATATATTTTGGGATCCCGAATCCGTCCCGATTGGGACGAATCCCCACGAGCCTCGAATCCGTGGGGATTTTTGTCATCCCTATAAATGAATTTGGGTTTGTTAATTCTTATCTTGTTTTCATTATATATTGAGGATGAAAAATTATTTCTATTTTTATATTGGTTTTTAAATTGAGATAAAATATCATCCTGAATTATGGATCAAATAGTTTAGGATCTTGAATCACGGTCGAGATTTGAGTTTTTTTTTTTTTTTTTTTTTATGTAGGTGCCTAATTTTAGCCATGTACTATTAGTCATGTGTCGTCACATAAATAAATCTTCTTCAACACACTTCTTTAGTTGAACTGCTACGGACAGACTGAGGTCCAATGGAATAATGACACATGTCATGGTACTGTTCAGCACACAGTACTAATATACGGGAGAGGTCATGATGATCTTCGAAGTCTGAAGACTTCCGGGGAAACTATAACTTGATCAAAGAAACTGAAATTCGACCCCGGAGTGACGTCACTTCGAGGCCAACTCACTCCGAAGTGTACTCTGAAATCGGTCAAGTCTGATCTAAGCCTATTCCAAAGAGGACTTATTTCGGAATCCATCAACAAGTACATCAGAAGCATTCCAACCTCGATATCAGTGCTCCGAAATACATGACATCACGTATCACAGTCCGAGATTAGTAGACTTTAATGAAAATCCATTTATCTTAGCTTGCAAGCACGGTTTAGCATGCATAGTAATAAGTTTTATGACACCTAATACTGTATTTGATTATGTCTTATGTCAAGTGTACACCATGCAATCAGAGAGCAGTTCAACAATGGACAGATATCAACCAAAGGTTGACACCTCTACATACATCACCCCATATAAACCAATGAGCTTACAGAAAATATGGTTCACTTGATTCCACTCCAAATATAATACTGACACTTAAATCCTAAACAACTGAACTGGCATACATAGAAAAATGGGATGAATCTAATCCTAAACTATTTACACGTGTATTGGACTCCAAGAACAAAGTCCAAACTCAAGTGGATTCTATACCATCAAACAGTGGCGTATCCAGAAATTTCAGTCATGCAAAAAAATTTTCTTACTAAAATAATATATAGAATTCATAAATATTTTTGAAATTACAAGATGATCTCTATACTTTTGAAAATTATGAATAACCCTTAGTTTCTAAACTTATAATTAACCAAAATTTTCAGAATATTATCCATAATTTCTAATACCATTTATCTAAATTAAGTAAGAAATTATTTTTAAATTATGTATGTTAAGTTTATGTAGTATATTATATACTAAATTTCCGCTAATTTAATTTATTATAGATTGACCACTTTTTTTAATTAAATTATTAAAAGCCTTGTGCTAAAACGCAACATTGTATTTTGAACAACTATAAATAATAAATATACAAAAAATATATACAAATTAATTATAATCATATTAATATGTGAATATTTTATACATAACAACTATATAAGGCGTGGTTTAGTAAAAGAATCACTACAAATATATCAATAAATTAGAATATCAATAACCAAACCTAAGTATAAACATAGTAGTCTGTAACTTTCCCAAAAAAAAAAAAAAGTATAAACATAGTTATTTTTATTTAATGTAATGAAATCCTTATTCTTTTGTAAATGGAAAAACACATAAATGAGTGGATTTAAAATGAAAAATAGCCAATTATCTATACACATATAAATTAAATATAATTATTTTAGATATGTTTAAGAAATAAGATTGATATAAAATGTATTGGAATTTTTTAATTAATTTGGGCTTGGACCTACATATTATATTAAAAAATACAACTCAAAAATAAAAAATAATGTATTTATAAGTGTTGTTTAATTATTTATATTTTCTAATATAATATATATATATATATATTTATAAAAAAAAAAAAAAAAAAAAAAAACAACTAACTAGTGGCCCAGTGGGGGCAACTGCCCCCACTGGCCTGAAGTGGCTCCGCCACTGCCATCAAACCCAACACATTAAAGGTACGGTATGCTCCCCACTTTTCATGCCTTTATTTTAAAATATACAGAAAAAAAAATCGAGATTTGATATTTTTTAAGCCAAAAATCTCGAATCCAAAAACGATTTTTTGTATGAAAAATCGTCATGAATCATGACTGAATTTTTTAGTCGAGATGAAAAATTATCTCAAATCTCATATCGAATGATACGGGATTCCAGATTTCAATTGAGATTCAGAATTTTGTAACACCCCTAACACAAAGTCAATTTATTTTTTATTAGATAAATACATATTTATAAATGTTACAACTTTTTAATTTTTTTTTCCAATAATGATATTTGAATTCATAAAAATAATATTACAACATGGCTGTCAAATGTGAATATGTAATTTTGTGTGAAAAAGTTGACCTTCTATGCTTTATTTATGCCATATCGAGTTTCAAATTTAATGTTTTAGGATATATACAATGAGAGGAGAAATACAAAAGGGCCGGAGGACACGATCTCAAATTTTTTTCTTACCAAACTGCACAGCTAAGAAAGAGAGTATGTTTGAAGACTGAAGTGGAGTAGCCTGCTAATGCTTGTCGACTTTTGACCCTTGGCTTAGTGTCAACAAAATCGATTTCGGTTCCGATTCCGCGTGAAATCGGAACTTATCCGGAAAAAAATCTGTTTTTAATTAAGTGGAACGAGAACCTACTCATTTAAATAAGATATCTTATTAATTGGTTCCAATTCGATTCCAGTCCGATTTCGATCTGGTTCTGATTTACCCTATTTATTTATCATTGTCAAACTTTGAATACAATGTATATATACCGGTTACGTCATTCAATCTATGAATAAATATGTGTGAAATTCGTAACCAAATTCAAACAAAGTGTTAGTAGACACGTCAAAATTCAAACTCCAAGCAAGCAATAGATATAATTGCTAGATAACCATCCAAATTAACAAGCTACAGTTCAATCAATCCAATTCAGCTACGAAAATTCTAGATGAAACCAATAACAACCAAACAAAACATATTAAATGATATTAGATTTGAAATTCACTAAGCAAATTCAAAAGAAACTCATAATTCATCTACACGTGTGAATAAACAAAAAAAAAAAAAAAAAAATTACATCTAACATTTGACATTAAAATTGGGTTTAATTTGTGTTTTAATTTTATTCCGAAATTGGTTCTAAATTCGGTTCCCAAAACAGATTTCGATCCGGTTAAATGGTCCGGTTCTAATTTCGTCCATGATATGGCCGAAACCGGAACCGGTCAGGTTCCGATTCCAAACCCGAAAAACTGATTCGGTTCTAATCAATTTTGAGTATAATTGGAACCAGTGCTCAACCCTACCTTAGGTCGCTTTAACATGTGTCCAACTATTATTGAATAATAAAACTAGCTAGCTATAGAGTCGTAGCGAAAGTCCAAGAAATGTCCTTAAAGTCCAAGAAAGGCACACATAATAATGACATAAATTACTCGGCCTTGTAAAACCTAATTTTGGCGGGTTATTTTTTCACCTAGAAAGGCTAGATTCCGAAGAATGAGGAGGAAACCAGTGGGCGGGTCGGATCGGCAGGTAAAGATTACTCAACCTTATAGATAGGGTTGATAATGAATCGGATGGTCAGATTTTTGTCAAATCCTGACCCTAACTCTTGAAATGCATTAAAATTAAAATCCTTTCTGTTTATCAGAGGGCCTAACCGGGCACTAGCTAGCTTGATGTGGGCCCGGACCTAAATTTTTTAAAAAATTATTAATTAAATAGTTGTATTTTTTTAAAAAAAAAATTGACATAATCTCACTATAAAATGAATTTTTGAAAAGTTTACACATAAAAAATACATTATAAGTTCTAATTATTAAGGAAAAAAAAACTAATAAACTAACATGTAAAACTAATACAACTTAAACAAATTTAAAAAATAATAAAAAAATGCATTAAACAATAACAATAATAAATAATTTTAAACTATAAATATAATTTCACAGACATATATAATTTTTTAAAATTATATGTAATAAAGGATCGGTACGAGACTTTTATTTTAAAAACCCTTATCCGGCCCTTTAACTAAATGACCTTATTATTTAAGATCCTAACCCTGACCCCGGACTAAAACCCTGCGGTCCCAGCCTAATTGCCAACCTCACCTATAGAACCTAAATTTTTTGTTAGTTTTTTTATATCACAGCTAATAGGAGGGAGAAACGAGAAGTTTCAACAGAAGACTTAATAGGAGGGAGAAACGAGAAGTTTCAATACAGAGAAGTTTATTTATTTCCGTCTACAAATAGCTGCTTTGTATTGTCCCCATGATTGGTTGGTATCGGTCTCCGTTCTTGTTCGTGCATTCAGATCATAATTGGTTGGTATCCATCTTCGTTCTTGTTCCTGGGACGATAATGTACAGCCGAAGCAATGGCAATAACTCCCACTAAAACTATTACGCCCCAACGAAAAGCAGAATGGTTCATGTCTTGGTACATCTGCAAATACCAGGCAGTTATCAGAGGCTAAAGATATTAAACAGTTCCTGATATAGACAAAGCAAATATTAATCTACTCATCGTCAACACTAATCAACCTACTATCTAAGTGGCAAGCAAATTTCCTCCTCAATTGTATCTTCAGTATCTATGAATGTGTTGGCAAGAATAATAAGTCTGTATTGTGCTATTCACAATACGAAAATATGAAAATAGAAACTTATACTTTGATGGGAACATCTAAGTATGAACTGGACTCTGGCACCCGGTCTGCGACCAAAATGTAGAAAAGCCCCATAACTCCTGTGTGATCCCTGGAGCTGCTGTAGTTGGATTCCACAATCAGAGTTTCCCCATCTGTAATCTTTAGAGAGCCTGGTTTAGGATAACAAGTCGACATTCCTACAATGTAACCAGCCTCATTTCCTGCTTCCTTCCCATTTCCATATGCTGGAACTGAAGAGCACATAACTTGTCCATCCTGATTTTACCAAAAACAAGAATATCACTGAAAGAAGACATGGGAATCAAATTCCTTTCTCCAGACATCACACTAAAAGGGTGTTCTGAACTAATTACACGAAAAGAGTAATGAGGAATGTCTCTTCAAAATAAAAAGAGTGACATCAAACCACCTTGAAGAACCATAAGACTAAATATTAGATACAATATTAAACAGCAATCAAGGGACGAAGCATGAATCATGTAGCTAACAGCTCAATAATAATAGTCTAATTGTAATGAAATATAATACTGCCGCACTCAAAAGTCTCAACCATCTACATAATGGTATAAACATTCTTGATATCTGAAATAACTAACGATTCAGTGATAGCTGACATTCTTTTGCGAATTAACAGAAACTGTAGCTTTGAAAACATAAGATAACAAGAAAATTAAAAAGATCTAGACCTAGTACAATATATAGCCACCAACTTAGCAGATGAGAAATAGAAAATTCAGATGGGAAAGAAATGAAGAACATGGACAAAAGAAAAGGCATGCCATATGAATGAAAATAGATCTTATAATCACCTCTCTGTATAAAGTTGAACCTATGCCCCCTGAGTGCTGGTGGGCAACACCATAGATGACATAACCACCAGTTGGCATCGTGATGCTGGTCCTTTTGATGTGAATGCACCCATCATCAGCCACAGCATTGGCTTTACAAGGCTCAACTTCATATTCAACCTGCACCATATTCCATTGGCTTGTGAAGACACAGAGTCATTGAAAATGTGAGAAAATCACAAACCTAAAGGTAATCCTATTAGACTATAAAATTCAGGGGCTGATTAAGTGTATGTGCTCATGTCTTTTGAATGTCTATATATACACATTTAATAAAAGCTCCAATACACTAACCAAAAGATATGTTCCATGCAAGTCATTCAAACAGACATACCAAACAGTATGCTGTTAAGAGGATTCTAAGCGGAAATTTTCCAGTAGAATTCACTTGGCTTTTTGAGGATCCTAACTCTGTCTTCATTGCATCAGTGAATCAATTCCAATTTTCCAGTAACGCACCAAAACATTCATTAAATGATTAAAATAACTTCCTCATTCAATCTAATCTATTTTATTTTCAAGAAGTTGCTATATCTATATGATATTTTATAAGAATGGAACTTTAGAAGACGAAGAAAATAGTAATTCCAACAAATGTCCAAATTAATTCATTTCTGTATCAGCTTTGAGTGTTTTGTAAAAAGAATACCAGGCAATGATGCTGTGTGCTGAGTCCTGTGGAATCATTAAACCTCTTTTCAGTGTCAGTGACATCAAATATATAGATTTTAACAGGCACAATGGAAGTGTCCCAATCAACCCACTTCAATGTATATCTCAAATAGAGGCTCCTCCTGGAACCTTCATAACCATGTTTCACTCTGCACTGTGTTTGATCATAACAACACAGTAAACCTCCTTTGTAATTAGGCCTTAGAGGTTGCCCATCCTCGTCCACTGTAACATTGTACAAATCACACTTGCATTCTGTGCATCCAAGCCTGTCTTCAACACCCCGTGTATCGATTGCATGGATATTAAGCATCCAACTCTCCTCATAGCCTTCAGGAATTGTAGCAGGATTACCAACTTCTATTCCATAAGGATCTGGAATGTGTGTTTCTGTTCCTCGTGTTTCAGAGCCAAGGCCGAAATACTGCCCAAGAATATGCCCCTGGCATATACCATCATTTCCCGCTGAAATGTAATCTGAATCCCGAAGAATTCTGTTGCCATTGTACTCAAATACTTCTGCATCTTTACGGCCATAGTATCTATCAAAGAGCCAATGGTGGAGATAAGTCTCATGAAGAGGAACAGAATTCCCAGCCTCATCAACTACCTCTGCAATTAAACTCTTGATAACAATATGACCTTTTGGAAAGTCAACACCATAGTAAAATCTATTCTGAACGGATCCCGGCCCCAGCACAAGCTTAGGTGACAAAAAAACTTTAGATTTGATATTATAAGCTTGCGAGGATGGGATGCTTAATCCCAACAGAAAAACGGCTACCAGAATCCCCCATCCTTGAGAAGAGTTTCTCATTTTCCCCTGCCAGTCTTCTTATATCAGTTTAGCCATACAATCTTGTGTAGACTCGAATAAACACTATAAAGGAATTGGAAATCGAAGAACACAAATGACTAAACATAATCTTATTGAGATACAATATTGAGGTTACACATAAAAAGTGCAAAACGTTGCTTGAGATTCAACTGCTATTCCAAGCTCTATATCAGTTAAAACATGTTCCAACCAAAATCAATTGGATAATATCAAATTAATTTCATGTATCTGAGACCAATTTTAGTAGTTGTAATTTTTGAATAATCCCAAAAATGGTTTGTAAGCAACTTTGAATCCAGCTATCACACTTAAAAGCTCAATATAATTTGACACATTTTGCAAAGTTTGAAATACTCTCCACTCAGAAAAACTAGCTTAGCTTGATCAATATACATTGCCAAAGGAAAAACAAACATCAAGTGCACATTTTCAATTGAAAAACCTCAACAGAAACAATCATAACAAGCAGTAGCTGTTCCTAGTAATCAACACACCATAATAACAGATGGGTTTATGATGTTTCACTGATTAACAAATTCAAATGAAAATTTTATCAGTTCCAATAAGGGGGAAGCCTCTTGTATGTCGAGGGGCAGCCGACCCCCTCAAATTTTTTTCAACTGCTAGTACTAAGTAAACAATAGAAATACTCACTTGAATTTATAAATTAAACCCTTAAAAATTACAAAATCCCTCTCTCAGTGAAGGGGCTGGCTTCGCCCCTGATTCCCACGATGCAACTCAATCATCAAGCACAAAGAAATATTCCATACAAGTGAATAAAACTATTGAATAGCATCTGGTAAAAAGCAAAACCTGCAAATGGGTGATCATCAAATTGGTCCTCTATCGATTTGCATGAACAACAAAACATGAAATGAATTTATATTATCAAGACAAGAAAACAAACAAACAATAAATCGAACCTTGCTGAGTCTAAAAAAAAAAAAAAAAGCAAAATCCTTGTTATTACAACTTTTTAAAATAGGAATGAGTCAGCTCATCCAATGATAATTGATACATAACAGCCCATTATCAATACAATACTAATGGTTCAGTTATTCAGTAAATTGACTCCTAAAAATAAAGAAAAGTTATATCATCTTCGTATAACTTGATGAACATTAAATCAACATCCAACAGATAAAATGTTACCTATGAGGGCACATATTAAATAAAAGCTAGCACTTAATTAGTCATCAACAAAAACTCAGTTCAGCGCGAATCTTTATCCTTGAAAGAAACAGAAAACGATCAAGTTGAGAATAAAGAACATACCCAGATTGGATGATTAACTGAAACCTGCAGTAACAATTCTTTCAATCTTTGAAGCTCTGCTTCTGTTGTGTGTGTCCAATTTATTTTATCACAAATAATTATATGGCATGTGGTGCTCTCAGAGTCAGCCCCGTGTTGCTGAAGTTTCTTATCTAAAACGTGAAAAATTTGAGGATTGATATTTAAAATACAAAAGGCCTAAGCAATGACGCCATAGACAGATTTTTGTCGCAACTGTGGAATGTTGTTCAGACGATGACAGCGATGTTTGTTGATTTTGAAATAAAAAATAATATACATACTTATATATAAAATATTATACTAATTAATTATATTGATGCTATATTACTAGACCCGGCCGGCGGTTCGGTTCCGAACGGCGGTTCGGTTCCGAACGGCGGTTCGGTTCCGGTTCGGAACCGAACCGAACCGGCTGGTTTCCGGTTCCACAAGTGTGGAACCGGAACCTAAAACCGAACCGGAACCGAACCATTCGGTTCCGTTTATTTTTTTTTTTAATTAATTAAAATAAAAAATGAGATTAAATTTATAAATAAAAAAAATTTATTACATTGAAGAGCTTGAGCTTAAATTTTTAAAAATTTAAGTTGCCTACGTATCATCCAAGGGTGAGAGGAATCAAAGCTCATGTAGTTCTATTACAAGTTTAAGACATATCCCATTTGTAAATTATAATTTTACAATTATCAATCATCATTATCAGTTGATCCTTCGGCTCCGGTTCCGCTTGCACTTGTTGCAGAAGCATTATCGAACAAATCTTCACAATCATCGGGGGCATCTTCTTGTTGTCTCAGATCAGCTCGAGTCCAATCATCCACACAAGCTGTTGCTTCTAGAGTGTTTGGATGTAATGAAGATCGCCTAGCTTCCAATATATTACCTCCCAAGCTGAAGGCTTGCTCAACCGCAACGGTGGAAATAGGTGCTGCCAAGATCTCTTTAGCAATAATAGATAAAACATGATATATATTTTGATGCCGGTTCCACCATTCAAGGATTTTAAAATTTTTACTGCATAAACTTTCATTAGAAAACTCAAAATTTGTAGATAAATAATTATCTAATTCAGGATTATTAGTTGTTGTATCC
This sequence comes from Zanthoxylum bungeanum, assembly GCA_019454045.1. Lineage (NCBI taxonomy): Eukaryota > Viridiplantae > Streptophyta > Magnoliopsida > Sapindales > Rutaceae > Zanthoxylum > Zanthoxylum bungeanum. The sequence continues at coordinate 178,640 of SKCR01019296.1, forward strand.
CTAGATTTTTTATTTCGTTGCAATAACCAACGATCCCCTGCGCTAAGTCTTGTTTGAATTACCGGTTCGCTACTACTAGATTGACCTAATGTTCCTAAGTTATATCTTACAATATAATCATTAAATAAAATAATTAAATCACTTCTTAATTTCGTCATTATGCTCGTAATATCAATGTCATCTAATATTCCTAAATAACCATAGTAAGCTTGTAAACCACCATTCAAACCTTCTAATTTAAATCTAGGATCAAAAACAACAGCAATAAGATAAAGTAAAGGATTTTCTCTAAAATAATGCAACCATTTTACCTTCATAACAGTAATGGCTTCGTGCAAAACAAGATCATTAGGGTCGTCACTGTCAACATGCTCATCGAGAGTGCCAACAATATTCAAACTCACAACTAAATGAATTGAGATTGAGAATAAGAATATAAGATTATAATAAGAGAATTGTATTGAAGTAAGATTGAGAATAAGAGATTTATAGAAAATGAGAGACTTGAGAATTTGGTGTGATAAAATTATGAAAAATGAATTCTATTTATAGAATTTTAGAATTTTTTTGATACCAAAAATGCCCCTAAATATAACCATTTTATTACCGTTATTAGGGGTACATTAGTAATTTTTATTTTATATATAAAATATATTTTTTTAATTATTTTAATTATATTTTTTTTGGCAGGGAGCCAAGCTCCCTGCATCCCCCAACGGCTAGTAGCCGTTGGGGGCTTCCAACAGGAACCCGACGGTTCATTGGAACCGTCCGAATCGGTGGAACCGTACGGTTCCACCGGTTCGGACCGGTTCGAGTTGGGGTGGAACCCCAACTGAACCGGTCCCATTCCGGTTCGGTTCCGGAACCGGAACCGGAACCGGTTGGAACCGGAACCTTCCGGTTTCAACCGGTTTGGTTCTGGTTCGGTTCCGGTTCGGAACCGGAACCGTGGCCGGGTCTATAATACTATAATTATAATAAAATAGATTAAATTATTTTATATAAAAATATAAATATATCTATCTTATGAAAAGTGAAAACTGACATTATCTTGTGACGGGACACTCGAGGCACTTTATTGGACAATAGGATGATTCTTGGTTTTTATCTCCCATTTAGTCACCAGTTCCAATCTGATAATATATTTTTTTAATATAATAGGGTTTCTTTTTTACTCCTAGTCCATTCACTTTAATTACTCTAATTGGTCAGTGACGGGTGGCAATCTGAGTATTCGTTCATTCATTTAATTAGATTTGCATGGTCAGTGAAGGTTTCGAACTTAAGCACTATTGTAGGTGGTAATTCTTTTTTAAGGAGACTGTGATACACATGACTCAATAATTTTTCTTACAACTGTTGTAATTTAAAATTTTGTTAAGTTATAATTATTTAGTGTATTTGCTGTTGCTAATTTAATATCATTGTTATATTAATCTCAAAATAAATTACTTTGCAAACGTTGGTCTTGCTGAGATAGTTGCTCATCTTATTCAGGTTCAAAAATATGTTGTGGTTCATGTTCCAGTTGCTGAGAAACATGAGAAATTCAATGGATAAAATTTCAAACAATGGCAACATAATATGTTCTTCTACCTGACTATGTTAGACCTTGCGAGGTTTCTGACCCAACAGCTTAATGTGGCTAAAGAGAGTGAAAATGATATCCAAGTGATTAGTGTGATCGACACTTGGAATCATTCTTATTGCCTGTTTAGGAATTACATAATGAATTGCTTAAGTGATTTCATTTACAATATGCATTCTGATAAAAAAAAAAAAAAATAGCTAAGGAACTATGGGAGGTTTTAGACACAAAATACAAAACTCATGATGTGGGTACTAAAAAATTTATGGTAGTCGTTTCCTAGATTTTAAGATGGTGGATACTAAAACTGTTATGAGCCAAGTTCAGGAATTTTAGATAATCTTATCTGTAATTATTAATGAAGATATGATTATGAGTGAATCATTTCCACGTTGCTATGATAATTGAGAAATTACCTCATACTTGGAGAGAATTTAAGAGTTATCTTAAGCGCAAGACAAAAGAAATGAACCTCAAGTAATTGATTTTGAAATCGCGTATTAAGAAGAAAACATATACTCGGAAAAGAAAATAGTCAATTCCGAGGCTAAAGCCAATGTTATGGAATATAGTCAAGGCTTTAAGGGTAAAAAGATCAAGAAAGCACCCACGCTAGATCCAAATGGAGGTGTCTCGAAGAAGCAAATAAAATTTCAATGGAAATGCTTCAACTGTGATAAAGTGGGACATAAGTCTTTGGATTGTAGATTACCGAAGAAGAAATTGGATCAAGAAACTAATATGGTGAGCAATCTCACTTAAGAAGTTTCTGACATAGAACTTTGTGCTGTGGTGTCATAAGTGAACTTAGTGTAGGCATGCACACAGTTATAGTTTGAATCGTAACTTAATCATTGACCAAAAATCGTAATCGTAAACCATAACCGAACCGAATCCATCTAGTTCGGTTAAGATTGGCTTAAAAATTAATTACTGGTTTGGGTGGTTGATACAGTTGAAACCGTAACCGTTACAAGATAAATAAAATATTGAGATTTGTGTGATAACACAGACACAAGTAATACTGAAGGCTCAAGGACGGAACCACCTTCCCCGGATCAGGATGAATAAAATGTAAATTGGGTAAATTATTAAAAATAAAATATAACATAACTACGTGAGCTTTGATTCATTTACACCCCCAGAGGAAATGTAGGCAGCTTAAATAAGTGCAATTATTTTTTTTCAAAACAATAGATAAATTAAACCGCAATCGAACCATATATCTACGGTTTGATTGTGGTTCAGCCAAGGTTGAAGTGCAAACTATAAGATTCGGTTACGGTTTCCAACCGTAACTGAACCTTATGCATGACTAACTTAGTAGGCTCAAATCCGAGAGAATGGCATATTGGTACTGGAGCTACAAGACATGTGTGTTCATACGAAAAATTGTTTAGCTCCTTCAAACCTGCTGAAAATGGAGAAAAATTATTTATGGGAAATTCAACTACTTCTGATATTCAAGGTCCAGGAAAGATGATTTTGAAGATGACATCTGGAAAAAAGTTGACTCTGAATGATGTCATTTTCATACCAGAAATCCGAAAGAAGTTGGCCTCAAGGTCGCTTTTGAAAAAGCATGGCTTCCAAATGGTATTTGAATCTAACATGGTAGTTTTAATTAAAAATATGATGTATGCGAATGATGGTTATGTAATTGATGAGCTTGTTAAGCTCAATGTAATGACAATTACTCCAAAGATGAATAAAGTTAGTTCTTTTGCTTATTTGTTTGAGTCTTTTAATCTATGACATGATAGATTAGGACATGTTAATTATAATTCATTGTGTAAATTAATTAACCTGAAACATTTAGCCACATTTTAAAACATAAGTGTGAATCTTGTGTTGAGGCTAAACTAACGAAATCACCGTTTAAAACAATTAATGAAAACACTGAATAAGTTGATCTAACCCACAATGATATGTGTGATTTTAAATACATTCAAATAAGGGATGATAATAAATATTTTATGACCTTTATTGGTGATTGCACAAAATATTGTTATGTGTATTTGTTAAAAACCAATGATGAAGTTATAGAGAAATTTGTTCTCTATAAGAATGAAATTGAGATTCAACTAAAGAATAAAATTAAAGGGTTGAGAACTGATAGAGGTGGTGAGTATTTTTTTTCCGTTTAAGACATTATGTGAAAAAAAAATGGAATCATACATCAAGTCACAACTCTCTATTCACCCAATGGGATTGCATAACGTAAGAATCATACCTTGAAAGAAATGGTGAATATAATATTGATAAGTTATGGGTTACCTCAGAACATGTGAGGAAAATTATTCTATCAGCAAATTATATTTAAATAAGTTTCCCGAAAGAAAGAAGACAAAACATCGTATGAATTGTGGAAATGTACAATACCTTCTTATAAATTATTACGAGTGTGAGGTGTCTTGCTAAGGTTGTTATTCATCCATATAAGATGGTGAAATTATTATCTAAGATAGTTGATTGATTTTTATCGGCTATGCATATAGCAATAATATATATCGGTTCCTTGTACATGAGTCTAAAATCCCAGACATACACAAGAACATATAATGGAATCGAGAAATACATCGTTCTTTGAACATGTATTTACTTGTAAATCCATAGAAGAATCAAGTTCGTCTAAACGAACACATGAGACTATAAATGAAAATAATCAGGATCTAGAATAAGAAGAAATAATTGGAGATGAGCTTAGACATAGCAAAAGGTCTAGAATAGTAAAAAAATTTGGTCCATATTTTCTGACCTATTTGCTAGAAAGCGAACCTCAGAGTTTCAAGGAAGCTATAAGTTCACTAGAAGGCACTTTGTGGAAAGAAGCCATTAATAGTGAAGTTGAATCCATTTTAAAAAACCATGTCTGAGGGTTAGTAGATCTTCCTCCACGATGTAGACTTTTAGGGTCCAAATAGATTTTCAAGAGGAAAATGAAAGCCGATGGTTTAATTGAAAAGTACAAGGCTAGACTTGTAATTAAGGAACGATAAGACATTGATTACTTTGATATTTATTCCTCGATAACGAGAATAAATTCCATTAGGATGATAATAGAAACTATAGCTCTGCAAAAGCTAGAGATTAATCAAATGGATGTGAAAGTAGCATTTGTGGATACTGGTTTTCGCCCGAGGTCCACAATCGAGAATTTGTAGGTTGGGGGCCCTAGCGATCCTGTAAAACAAAGGTAGAGTGAGCGGGAGTACTGCCCACCGGTGTGGTGGGTGCCGTAGGCACTTCGACGCTCAATTCAGCAGTGAAGACGAGCGATAAATAAGGAAGAGTAAGTTCTGAGGTTACCTTGACCTCCGTTGACTGTCGTGAGGGCGATGGGTCGGTGTTTAGAGAGTAAGAGGCTTTGAGAGCTCAAGTTGGAGAGCTCAGACTTGACTCCCTCTATTTTGAATTGTGTTGCTATTTTATAGGTAAAGAAATGTGACTTCATTAGTTGGCATAAGTCCCACAATGTGCTCATGTATTTGATGAAAGGTCATAGCATGTGGAAATATGCTTGGTGTTAGGAAAAAGAGGGAAGCAATTGATATATAATAAGATAGGATTGTCTTCAAGCTATTGGTTTAATTATAATCCAATAATACTAAATTTTTTGGGTTGGGTCTCTTCTTTTGGGCCTTGCTTACTGTTGAGTTTGAGATGAAAAGACGATTTTACCCTTAGGTCCAAATTTGGCCTGTACAATTTGTTCCATACTCTTTAAGTCAAAGAGTCTTTGACTTGGAGAGTACTCTGTCGAATATACCGTCAGAGATTTGATCCTGGTATGTAGACGTCTTCAATGTCGTCTGAAGTAGCCGAAGGTTAAGACTTCAACTTAACTCTACAAGAAACATAGGGAATGTTCCTAGTCGACTGAACCTGATGAAGGTCAGAATAATCCCCATACTACGGGTCCAAAGACCAGGGGAGTCTTTAATATCGTCTGGACCAGATGAAAGCCAGTTCTTCTACTTGACTCTATCTGAGTCAAAGGGGAATGTTCCCAGTCGACTGAACTTGATGAACGTTAGGATAATCCCCATACTACGGGTCCAAAGACCATTGGAGTTTTTAATGTCGACTGGACCAGATGAATGCCAGGTCTTCTACTTGACTTTACCTGAGTCAAAGGGGAATGTTCCCAGTCGACTGAACCTGATGAAGGTCAGGATCATACCCATACTACAGGTCCAAAGACCAGGGGAGTCTTTAATGTCGTCTGGACCAGATGAAGGCCAGGTCTTCTACTTGACTCTACCTGAGTCAAAGGGGAATTTTCCCAGTCGACTGAACCTGATGAGGGTCAGGATAATCCCCATACTACGGGTCCAAAGACCAGGGGAGTCTTTAATGTCGTCTAGACCAGATGAAAGCCATGTCTTCTACTTGACTCTATCTGAGTCAAAGGGGAATGTTCCCAGTCGACTGAACCTGATGAAGCTCAGGATAATCCCCATACTACGGGTCCAAAGACCATATGAGTCTTTAATGTCGTCTGGACCAGATGAAGGCCAGGTCTTCTACTTGACTCTACCTGAGTCAAAGGGGAATGTTCCTAGTCGACTGAACCTGATGAAGGTCAGGATAATCCCCATACTACGGGTCCAAAGACTAGGGGAGTCTTTAATGTCGTCTGGACCAGATGAAAACCATGTCTTCTACTTGACTCTACCTGAGTCAAAGAGGAATGTTCCTAGTCGACTGAACCTGATGAAGGTCAGGATAATCCCCATACTACGGGTCCAAAAACAAGGGGAGTCTTTAATGTTGTCTGGACCAGATGAAGGCCAGGTCTTCTACTTGACTCTACCTGAGTCAAAGGGGAATGTTCTCAGTCGAATGAACCTGATGAAGGTCAGGATAATCCTCATACTACGGGTCCAAAGACCATAGGAGTCTTTAATGTCGTCTGGACCAGATGAAGGCCAAGTCTTCTACTTGATTCTACCTGAGTCAAAGAGGAATGTTCCCAGTCGACTGAACCTGATGAAGGTCGGGATAATCCCCATACTACGGGTCCAATGACCTGGGGAGTCTTCAATGTCTTCTAGACCATATGAAGGCCAGGTCTTCAACTTGACTCTATATGAGCCATGTGGAATGTTCCCAGTCGACTGAACCAGATGAAGGTCAGGATACAAGCGTGCAGTGTCGTCTGGGATCATCAATAAGTCACAAGCTACATGTGTGTAGTGTCGATTGGGATCCATGTTACGCCCCAAGCTACACGCTGAGATGTTAACTATATCATTCTTAATTAGTCCCATGTCAATGACGCATTGTGTCGACTGAGTTTTTATTTAAGCCCCAAGCTACACACATGTAGATGTCGAATGTGATGCACATCAAGCCCCAAGTCATACACGTTTGGGATCTACAATAAGTCCCAAGCTATACATATGTAGATTTTGAATGGGACACACATCAAGCCCATGTGTCTAGGATCCACAACAAGTCACAAGCTACACACATGAAGATGTCAACCGAGACATCCATAATAATTACCAAGCTATCTATTGTAATGTCGACTGGGACACCCATAACAAGTCCCAAAAATTGTAATGTCAACTAGGACATCTATTACAAGTCCGAAGCCACACATTGATGTCGACTGGGACATCCATAACAACTCATAAGCTACATATTGTAATGTCAACTGGGACATCCTTAATTAGTGCCAAACAACACACTAATGTCGAGTGAGACATCCCTAACAAGTTCCAAGCCACACATTGATGTCGACTGGGACATCCATAACAAGTCCCAAACTACATATTGTAATGTCAACTGGGACATCTATTACAAGTCCTAAGCCACACATTGATGTCGACTGGGACATCCATAATAACTCCCAAGCTACATATTGTAATGTCAACTAGGACATCATTAACTAGTGCCAAACAACACACTAATGTCGAGTGAGACATCCCTAACAAGTCACAAGCCACACATTGATATCGACTGGGACATCCATAACAAGTCCCAAACTACATATTGTAATGTCAACTGTGACATTCTTAACTAGTGCCAAACAACACACTAATGTCGAATGAGACATCTCTAACAAGTTCCATGTCTTACTAATGTCGACTGAGGACATCTATTACAAGTCTCAAGCCACACATTGATGTCGACCGGGACATCCATAACAATTACCAAGCTATAATAGTAATGTGGACTGTGACACATATAACAAGTCCCAAGCTACATATTGTAATGTCAACTGAGACATCCTTAACTAGTGCCAAACAACACACTAATATCGAGTGAGACATCCCTAACAAGTCACATGCCTTACTAATGTCGACTGGGATATTCTTAAAAAATGCAAGCCATATCTGGTAATGTCGACTGGGATGTACACACCAAGTCCCCATATAGTGTCGAGTGGAATATCTTCACACCAAGTCCGTATATATGTAGTGTCGAGTAGGATGCCCTTGCCAAGTCTTTATTTGTGTGATATCAACTGGGACATCCTCTTCATGCCAAGTCTTCATTGCATCGTCGTATGAGGTGAATGGTAGAAAATGTGTTCTCCTGAGGGAGAAGCATTGATCATGTCGTTTGGAGAGCATGTCGATAGGGACAAATAGACTTGGTGAAGGTCCATGAGACTATGGTCAGATGGACTTGATGAAGGTCTATGAGACCACTGTCGAATGGATCTAATGCGATCAAATGGACTAGATGGAGGTCCATGAGGCTACTGTCAAATGGAGTCTATAGTTGATGGCGATCCATCCATGTAGTGTGGAGAATATAATTATCTTCTCATGTCGTCTGAAAGAGATGACAATACAACCATGTAGTATGGAGTTGATGGGCATCCACCTTGTCATATGGAGAATATGCTAATCTTTACATGTAGTCTGAAGTAGATGACATTCTTAGAGAATACTTATTGTCGATTGGGTATGTTGGAGGATATGAGGGTATTGACATGTCGACTGGGAGAAGTATGTCCATTGGGCCGAATGATGGTTTATGTGGTCGATTGAAGCAAATGAGTTTTTCCCTAAGTTAGAGTTTTGTGAAAGATAATTTTTTTTAACCAATGAATACTTGTTTGGGAAGCTATGATGTCTCCAAGGTGACAATGGGTGGCCTATGGCTTTTTTTATGGTCTAATTGCATCAAGTGACACATTATTGAGATATATTACTTGCACATCATTTATTAGGTCGCTTGGGAGAATTCTAGATTCTCTCATTGTGATGGTTGGTGAAACTTTCTCTCTTCTTATTCCTCTTATCTTCCTCTCACCTGATCTCAATTTGGGCTTCAGCCATGGCTTGATTCTCTTCTTCTAAGGCGCGTAATCGTTCTTGGAGTATAGCTAGCTACTTGGTCACATGATCTGGTGTTTGCTCACTGCTAGAAGCCATGGTTAGCTGTGTTTTAGGAACCGTATACTGAGAGATCTTTGCCTGCTATGAATCGCTAAGGCCCCATGATGGGCGCCAAATTGTGGATGCTGGTTTTCGCCCAAGGTCCACAATCGAGAATTTATAGGTTGGGGGCACTAGCGATCCTGTAAAACAAAGGTAGAGTGAGCGGGAGTACTGCCCACCGGTGTGGTGGGTGCCGTAGGCACTCCGACGCTCAAGTAGTAGTGAAGACGAGTGATAAATAAGGAAGAGTAAGGTCTGAGGTTGCCTTGACCTCCGTTGATTGCCGTGAGGGCGGTGGGTCGGTGTTTAGAGGGTAAGAGGCTATGAGAGCTCAAGTTGGAGAGCTCAGACTTGGCTCCATTTTCGAATTGTGTTGCTATTTTATAGGTAAAGAAATGTGACTTCATTAGTTGGCATAAGTCCCACAACGTGCTCATGTATTTGATGAAAGGTCATAGCATGTGGAAATATGCTTGATGTTAGGAAAAAGAGGGAAGCAGTTGGTATATAATAAGATATGATTGTCTTCAAACTATTGGTTTAATTATAATCCAATAATACTAAATTTTCTGGGTTGGGTCTCTTCTTTTGGGCCTTGCTTACTGTTGAGTTTGAGATGAAAATACGATTTTACCCTTAGGTCCAAATTTGTCCCGTACATCATTTCTGAATGGAGAATTAGATAAAAAAATCTATATGGAATAACCTGAAGGTTTTATAGTTATAGGATAAGAGAATAAAGTCTGTAAATTGGTAAAGTCATTATATGGCTTAAAGCAAGCACCGTGACAAATAGTCTTAGAATCAACGAATATGACAAATGTATATATGTCAAAGAGACAGAAAGTGGATATGTTATCTTATATTTATATGTTGATGACATGATTATTGTTGGGAGTGGTGATAAAATGATTAAATCTATAAATAATTTATTGAAATCAAAATCTGACATGAAAAACATGGGCCAAACGAATGTTATTTTAGGAAGTAAATTTCAAGAACCACTAACAGTCTTATTTTTAGTCAATATTATTATGTGGATAAAATTCTTAATAAATTTACAAAGTTGATTCTGTTGTGTCAAAAACTTCTTTAGATATGAATATACATCTATCAAAGAATAAAGAAGAAGGTATTTCTCAAGTAGAATACTCGAGGTACTTAACCAGTTGTACAAGACTAGACTTAGCCTATTCAGTAAACAAACACAGTAGATATTCGAGTAATCCAGACACTGACCATTGGAAAGCTATAGTGATAATACTCAGACACCTCCAGTTTACTCGTGATTACGAATTGCAATATACTGGATATCCAGCTGTACTTGAATGATATAGTGATGCAAATTGGATATCTAATATGAAAGACTCAAAGTCTATGAGTGGCTATATGTTTACGTTAGTAAGTACAGTTGTATCATGGAAATCCACTAAACAAACTATGATTGTCATATCTACAATCCCATTGCATTGGATAAATATGGTGAAGAAGTAGAGTGGTTGCAAATTTTTTTAAGGTATTTCAAAGTGCCCAAAGCTTGTTCCAACAATTTACACACACAACAATAGTCAATTTGCAATTGGTAGGGCATAAAGCAATATGTATAATTATAAGTCTAAACATATTCATTGTAGACACAATACCATTAGACAATTACTCTTTACCGAAATTATTTCTACTGACTATGTGAGGTCAAAGAATAATATTGTGGATCTGCTAACCAAAAGGTTAAATAGAGAAGCAATGGAGATTCTAAGAACTAGGTTCAAATGGATAATTTAATTGTGAAGATCTTGTTGGATCATTGTAGAGTTTATTCTCATGTGGGGGTTTCTTTTTTGTCCATCCTATGATGAGCCAGTGATGCCATATAGTGTAGGATGAGTCATGCTCTTAATATTTTTTTTTATGCTTTGGGAATCCAAGTAGAGTAATGTGAGTTACTCTTAGGTTAATAAAACACCTATATGAGAGAGAAGTGAGGCCGCTTTAAAGGCAATTATAAAGTTTGTTATTTCTTAGAAACACTTGCAGAACCAGATATATGTTTATGGGAAAAATGAACATAACCGTGAGAACTCAATTGTGTTAGGAAATACTCCTATATATAGTATATCATCATTTATACTAAAGATATGACAGTTCAAAGACATCATATTTACTGGTCAGTGATGAGAGTAAATGTATCACTATTTCCCACTCATTTAACTTGATATTTTGTATAGTTTCTTGAGTTTTGTGAATATTTTGATGTGTTTTGTGTTATTTTGTAGATAAATAAAGTTTCAGGACATTCTGGAGGTGATTTGAAGCAAAACTGTGAAATTTGGTGAAATTTGGCAAAAAGGGTATTTTGGTAATTTTGGGCGTCCCGACACAAAGGGTATTTTGGTAATTTTGGACATCCCGACACCGAAATAAAATTTCAGGACATTCTGGAGGTGATTTGGAGCAAGACTGTGAAATTTGGCAAAAGGGTTTTGGTAATTTTGGGCGTCCCGAGCAAAAAGGGTATTTTGGTAATTTTGGGCGTCTGCCACGTGTCAAAGATTCAAAGAGCCGTCTTTTTTAGCACACCATGCCACGTGTCGAAAATTCAGCGATCCAAAAAAAAAATAAAATAAAATAATAAAAATCAGAAAAATAATAAAATAATAAAAATCAGAAAAATAATAATAAAAAATTAGATTTTTTTGCCTATAAATAGATTTCGAATTTTTAGTTTCAAATGTACCTCTTCCTCTGAAATCCTTATAAATAAATTGAGAGTTCTTCATATTTTCTTCTTTTATTCAGTTTTATTTACGCTTTGTAGTAGTAATTCTAACCATCCATGAGGGGGTAACGTCTCTATGCTGAGGTAATAAGGTAATTCTTTTACTTTTGCTTTTAGATTAATCTCCCTTAAAATATAATATATAAACTATTTAAAATCTGAAATTAAAAAAGATACCGCCATTCTAGGTCGGTTGGTTATTCAATTTAAACTGGTTAAACCTGACTTAATGAGGATACCGCCACCATTCTAGGTCGGTTGGTTTAAATTTATATTTCTGTTCCGCCTTATGGCTGGTATATTTGAATTTGACTTAATCAGGATACCGCCATTCCGGACGGTTGGTTTAAAATATCACAAGATTATATATTATATTATTGGGAGATATCTAAATAGTATATAGTAGATGTTATTTCCTTTACCTTAGCATTTCATTTATTTATTTTAATTACTTTCTGCAATTTCATTTTCTTCTTTTAAGTTTATATCAGCTTTAGTTATGTGTTGTAACTAAGTTAAATATCTAGGGTTGTGATTAAATCTAATATCACCGGATTTAAAAAGGGTTAGATTATAGTTTGGGTAATTAAAGAGTTATTTGTTGAGTCATAATCTTAATGCTTTTTATTAACTGATCACTAATAAAATTGATTAGGTAAACTTAAAATGAACTAGACATAGGGATTTTAAGTTTAAGACCTTAGTCTCAACAACCCACGATCTTCCTTAAGGATAGATAACCCTTTAATAGATTTCCTTACAGGATAGACATATACCTGTCGGGCGGGGGTGGTAGTCATAATTGGAACTTAACCTTAATGAATCTAGGTAATTTAATTGACATAGACATATGGTTCAATTGGATTATAACTAGGTATTTGTAAATGATCATTCGAAAGAGGCTTTTACATAATTTAGTGTTCCGGATTAATAATTCAATAATTATCCAACTATGATTTAACTACTTCATCTTTTAATTGATATTAGAAAGATTAACAACCCTAGATCTTTGAGTTTTTATTTTCCTTAGTATTTTCTTTTGTCTTTTTTATTTATTTATTTATTTAGCAAATCTTCAAAGCAGATCATTTCAAGCAATCATTCACTTCTCCCTCAATTAGATATTTGTAAATAAATAGTATCACAACTAATAACAATAGTAGGAATTAAGTCCTCGTGGGATCGATATTTTTATACTACTTGAACGATACGTGCGCTTGCGTTATATGTGTGTGTTTACGCCGGTCAAGTTTTTGGCGCCGTTGCCGGGGACTATTTTTCTTGAGTATTAATTTTGAAGCTATCTAATTTACTTGTATCTAATTTTCTTTATTATTATCTGTAATTTTTATTTCTTTTTTTGTTTCAGGTGATTAAAAAATGGAACATTTTGAAAAATTACAAGCTTTACTAGAAGAAGATACACCCAAAATTCAGGAGCAACAGTCTAGTTTTCTGAGGCCTGTTGTCCAGCACAACAATTATCACTGGAATTCAGAATCAAGCAATTCTACATTTGCTCAACAGAATGAAATGGGGAGATGTGTAATATGTGATGGTAACCACCCGAGCGATCAATGTATTACCTTTCAGAGTGGCAGAATTTTTGGAATCAACCAAGGTACGTAGAATCATCACATTTTCCATCTTATCCACCATCCATCTACGATCTTCATCAGAACCAGATCCATCATAGAAAGATCAGTTGAATGACATGCTCAAAGATTTGTTCGAGGAACATGAAGCTCAATTTGAAGCACAAATACAAAGTCAAGCAGCGTCTATACAGAGAATGACAGATCAAGTTAGACAATTAACAGAGAACCTGAATCACATATCTCACGGAGCAAATTCAAATACTACTGAAGAAGCCTTTCAATATCCTGAGATTCATCATGACATCATAACAGAGGACGAGGCTGAGCAGTATCAAGAATCTGAGATATCAGTTCAGGAGCCAAACCAACAAAGTCTCAATTTGATTTTTATTATTCAGATTCTGACGAGGATGAAGCTGAGTTATTTGTACCAACTGCATCAAAAATTGAGGATGAAATTCTGTATTCTCAAAATGAAGATCTTGGAGATTCCATTGCACAAATGTTTGAAGAAGATCTACCTGAGCCAATCAGATCAGAGGATGAAGACCTAAAATCTGACATTTCTTTTCATCCTCAGGTTGAAAATTTGAAGCATGTATTTCACAGATGACAGATGAAGAGTGAATACGGAAATTTTAAAATTCATCTGTGAAGAAAAGGTGGAGCAAGAAGAAGAGCAAATGTCTGAACTTATTAAAAATCCAGAGCATTCAGGAGAAACATCGCTGTTTTGGGGAGTACAAATCAAAGATATCAACCAGAAGTTTGACAGAATGGAACTTCCATTCCAAGTCAAGCACCATACAAGACCTCCTGATTTTCTTTCTTTCTTTTCAGGAATCACTGGAACAACAAAAGATCAAAAGGGTGGCACAAGCACTGAATGAGACAAAATTCTTTTAACCTTACCGTTGGAAGAGACCCTTCAAAAGCAACGCACATGGGAATGTCTTTAATCGGACATCCAAAACGACGCTGAAACCGCTTGACAAAGATTTCAGTCACGTCTGGCTGAAGACGAAAAATTTAGCGCTAGCTGGGAGGCAACCCATTTAACCAGGTACTATCTTCTAAACTCTTCTTCTAGTTTAAAGACATTGGGGACAATGTCTCATTTAGGTTTGGGGGGATAATACTTGTTTGTATTGTGTTTTATTTTTAGTCCAAAATTTTTCGAAAAATACAAAAAAATTAAAAAAATTAATAAAAACAAAGGGCATATTTAAAGCTAGGTGATGGTTTGGTGTCTTCCTTCACTCACTACCTTTTTATAAGGAAAAGCTGTGGAGGCACCTAGATAATCATTCACTTGTAGCGTGTTGTGATAGACTAGTTTGGAGGACTCGTTGTTTATTCCTGACAACAAGCGATAAGAGCCTAAGGGGCTTGGGTATTTAAGTGAGCCTCGCTCCACCCTCCCTCTGGGGAATCTACAACGGGAAGTCCATTCGACAGTTAGTCACACACCATAAACTCGTTGGCATGTACCATAAGGTATAAAAAAATACGTTCACTTGGTCGCTTGAACCCTTGAGTGGGGAGTCCTAGTTGTGAACAAACCTTCGTCAACGTGAGCCTTTGATTAAACTTCTAAAACCACATGTAAATTATAGTTATATGACCAGTAGAAATGTTTTGTTGTTATGTTGACTAAAAAGATGAAATTGGTAAGAAATAGCTGTGTAAGGAATTCTCACTCCTGAGACGTATTTCAAACCTAATTCAAAACAAGTTAATTTTTGTTTATTCACTTTTGAATTATTAAATCTGTAAATTCTCCATAAAACTGACTAAAATGGATCTTCATATACTTAGTTGGCAGATATTATCAACATACATGGTAACATACGGACATAGGATAAAATTGAAAAGATTGTAATATTCAGTGCTATAGTTTAATTGGAGAAGCATCTAAAAAAATGATGGAATAAAAAAAAAATACATCTGAGATCCGAGTTATTAAGTCTGTAAGGGTATTTTAATACCTAGTGCCCTAAAACCAACTGGTTTGGGAGTCATTGGCCCAAAGCTCGTTACATGGATCAAAAATGATGAAATATATATATATATATATATATATATATATATCTGAAGTCTGGGTAATTAAGTCCGTAGGGGTGTCTTAACACCTGATGCCCTAAAGCCAACTGGTTTGGGAGTCACCGACCTAAAGCTCGCTACATAGATGGAAGATATTATATATAAATAAAAAATAGAGAAAAAATCAAAGAAAAAATCAGAAAAATCAGAAAATTTATTCCATTACTACAAAAAGATGTGAATTCTGATAAAACTTTAGGACAAAAATATTACTCTCTTATCAACTCCACTTATGACCGTTGTGGGCAAAAATGAGTTGTTTAATATTTTGTTGGCTGTGTATATGAAGAATGGTAAAAATAATCGGAGAATTTACTTATTTAGTAATTTAGAATGAAACAAAACAACTACTAAACTTGGAGTAGAAGTTTCACCTGATTAGTCACTAACTTCTTTATTCTCTTTTCGCTTGTCTTTTTGCTTTTGTGTGCATTAGTTTCACTACCTTTTTACTTTTGTAAAATGTTTGTGGGTATCATTGCTGTAAACCTCACGAGACTACAACTCGTCCCCTAGGGACACCTAGGGTTTAAAGGCTTGTTGCATATGCTAAATGCAATCGTGATCCCTACGAAAGTGGCTTAGTTAAAATTTTATTATGTTATTTTATTTTGCTCGAGGACTAGCAAAATGTTAGGTTTGGGGGTGTGATGAGTGATAAATGTATCACTATTTCCCACTCATTTAACTTGATATTTTGTATAGTTTCTTGAGTTTTGTGAATATTTTGATGTGTTTTGTGTTATTTTGTAGATAAATAAAGTTTCAGGACATTCTGGAGGTGATTTGAAGCAAAACTGTGAAATTTGGTGAAATTTGGCAAAAAGGGTATTTTGGTAATTTTGGGCGTCCCGACACAAAGGGTATTTTGGTAATTTTGGACATCCGACACCGAAATAAAATTTCAGAGACATTCTGGAGGTGATTTGGAGCAAGACTGTGAAATTTGACAAAAGGGTATTTTGGTAATTTTGGGCGTCCCGAGCAAAAAGGGTATTTTGGTAATTTTGGGCGTCTGCCACGTGTCAAAGATTCAAAGAGCCGTCTTTTTTAGCACACCATGCCACGTGTCGAAAATTCAGCGATCCAAAAAAAAAAATAAAATAAAATAATAAAAATCAGAAAAATAATAAAATAATAAAAATCAGAAAAATAATAATAAAAATTAGATTTTTTTTGCCTATAAATAGATTTCGAATTTTTAGTTTCAAATGTACCTCTTCCTCTCTGAAATCCTTATAAATAAATTGAGAGTTCTTCATATTTTCTTCTTTTATTCAGTTTTATTTACGCTTTGTAGTAGTAATTCTAACCATCCATGAGGGGGTAACGTCTCTATGCTGAGGTAATAAGGTAATTCTTTTACTTTTGCTATTTAGATTAATCTCCCTTAAAATATAATATATAAACTATTTAAAATCTGAATTAATAAAAAGATACCGCCATTCTAGGTCGGTTGGTTATTCAATTTAAACTGGTTAAACCTGACTTAATGAGGATACCGCCATTCTAGGTCGGTTGGTTTAAATTTATATTTCTGTTCCGCCTTATGGCTGGTATATTTGAATTTGACTTAATCAGGATACCGCCATTCCGGACGGTTGGTTTAAAATATCACAAGATTATATATTATATTATTGGGAGATATCTAAATAGTATATAGTAGATGTTATTTCCTTTACCTTAGCATTTCATTTATTTATTTTAATTACTTTCTCTGCAATTTCATTTTCTTCTTTTAAGTTTATATCAGCTTTAGTTATGTGTTGTAACTAAGTTAAATATCTAGGGTTGTGATTAAATCTAATATCACCGGATTTAAAAAGGGTTAGATTATAGTTTGGGTAATTAAAGAGTTATTTGTTGAGTCATAATCTTAATGCTTTTTATTAACTGATCACTAATAAAATTGATTAGGTAAACTTAAAATGAACTAGACATAGGGATTTTAAGTTTAAGACCTTAGTCTCAACAACCCACGATCTTCCTTAAGGATAGATAACCCTTTAATAGATTTCCTTACAGGATAGACATATACCTGTCGGGCGGGGGTAGTCATAATTGGAACTTAACCTTAATGAATCTAGGTAATTTAATTGACATAGACATATGGTTCAATTGGATTATAACTAGGTATTTGTAAATGATCATTCGAAAGAGGCTTTTACATAATTTAGTGTTCCGGATTAATAATTCAATAATTATCCAACTATGATTTAACTACTTCATCTTTTAATTGATATTAGAAAGATTAACAACCCTAGATCTTTGAGTATTTTATTTTCCTTAGTATTTTCTTTTGTCTTTTTATTTATTTATTTATTTAGCAAATCTTCAAAGCAGATCATTTCAAGCAATCATTCACTTCTCCCTCAATTAGATATTTGTAAATAAATAGTATCAACAACTAATAACAATAGTAGGAATTAAGTCCTCGTGGGATCGATATTTTTATACTACTTGAACGATACGTGCGCTTGCGTTATATGTGTGTGTTTACGCCGGTCAGTCAGTCAGTAAAGTAAATATATTGTCACAAAGGTTCAAGGTTGAAATATACCTATTATATGCACGTTTCGATTCATCAAACTTGATAATTAATGTAAAAAATATTTATGTCAAAACATGTTGTTTTTATGTTTTCTGTCAAATTTTATTCATGTGGGGAATTGTTGAAAATATGTTTTTTTTGTTATTTTAAAGCACAATTTTAAGTGAGATCCACTTATGGAAATGAAGAGATAATGAGCAATTTGGGTTATCCTCCGTGAGTAATTCTAAATGATATATTGATATGCTTAAAATGATGCTCGAGTTAATAATAATTTATCTTATAAAATGCACCTATTGAAAAGAAAAATTAAAGGAAATTGAACTTTTTCCACATATAAAAAGTAACTAAGCATAAAAAGGTTTATGTATAGTTATTTGATTGTAGAGTGGTAAGAAGCTATGGATAAAGCCTCTCTCTACACGCACTTCTGCAGGGGTAAAAATTACAACCCGATTCGGTCGATTCACCTTGAACAGGAACCATGAAAAATCATAGATGAGACGAATGAATGCCTTGTCCGGTATGTTTATTAGTGAAAGCAGAATCACACATGTCTCACGAAAGAAGGGTCTCAAGTAATGTGCACATGTACCAGCTATATACATGAATGTGGCCCAAAACAGAAATTAGGCTCGGGTTAGCTTTAGTTTTGATATTTTTTTTTTAATTTTTTGTTGATTTTCATCTACTGTAACAGTAGCAGTCCATGATGTGTCCATGATGTCTCTATTAAATATGAGATTCAATAGAGAGTTAATCCAAATAGTATTATGAAATTAGAAGAGGTTCTTCTTTATTTTATAAACACATTACAACACAAAAGAGAGCACTGACAAGTTTTATTATTTTTCTAAAAAGCAAAACCGAGCACAATAAATTTTTCCCTCTACTGCAGTTCAAGTTCAATGCATACATTGAGTTTCCTTAGGTAATTTGGCCTATTTGGATATGATATCCACTGCACTCCCATGGTCCATCAATATCTTGTCTACCTTCGATTCGCCAATGTTGGCCTTGATTATCAATGCATTGTCGTAAAGGTAACTCACACCTTGACCATCCCCCTCTATAAACATTATTGGCACCGGCCTGACATTTCAGAATCCTAAGGTCTCTCCATAGTTATTAACTCGTGGTTATTAATCTGACAATAATTCATTCTTACCATGTTTGAGTACCTCAGCTAACATTCTTCCTCAGGATATGGTGAACATAGGCCTCTACTCCATTCGTTGCCTTACCATCAGGCCTCGTGATCAATACATTCCTTGAGGTAACCATTCCTCACCAGTTCTTCTACCTACTCCAGCAAATCTTGGTGTCATGCCCCTTGTATTAGGCCCTGATATCCATCTTTTCCACTAAGAACCTTATGGGGTCGTGCTCTAATAGCATACCATTGTTCTATATCTCCCGAGTTATATGCGATAAATGCATGTTGAGGGCAGTATACGCCATGCCCCTGGTAATATGTACGACCTTGATTGGAGGTCTCTCATCAGGTGCTAGTTTACCATGGGTCCTCAGCCTAAACTCATGTCCGCTGCCAATATCCCGCTGGTTTCCCTGTCTCGGTTTCTTCTTCACCCGAGCAACCCCCTCTCGGGCTATCTTCTATTCTTCCCCCAATAATACAAACCTCCTAGCCTGTTCCAAGGCCATCACATAATATGGTATTTCTTGGATCCTAAGGTGAGACCACAATCTTCAAACCCTTAAGGCCCATTTAAAACTCTCCAATGCTTCAGGGGACTCTTACGCCTCGACCTACAATACCAAGCTATGGTATCCGTCGATGAAGTTTTTCAGCGGCTCATCATCACGTAGCTCTATCGTCCTTAATGGCTCGATCGTCTTTCTTGGTGCATACGCTCTTTTGAAATGGCGCACGAATGACTTCTTTATTTATGAAAAGCCACTAATACTTCATGGAGTTAAATTCCTGAACCATAAGTTGGCCGGTCCTCCCAGGGTTAGCGGGAATACCTTACAGACAACCTCTCTAACCACGACTTGAATCTTCATGAGTAAAATAATTTTTTCAACATGGGACTTATGGGGTGTGTTACCCTTATAGATGTCTATTTAGGGCATGAAGAACATTCTCGGGAACCCTACCTCCGAATTCTCATTGTGAAATGAGATGTTGTCTCCACATCTTGATCGTCCTGAGTATCTCATTGCATGCTCATCTCCCACTTATTCATCTCCTTTGGAATTAGTCTCTCAAGTGTCTCTCAGTGTTCTTATGCTCGTGATTGAAGGTTTTCCCATACTCGCTCCTCCGAGCATGATATCTCTTGCCATTTGGAGTTCTTTGTCCTCATTCCTAATAATGTCCTTGGTCACTCTCCTCAAAAGATGGTCTGTTACCGGATGATTCTAAAGTCTACCTGTCATCATATCCCTGATGAAGCTCCTCCATTGGTGTGGTATTGGCCAAAACCATTGATCTCACCTTGTGGGCGTTCTTTCTCTCTATTTCTCGATCCTATTATACTCCAGTTACTCTCTTCCTACTGGCAATCTCTTCTCTTATTCTACTGGGTCCCCACATGTCATTGTTCTCATATCTTCATTTCCAACTTCTCAATATTCTCCATCATGGTTTTCATGAAGGCCTAGGTTGCCTCAATTTCTTTCTGAGCATTCACCATTTCCACTCGTAATTTCTCTTCCAAATTTTCCATCCACTTCGCCGTTGAGGCCTCCAAAGCTCCATGATTTCCATCTTTTGCCATCGTCTTAATGTGTTGTGTTGCCTTTCGTACTGTATCCCCATAAATAGCGTCAACTGTTGACGGTTATTTTTTCATTCCAAGGGCAATATGGGAAATTAATCCCTCGAGTAAACCTCCCCCAATAATGAATTTGTTTGGTTAGCAGGGAACCAAAGCAAACTTAGCAGACAAATAAGATAAACAAAGAGTTTACGTGATTCAACAGAAAGTAGCTCTAACCTAGATCCACGAGAGAAATGTGGTGTGTTTTATTACTAGTGTGCCACTTAAACTCTAAAAAGCTTAGAGATTTGTTTGTGAGGATAGCCCACCCTATTTTCTATTTGTAACGAGATATAGTACGAAAAGCTATTTGGCATCGAACTAAAACTCACTATCTTCTCCATGTAATACATCACACAGAAGTGAGCAATTTTCTGCTCACTGCCGCACACAAAAGTTAGTAACAGGGTTCGGTTTGATTTTTTTTGACCCATAATTTTTGGAGAATATATAGCATTATTTTAGGACTGTGTTGGGGCTGATTTTAATTGAAAAATAAGACATGAAACTTAGTGGCAATTGACATAAACAATGGCTGATTTAGACAGTGAGCTGGGCGCATTTCGGGTCCAAAACAGTACAGATTTACACCATTATTTTCAGGGCTATTCTGAGTGTAGGCAGTGCATTTTTACATGTAAGTCCCTATGATGAGTCTCATTTGGAGACACTACCTTTTAAATCATGGAAGTCGCGGGAAACGAATGTCGGAAGGGGAAATTCAGAATAAGTATGTCATCGGATTCAATTCACAAGTTCACTGCTTTCGTTCGTGCTGCGTTCGTGAACATGTTCGAACGTCAAACAGATTGCGGGCGTTCGTGTAGCGTTCGAATAGGCATTCGAACGGTGTCGGTACTTCTGGTTTTGTTGCTAGCCTCAGGCCCAAGCCCATTTAGCCCACCAAAACCCACCCAAAAATAATTAAAACATTTAAAACATGTCACAAATTAAAATAATATCCTTCCTAAATTAAATAAATCACATCCCAATCTAAATAATTCACATACCTAATCAAAATAAATCAAATATATGATCTTCCTAATTAAGCCAAATCATGTCCCCCAATTAACTAGATATTTTCCTTGTGAAACACTAATTAGAAATATTCCCCCCATAATTACTTGATCCCATTCCTATTCAAACAAGAGAAACCTTAGCCTTTGCCTATAAAAGAAACACAAATCCAACATTTCACACCCTAGCTCATTCTCATAAAAACACAAAAGAAATAAACTTAGCATTCACACCCAAGGCAAAAAAAGGAAGAAGCAAATAATTCTCTTCTCCTCTCTCTGCAATAGCCGAATACTCATCCCTCAAGACCCCTCAATTGCCGCATAAACTCACCCCATTTACCTCACCGAAACAGTCCACAGACCATGCCATAACACCACCGAAAATCACATCCAAACAGCAGCCCAAATACACCAAAAATAGCAACCGAATATAGAAAATAGTGACCGGAAAATACAATGAAAACAGCATCAAAACGGAGTAAAAATAGCAGCCCCAAGCAGCGAAACAGCGAAAGGAAGCAGTGGACCAGTGAACCAGAGGAGTTGCGGAGCATCAACCCTTCCGACGGCCGTGTAACGCACTTTCGAGAGACGACCTAAGAGGTTAGACCTGAGGGCACCCTTCTTATTTATTCTCATCTTTTTTTGTTGTTTATTAGAATTCCTTCGCATGAGAGTCGTTTGTTGATATATGTTGTGGTCCTTGGATGAATGGAATATGTGTTCTCTCTTGTGATATATCGGATGGAAACCCGGACGTAAATTCCGTAGCCGAATCCGAATGGACGGTATTGCGGTTTGCACTCGGGATACAATACCACGTATCACTTGAGAGATTCACACACTTTGTTTCATCCAATCTTGTATTCGAGCATGATTGGGTTGCTAGCATGTTATTTATCTTTTAAGCATGATTTAGTCATTAGTATGCTATTGCTTTCTGCATGTTTCTTATTTATGCATGATGATATAGTGCGCATGGGCTAACTAGGGTGGATTAAAGGTCCTCTATTCGAGGGAAATGCCTAAAAGGCTACCTTTTCCACGATGTTTTGCTGTGCTGGACGGAGTATGTTTGATTGAATGTGAGATATGTTTAATCGAGCATACGAGGTCCTATATTATTGTTGTCTTTATTTTATATGAATGGTAACATAATGCGCATGGGCTAACCATGGTGGATTAAAGGTCCTCTATTCGAGGGAAATTCCTGAAGGCTACCTTTACCATGATATTTTGCTGCACCTTTTATTATGTCATTTACCCTTTGCATACCATGATGTTTTATTGCGTCGTCTATCATGCATCAGGTCTTATCCCGTTCGAACGCGTTCTCGAACGCTATACGAACGCAAACCTTCTATTTACCGTTCGAACGCGTTTACAAACGCTAATCGAATGCGCACATATTTTCTTTGTTTTATCATGTATCAGGTTTGGTCCCGTTCGAACGCGTCCTCAAACGCTATACGAATGCGAACCTTCTGTTTACCGTTCGAACGCGTTTACGAACGCTACTCGAACGTTCATGCATTTTATTGTATCATGCATCAGGTCTCATCCCGTTCGAACGCGTTATCAAACACTATACGAACGCGAACATTCTGTTTATCGTTCTAACACGTTATCAAACGCTACTCGAAAGCTTGTATTTTGTTTATCGTTCGAACGCATTTACGAATGCGCACACACTGGACAGATTCCTTTATCATGTTTCATGCATGTTTGTTCTCCTAGTCATTCCCTTCCCCATCATATGTTTAGTTAGCTCTCTTCAATATTTATGCACTTAATTACCTCTCTTTAATAGGCATGCTTGTACAATCATTGTCCATTTGCGTTTCCATGATTATCAATGTAATGCGTCTGTGAGATTATGTGTTTAACGTTATTTCAATCTACTTTTATGCATGCAAGCTTAGGCATATGTTATATGCAAATAGGTTATAGGCAAACATAGATACGAGCTTTGTTTCTATGCATGTGAACTTAGAAATAGAATACCCTTGGAAATATATGTTGCTAGATTCGATTAAATTATTGCACAAATCATATCATTACAAGTGGCATAAGTAAGGGACCATTCCGAACCTAACAGTTTGAGGTCTTCCCTTTGCGAGGGGTGAGTGCGGCCTTAAATCATTTTCCCGGTTCACACCGGGTGGCGACTCCATGTTATTTCTCCGGTTTAGTTCCCCCGTGGGCTACTCCGTACTCCCAACCGGGCCGCGAGCCCGGAACAGTGTCGCCGATTTCTGTGTCCTACACCGGGGCTGAAATTTTTTTAAAAACAGAAGAAAAATTTCAGTAGGAGAGTTGGTCTGATTCGACCTTAAGGAGAGAATGGTAGAAAATTTTTCTAGTCTGATCCCGGGTGCCTAACGTGTTTCCGTTGCGCTAGAAAAGTTGTTCCTATAATTGACATCATAGCGAGGTTGTAAGGCCATAAGGCCATTATTTAAAAATATTGTAATTTAATTTTCATATGTAAAATTTCAATTTTTTGTAATTTGGAGCACCAAAGTCGCAAAAGGAGCCAACACCATCATGGAGCAATGATTTGAAGGCCATGGAATGCCTTGGGAATTTTTTTTCGTAATTAGATTATAGGAAAATAAGAGCCTGGTCAATGCAATTTTTTTTTTATGTTGTATGTATGTTTAATTCGAAATGTTTGAATAACATGTCATATAGCTTAGGGTGTCTACACTTACATTTTCACATGCCATAATATGCTTTGGTTGCATAAATATTTTAGACATAAAATATGATTTTATGTAATTTAAAATGGTTAAATTGGAATATGGTATGCATGAAAAACGATTAATTAGTTTTATAATTTAAATTTGAAATTCTAATATAATGGGTTTAATGAGTGCATCATGAATTCCATTGGCATATAGGATGTAAACCCAGATGTAAATTCCATAGCCGATTCCAAATAGACGGTAATGTGGTATGCACTCGGGATACAACTTCACGTACCATTGGATTTTATAACACATTTAGATTAATTAAATGGTTTAATTAAAATTTTGACCATTTTAGAATTTTAAATTTTAAACTTGTCACTGTTCCAATATTTTAAGAGTTAAAATATAATAGGTCACTAAAACTAGCTTAATTAAAATTAGTTTAATTGAGTAATATAATTAGTAGAGACTAATGAATATTAATGAATTAGATTTTAAGAGTTAAAATTGATAAGGTCACTAATAATGTACTAGTATAAATAAGAGTTATGATTTAGCCGTCATAAATTTATCCACACTAGCAAATTAAAAATATTAGATATTTAAAAATAGAAACCTTAATTTTAAAATAGTGAATGAGAGAGGGATATACGACAGTACATCCCGCGATCTCCGTTGTTAGTCCAAAAATGGGAGATTCAAAAGGCTTATCGAGACAGCTTTGTTTTCGTCCCCCTACGGATGATGTCCATTTTGGGTCAATATCAAGTTTGGATTCCGAGAAGATGATAAGCGGGAAATATATCAATATTTACCGCCCCTTTCACTTAATATTTTATATAGTTTCTCGAGATTTTTGAATATTTTGATGTGTTTTGTGTATTTTGTAGATAAATAAGGTTTCAGGATTCACTGGAATCAAATCGGGGCCAAAACAGTGAACAGACAAAAATGGCAAAATTGTCATTTACGCATTGTGACGTGCAAAACTCTATGCGTCGCGACGCGCATGTGTTACTATACTGCCGAGAAGCGTCATCATGATGACATCAATCAATTATGCAACCAGCCGACACATGTCCTTATTGACGTAAGCAATGACGTCAGTGTCGGGACGTGCAAGAATCGTGATGAGTGATATTTATATCACTTATTCCACTCTTATTTGACCTAATATTTCGTATAGTTTCTCGGGTTTGATGAACGTTTTGATGTGTTTTAGTTTATTTTACAGATAAAATAATATTGGGACTTAATGAATCATTTAGGATGAAATGTGGATCAAATAAGGGCAATTATTGGACTTGATATATATTAATTGGAGATTGGAACTTGAAAGGGCGTTTTTGACGAAGTGCAGTTTTGGAAATTCCAGTTTTGCGCATCTGTTGTATTTTGGGCATAATTTCTTACTCAGATATCGGATTGGGCTGATTCAAGTTCCAGATTAAGAAGACTCCAAGATCTACAACTTTGAAAGAGAAAATATTTTCAAATTCTGATGATTGCATGACCGAAATTGATGAACCATCCAGAAGTGTGTGAGTGTAATTATTAAAAGTCATTATCAATCATTTTCAAAGCAAAATATTAATTAATAAATAATTAATAAAAATTATCAAATCACCACCAAACAAGATAAGAAATTAGTGGAGCAATAATGGATTTGGTGGAGCAATTAGATAAGCAATTAGTGGAGCAATTAATAATTTATTTGGTGGATGATTTGATGGTGGCAAAATTTTGCCTATAAATACCAAGCCATTTCATTTGTAAAATTCATACTTTCTTCTAAGGAATTCCTTAAGAATACTAAGAAGATTGTATCTTGTTTGTTTATTTATAGCTTTTAGTAATTAATTTCCGCTTCACACACTTTCTTTTCTTTACTTTTCAATTTTTACTTTCCGCAATTTACTTTTATGCACAGTACTTTTCTTTCTTTAATTTTCATTCATCAGCAATTTACTTTCAGCAATTTACTTTCAAGCAATTTACTTTTCAGCATTTACTTTTCAGTAATTACTTTTCAGCAATTTACTTTTCAGCTTTTACTTTATGTCTTTTACTTTTCAGCATTTTTATTTTATGTCTTTTATTTTTAAGTTTTTACTAGCCCTAGTTATGTGTTAGTTATCTGGGGTTGTGATGAATTCTAATATCACCGGTTTATAAGGGGTTATTTTATAGTTTGGGTAATTTAAAGGTTTACTTATTAAGTCTTAAGCTTAATGCTTCTTGTTGTCTGATCACCAATAAGATTGATGTGGTAAATCTAAAATGAACTAGACATAGGATTTTAGGTTTCAGCCTTAGACTAATAGCCCACGATCTTCCTTGAGGATAGATAACCCTTTAATAGATTTCCTTACAGGATAGACATATACCTGTCAGGCGGGGTAGCCATAATTGGAACTTAAACTTAATGAATCCAGATAATTTGGTTGACATAGACATATGGTTCAATTGGGTTAAACTGGGTATTTGCGTCTGACCATCGACAGAGGCTTTTGCATAATTTAGTGTTCCAGGTTAGTAAACTGATTTATTACACAAACATAAAATAACCACTTCATCTTTAAAATGATATTAGAATGAATCACAACCCTAGATCTTTGTGTCTTTTGTTATTTTCCTTAGTATTTTTTTTGTCTTTTTTTTATTTATTTTGAAAAACCACTTTCAACCAATCAACAATCATTCTCTTCTCTTCATCTAATTAGATATTTGTAAATAAATTGATTCAATAATTAATAACAACAGTAGGAATTAAGTCCTCGTGGGATCGATATTTTTATACTACTTGAACGATACGTGCGCTTGCGTTATACGTGTGTGTTTACGCCGGTCAAGTTTTTGGCGCCGTTGCCGGGGACTTATATTTCTTGAGTTATTAATTTTGAAGCTATCTAATTTACTTGTATCTAATTTTCTCTGTAATTTTTATTTCTTCCTTTTGATTTCAGGTGACTTAAAAATGGAACATTACTGGAAATTGAAAGATTACGTGCTCTACAAGAAGATACACCCCACATCTGGGAGCAACAGTCCGGTTTTCTGAGGCCTGTTGTTGAGCCCAACAATTATCACTGGATGCCAGAACCAAACAATACCACGTTGCTCATCAGAATTCAATGTGGAGATGTGACATTTGTAATGGTGACCACCCAAGCGATTATTGCGAATACAACTACCATCCAGGGTGGCAGAACTATCAAGATCCTTCATGGTATGACGAGCCATCACATTTCACAGAAGCACATTTTCCATCTTATCCACCATCTATCTGCGATCTTCATCAACAACCAGAACCATCAGAGGAAGATCAATTGATTCACATGTTCAAAGAACAGACAGCTCGATTTGATACACAAATTCAGAGTCAAACGGTGTCTATACAGAGAATGACAGATCAAATTAGACAATTACAGATAACCTGAATCAAATATCTCACGGAGCAAATTCAAACAATACTGAAGAAGCCTTCGAATATCCTCAGATTCATCATAACATCATAACAGAGGATGAGGCTGAGCAGTATCAAGAATCAGAGGTATCAGTTCAGGAGACCGAACCGACAAAGTCTCGATTTGATTTTTATTATTCAGATTCTGACGAAGATGAATCTGAACTGTTGTACCAACTGCACCAATAAATGAGGATGAAATTCTGTGTCCTCAAAATGAAGATCTTGGAGAATGCTTTGCAACGATGTTTGAAGAAGATCTTCCCGAACCATCCAATCCAGTCATATCAGAGGATGAAGACCTAAAATCTAACATTTCTTTTTCATTCTCAGGTTGACAATTTTGAAACATGTATTTCACAGATGACAGATGAAGAACTAAATACAGAAATTTTAAAATACATCTGTGAAGAAAAGGTGGAGCAAGAAACAGAGCAAATGGAGAGCAAATGTCAGACCAAAATAAAGATCCAGAGCATTCAGGAAAAACATCGCTGTTTTGGGGAGTACAAATCAAGATATCACCCAGAAGTTTGGACAGAATGGAACTTCCATTCCAAGTCAAACATCATACGAGACCTCCTGATTTTCTTTCTTTCTTTTCAGGAACCACTGGAGCAACAAAAGTTAAAAAGGTAGCACGAGCACTGAATGAGACAAAACTCTTTTTGGCCACTTTACCGTTGGAAGAGACCCTTCAAAAGCAACGCTCACGGGATTGTCCTTTAATCGGACATCCAAAATGACATTGAAACCTCCTTAACAGATGAATTTCAGTCACGTCTGGCTGAAGACGAAAATTCAGCGCTAGCAGGGAGGCAACCCATGCAATTTGTTGTAATTAATCTGGATCTTAACCTTTAATTTCCTGTAGATTTTCAGCTAACCAGTACGACCTTCTTAACTCTCCTTTTACTGTTTAAGACATTGGGGACAATGTCTCATTTAGGTTTGGGGGAGGGATTAGTTGATCAGTACCTTGTTTTTAGTTTGTGTGTTATTTTATTTTTAGTCCAAAATTTTTTCGAAAAATACAAAAAATTGAAAAAGTTTCAAAAATTACAAAAATATTTTGTGTTTTTTAATTTGACTAAAAAGGTGAAATTGGTAAGAGATAGCTGAGTAAGGAGTTTCCACTCCTGAGACGTATCTCAAACCTATTTCGAAACAAGTTAATTTTTGTTTATTTCATTTTAAATTATTTAATTTGTGAATTCTCCTTAAAACGGACTAAAAGGAATCTCATATGCTCATTGACAGATATTATCAACATATATAGTAACATACAGACATGAGCTAAATTGAAAAGTTTGTAATATTCAGTGCTCTAGTTTAATTGGAGGAAGCATCTCAAAAAGCAGTGGAGTAAAAAAAAAAAAAAAAAAAAAAATATTCTGATTTACAAAATAAAGTATCTAAGATCCGGGTTATTAAGTCTGTAAGGGTGGTTTTAACACCTAGTGCCCTAAAGCCAACTGGTTTGGGAGTCACTGGCCCAAAGCTCGCTACATGGATCAAAGATGCTGCAAAAATATATATATCTGAAGTCTGGGTAATTAAGTCCGTAGGGGTGTCTTAACACCTGGTGCCCTAAAGCCAACTGGTTTGGGAGCCACCGACCCAACGCTCGTTACATAGATGGAAGATATTGTATATAAATAAAAAATAGAAAAAGAAAAAATCAAAGAAAAAATCGAAAAATGAGAAAAATTATTCCATTGCTACCAAAAGGTGTTAAATCTGATAGAACTTTAGGACAAAAATACTTACTCTCTTATCAACTGCACTTGTGACTGTTGTGGGCAAAAATGAGTTAATTAATATTTTGTTGGCTGTGTATATGAAGAATGGTAAAATAATCAGAGAATTTACTTATTCAGTAATTTAGAATAAAACAAAACAACTAGTAACTTGAAGTAGAAGTTTCACCTGATTAGTCACTATTTTCTTTATTCTCTTTTCACTTGTCTTTTTGCTTTTGTGTGCATTAGTTTTAACTAAATTTTTACTTTTGTAAAAATGTTTGTGGGTATCATTGCTGTAAGCCCTCACGAGACTACAACTCGTCCACTAGGGACACCTAGGGGTTTAAAGGCTTGTTGCATACGCTAAATGCAATCGTGATCCCTACGAAAGTGGCTTAGTTAATTTTATTTTCATGTTATTTTATTTTATGTTTTGCTCGAGGACTAGCAAAATGTTTAGGTTGGGGGTGTGATGAGTGATATTTATATCACTTATTCCCACTCATTTGACCTAATATTTCGTATAGTTTCTCGGGTTTGATGAACGTTTTGATGTGTTTTAGTTTTTTTTGCAGATAAAATAATATTGGGACTTAATGAAATCATTTAGGATGAATGTGGATCAAATAAGGGCAATTATTGGACTTGATATATTAATTTTGGAGATTGGAAACTTGAAAGGGCGTTTTTGACGAAGTGCAGTTTTGGAAATTCCAGTTTTGCGCATCTGTTGGTTTTGGGCATAACTTCTTACTCAGATATCGGATTGGGCTGATTCAAGTTCCAGATTAAAGAAGACTCCAAGATCTACAACTTTGAAAGAGAAAATATTTTCAAATTCTGATGATTTCATGACCGAAATTGATGAACCATCCAGAAGTGTGTGGAGTGTAATTATTAAAAGTCATTATCAATCATTTTCAAAGCAAAATATTAATTATAAATAATTAATAAAAATTATCAAATCACCACCAAACAAGATAAGAAATTAGTGGAGCAATAATGGATTTGGTGGAGCAATAGATAAGCATTTAGTGGAGCAATTAATAATTTATTTGGTGGATGATTTGATGGTGGCAAAATTTTGCCTATAAATACCAAGCCATTTCATTTGTAAAATTCTTACTTTCTTCTAAGGAATTCCTTAAGAATACTAAGAAGATTGTATCTTGTTTGTTTATTTATAGCTTTTAGTAATTTTCCGCTTTCACACTTCTCACTTTCTTTTCTTTACTTTTCAGTTTTTACTTTCCGCAATTTACTTTTATGCACAGTACTTTTCCTTTCTTTAATTTTCATTAATTTTCATTCAGCATTTACTTTCAGCAATTTACTTTCATCAATTTACTTTCACATACTTTTTCAGTAATTTACTTTCAGCAATTTACTTTTCAGCTTTTACTTTATGTCTTTTACTTTTCAGCATTTTTATTTTATGTCTTTTATTTTTAAGTTTTTACTAGCCCTAGTTATGTGTTAGTTACTGGGGTTGTGATGAATTCTAATATCAACCGGTTTATAAGGGGTTATTTTATAGTTTGGGTAATTTAAGGGTTTACTTATTATTCTTAAGCTTTGCTTCTTGTTGTCTGATCACCAATAAGATTGATGTGGTAAATCTAAAATGAACTAGACATAGGGATTTTAGGTTTCAGCTTAGACTTAATAGCCCACGATCTTCCTTGAGGATAGATAACCCTTTAATAGATTTCCTTACAGGATAGACATATACCTGTCAGGCGGGGTAGCCATAATTGGAACTTAAACTTAATGAATCCAGATAATTTGGTTGACATAGACTATGGTTCAATTGGGTTAAACTGGGTATTTGCGTCTGACCATCGACAGAGGCTTTTGCATAATTTAGTGTTCCAGGTTAGTAAACTGATTTATTACACAAACATAAAATAACCACTTCATCTTTAAAATGATATTAGAATGAATCACAACCCTAGATCTTTGTGTCTTTTGTTATTTTCCTTAGTATTTTCTTTTGTCTTTTTATTTATTTATTTTGAAAAACCACTTTCAACCAATCAAACAATCATTCTCTTCTCCATCTAATTAGATATTTGTAAATAAATTGATTCAATAATTAATAACAACAGTAGGAATTAAGTCCTCGTGGGATCGATATTTTTATACGACCTGCATGGGCCACCAAACACACGTATAACGCAAGCGCACATATCGTTCAATTAGTATAAAAATATCGATCCCACGAGGACTTAATTCCTACTGTTGTTATTAATTGTTGAATCTATTTATTTACAAATATCTAATTAAATGGAGAAGATAATGATTGTTTGATTGGTTGAATGTGGTTTTACAAAAAAATAAATAAAAACAAAAGAAAATACTAAGGAAAATAACAAAAGACACAAAGATCTAGGGTTGTGAATCATTCTAATATCATTTAAAAGATGAAGTGGTTATTTTATAGTTGGGTAACATATTGATTTATTAACCTGGAACACTAAATTATGTGTAAGCCTCTGTCGATGGTCAGACACAATACCCAGTTTAACCCAATTGAACCATATGTCTATGTCACCAAATTATCTGGATTCATTAAGATTAGTTCCAATTATGGCTACCCCCGCCTGACAGGTATATTCCTATCCTGTAAGGAATCTATTAAAGGGTTATCTATCCTCAAGGAGATCGTGGGCTATTGAGTCTAGGCTGAAACCTAAAATCCCTATGTCTAGTTCATTTTAGATTTACCAGATCAATTTTATTAATGGCCAGTTAATGAAAAAGCATTAAGTTTAAAACTCAATAAATAAATCTTTATATTACCCAAGCTATAATCTAACCCTTATAAAACGTGTATTTTGATTTCATCACAACCCCAGATAACTGGCTTAGTTACGACACATATTTACGGGTAGTAAAAAAAAAACTTAAATAAAATAAAAGACATAAAGTAAAATACTGAAAATTAAATACTGAAAAGTAAATGCTGAAAAGTAATGCTGAATTAAATACTGAAAAGTAAATGCTGAAAGTAAATTACTGAAAGTAATTGCTGAAAGTAAATTACTAAAAAGTAAAAACTGAAAATTAAAGAAAGAAAAGTACTGTGCGTAAAAGTAAATTGCGGAAAGTAAAAACTGAAAAGTAAAGAAAAGAAAGTGCGAAAACGAAAATAATTACTGAAAGCTGTAAATAACAAACAAGATACAATCTTCTTAGTATTCTTAAGGAATTCCTTAGAAGAAAGTATGAATTTTACAAATGAAATGGCTTGGTATTTATAGGCAAAATTTTGCCACCATCAAATCATCCACCAAATAAATTATTAATTGCTCCACTAATTGCTTATCTAATTGCTCCACCAAATCCATTATTGCTCCACTAATTTCTTATCTTGTTTGGTGGTGATTTGATAATTTTTATTAATTATTTATTAATTAATATTTTGCTTTGAAAATGATTGATAATGACTTTTAATAATTACACTACTCCACATACTTCTGGATGGTTCATCAATTTCGGTCATGAAATCATCAGAATTTGAAAATATTTTCTTTCAAAGTTGTATATCTTGGAGTCTTCTTTAATCTGGAACTTGAATCAGCCCAATCCGATATCTGAGTAATAAGTTATGCCCAAATTACAACAGATGCGCAAAACTGGAATTTCCAAAACTGCACTTCGTCAAAAACGCCCTTTCAAGTTTCCAATCTCCAAAATTAATATATCAAATCCAATAATTGCCCTTAATTGACCCACATTTCATCCTAAATGATTTCATTAAGTCCCAATATTATTTTATCTGCAAAATAACTAAAAACACATCAAAACGTTCATCAAACCCGAGAAACTATACGAAATTAGGTCAAATGAGTGGGAATAAGTGATATAAATACCACTCATCAAACCCCCAAACCTAACATTTTGCTAGTCCTCGAGCAAAACAACAAAATAAAAATAATATTAAACTAAGCCACTTTCGTAGGGATCACGGTTGCATTTAGCATATGCAACAAGCCTTTAAACCCCTAGGTGTCCCTAGTGGACGAGTTGTAGTCTCGTGAGGGTTTACAGCAATGATACCCACAAACATTTTATAAAAGTAAAAATGTAGTGAAACTAATGCACACAAAAGCAAAAAGACAAGAGAAAAGAGAATAAAGAAGTTAGTGACTAATCAGGTGAAACTTCTACTCCAAGTTACTAGTTGTTTTGTTTCATTCTAAATTACCGAATAAGTAAATTCTCCGATTATTTTACCATTCTCCATATACACAAGCCACAAAATATTAAACAACTCATTTTTGCCCACAACAGTCATAAGTGCAGTTGATAAGAGAGTAATATTTTTGTCCTAAAGTTCTATCAGATTTAACATCTTTTTGCAGCAATGGAATAATTTTTCATTTTTCTGATTTTTTGATTTTTTTCTCTATTTTTTATTTATATACAATATCTTCCATCTATGTAACGAGTGTTGGGTCGGTGGCTCCCAAACCAGTTGGTTTTAGGGCACCAGGTGTTAAGACACCCCTACGGACTTAATTACCAGACTTCAGATATAAATATATTTTTGCAGCATCTTTGATCCATGTAGCGGTGTTTTGGGCCAGTGACTCCCAAACCAGTTGGTTTTAGGGCACTAGGTGTTAAAACACCCTTACAAGACTTAATAACTCGGATCTCGGACGTTTTTTTTTTTTTTTTTTTTTTTTTTTTTTTACTCCATTGCTTTTTGAGATGTTTCCTCCAATTAAACTAGAGCACTGAATATTACAAACTTTTCAATTTTAGCTCATGTCCGTATGTTACTATATATGTTGATAATATCTGCTAACTGAAATATGAAGATTCATTTTAGTCCGTTTTAAGGAGAATTCACAAATTAAATAATTCAAAAGGAAATAATCAAAAATTAACTTGTTTCGAATTAGGTTTGAGATACGTCTCAGGAGTGGAAAATCCTTACTCAGCTATCTCTTACCAATTTCACCTTTTTAGTCAAATAAAAAAAACAAAAAACAAAAAATATTTTTGTAATTTTTGAAAATTTTCCAATTTTTTTGTATTTTTCGAAAATTTTGGACTAAAAATAAAAATAACACACAAACTAAAAACAAGGTACTGATCAACTAATTCCTCCCCCAAACCTAACCAAATGAGACATTGTCCCCAATGTCTTAAACAGTAAAAGGAGAGTTAAGAAGGTTGTACCTGGTTAGCTGAAAATCTACAGGAAATTAAAGGTTAAGATCCAGATTAATTCTACGCCTCTTACCACGATCGTCCTCGGACCAATTTATCTTTGAAAGGATAGGGTCAACTTGTGGTTCATAGGCTATGAGTTGGTCTATTAGATCCGGAGCAGTTCTGGCAGTGAAGAGGAGTTCTTTCATAGGTTTTGACACGAACCCATTTCTCCGAGCATCATCAAGAAACACACAAAAAATCATAAAATCCATCAACGTTAAGCAGTCCAAGCGGTTTCTGGTGTATGTTCAGGTTCGCCCAAGATAGAACTATAAAATTTTCCTCCAATGTGCCCAAGCCACCTGGCAAAGCGATAAAAGCATCAGCACGGTTAATTATTTCTACCAGTCGTTCAGACATACCTGGCACGATCAATTCCTCTCCGTTTGATGAACCAATAAGATTTGCCTCTGCCAAGGGTTTTGGGATGATTCCCAAAACATGACTGCCTCCTTCCTGTACAAGCCTTTGAAACGATCCCCATAAGTCCGAGATTGCCTCCGCCATATATTAAGTGCATATTCCTTGCAGCTAAGACTCGACCCAATTCATGTGCTGCTTCTATGTATTGTGGCTTAGTACCAACACTACTACCACAAAACACGCAGATGTTTTCAACCTCGTCTTCTTGAAGTGGCTTCCATTTTTTTTTTTTTGTATTTCTTTTTCAACTCTGGATGCCTTCAAAAGTGCAATGACGGGCTGAATTTATAGTACCTGAAAAAGGGTGAGTAATAATAGCACTAATATCTTCCAAAGAACGATTGTTAGCTAAACAACAAAAGAGATCGTGAAAGGTCAAAAAGTCTGGATCCTGTCTACGAAAATAAAGATAATTACAATAGAAAAGCGAATCAAAGCAATAATTAAGGCAACGGAATTGTGTACGCAATACGCCACTCGCTTAGTATAAATTCATTAGGATGTGTCTCAAGATTTTTCATTCCTTATTCATCCATCGCTAATGAATTGTTTCTCATCTTTGATTGCCAAACACAATCCTTCTGTCTTAAAATGCTTCGTTTGTGCCTTTCCCTACAAAAATAACACACAAAATTAAAAAGTTCACACAAAATATGAAAACAAATTACAACAAATTGCATGGGTTGCCTCCCTGCTAGCGCTAAATTTTTCGTCTTCAGCCAGACGTGACTGAAATTCATCTGTTAAGGAGGTTTCAATGTCGTTTTAGATGTCCGATCAAAAACAATCCTGTGAGCGTTGCTTTTGAAGGGTCTCTTCCAACGGTAAAGTGGCAAAAAGAGTTTTGTCTCATTCAGTACTCGTGCCACATTTTTACTCCTTGTTACTGCCAGTGGTTCCTGCAAAGAAAGAAAGAAAATCAGGAGGTCTCGTATGATGCTTGACTTGGAATGGAAATTCCATTCTGTCAAGCTTCTGGTTGATATCTTTAATTTGTACTCCCCAAAACAGCGATGTTTCTCTCTGAATGCTCTGGATCTTATTAAGGTCAGACATTTGCTCCTCCATTTGCTCTGCTTCTTGTTCCATATTTTCTTCTTCACAGATGTATTTTAAAATTTCCATATTCAGCTCTTCATCTGTCATCTGTGAAATACATGTTTCAAATTGTCAACCTGAGAATGAAAATAAATATTAGATTTTAGGTCTTCATCCTCTGATATGACTGGAATGGATGGTTCAGATAGATCTTCTTCAAACATCATGGTAAAGCATGCTCCAAGATCTTCATTTTGAGGATTGAATGTTTGATCCTCCGTTGTTGGTGCAGTTGGTACAAATAGATCAGCTTCATCCTCTCCTCGTCAGAATCTGAATAATAGAAGTCAAATTGAGACTTTACCGGTTCAGGTTCCTGAACTGATACCTCTGGTTGTTGATACTGCTCAGCCTCCTCCTCTGTTGAAGTGTCTTTGTGGATTTCTGGGTACTTGAAGGCTTCATCAGTGTCATCTGAAACTAGTTCTTGAGGTATGTAGTTCTGGTTTTCTGTTAATTATCTCATTTGATCTGTCATCCTCTGAATGAATTCTGATTGTCTCTGAATACTACTTTCAAGTTGCTTCAGGCTTGTTTCAAGCATTGTATCCAACTTTTCGTCTCGTTTCTTGGAAAAAAATTTGAGCATATCAATCAATTGTTCTTCCTCTGATGGTTCTGGTTTTTGTTGAGGATAGTAGGTGGATGGTGGATAAGATGGAAAATATGATGGTTCTGGCATCCAGTGATAATTGTTGGGCTGGACAACAGGCCTCAGAAAACCGGACTGTTGCTCCCAGATGTGGGGTGTATCTTCTGTAAAGCTCGTAATCTTTCAATCTCCTAGTAGTGTTCCATTTTTAAATCACCTGAAAATACAATAAAGAAATAAAAATTACAGATAAAGATAAAGAAAATTAGATAAAAGTAAATTAGATAGTTTCAAAATTAACAACTCAAGAAATATAAGTCCCCGGCAACGGCGCCAAAAACTTGACCGGCGTAAACACACACGTATAACGCAAGCGCACGTATCGTTCAAGTAGTATAAAAATATCGATCCCACGAGGACTTAATTCCTACTGTTGTTATTAATTGTTGAATCTATTTATTTACAAATATCTAATTAAATGGAGAAGATAATGATTGTTGATTGGTTGAATGTGGTTTTACAAAATAAATAAATAAAAAGACAAAAGAAATACTAAGGAAAATAACAAAAGACACAAAGATCTAGGGTTGTGAATCATTCTAATATCATTTAAAAGATGAAGTGGTTATTTTATAGTTGGGTAACATATTGATTTATTAACCTGGAACACTAAATTATGTGTAAGCCTCTGTCGATGGTCAGACACAAATACCCAGTTTAACCCAATTGAACCATATGTCTATGTCAACCAAATTATCTGGATTCATTAAGATTAAGTTCCAATTATGGCTACCCCCGCCTGACAGGTATATTCCTATCCTGTAAGGAAATCTATTAAAGGGTTATCTATCCTCAAGGAAGATCGTGGGCTATTGAGTCTAAGGCTGAAACCTAAAATCCCTATGTCTAGTTCATTTTAGATTTACCAGATCAATTTTATTAATGGCCAGTTAATGAAAAAGCATTAAGTTTAAGACTCAATAAATAAATCTTTATATTACCCAAGCTATAATCTAACCCTTATAAAACGGTGATATTTGATTTCATCACAACCCCAGATAACTGGCTTAGTTACGACACATATTTACGGGTAGTAAAAAAAAACTAAATAAAAATAAAAGACATAAAGTAAAATACTGAAAATTAAATACTGAAAAGTAAATGCTGAAAGTAAATGCTGAAATTAAATACTGAAAAGTAAATGCTGAAAGTAAATTACTGAAAGTAAATTGCTGAAAGTAAATTACTAAAAAGTAAAAACTGAAAATTAAGAAAGAAAAGTACTACTGTGCGTAAAAGTAAATTGCGGAAAGTAAAAACTGAAAAGTAAAGAAAAGAAAGTGCGAAAACGAAAATTAATTACTGAAAGCTGTAAATAAACAAACAAGATACAATCTTCTTAGTATTCTTAAGGAATTCCTTAGAAGAAAGTATGAATTTTACAAATGAAATGGCTTGGTATTTATAGGCAAAATTTTGCCACCATCAAATCATCCACCAAATAAATTATTAATTGCTCCACTAATTGCTTATCTAATTGCTCCACCCAAATCCATTATTGCTCCACTAATTTCTTATCTTGTTTGGTGGTGATTTGATAATTTTTATTAATTATTTATTAATTAATATTTTGCTTTGAAAATGATTGATAATGACTTTTAATAATTACACTCCACGTACTTCTGGATGGTTCATCAATTTCGGTCATGAAATCATCAGAATTTGAAAATATTTTCTATTTCAAAGTTGTATATCTTGGAGTCTTCTTTAATCTGGAACTTGAATCAGCCCAATCCGATATCTGAGTAAGAAGTTATGCCCAAAATACAACAGATGCGCAAAACTGGAATTTCCAAAACTGCACTTCGTCAAAAACGCCCTTTCAAGTTCCAATCTCCAAAATTAATATATCAAATCCAATAATTGCCCTTAATTGACCCACATTTCATCCTAAATGATTTCATTAAGTCCCAATATTATTTTATCTGCAAAATTTCAGCATTTACTTTTCAGCACATTACTTTTCAGTATTTACTTTTCATCAGCAATTTACTTTTCACTTTTACTTTATGTCTTTTACTTTTCAGCATTTTTAGTTTATGGTCTTTTATTTTTAGTTTTTACTAGCCCTAGTTATGTGTTAGTTATCTGGGGTTGTGATGAATTCTAATATCACCGGTTATAAAGGGGTTATTTTATAGTTTGGGTAATTTAAAGTTTACTTATTAAGTCTTAAGCTTAATGCTTCTTGTTGTCTGATCACCAATAAGATTGATGTGGTAAATCTAAAATGAACTAGACATAGGGATTTTAGGTTTCAGCCTTAGCCTTAATTAATAGCCCACGATCTTCCTTGAGGATAGATAACCCTTTAATAGATTTCCTTACAGGATAGACATATACCTGTCAGGCGGGGGTAGCCATAATTGGAACTTAAACTTAATGAATCCAGATAATTTGGTTGACATAGACATATGGTTCAATTGGGTTAAACTGGGTATTTGCGTCTGACTATCGACAGAGGCTTTTGCATAATTAGTGTTCCAGGTTAGTAAACTGATTTATTACACAAACATAAAATAATCACTTCATCTTTTAAAAGATATGAATGATTCACAACCCTAGATCTTTGTGTCTTTTGTTATTTTCCTTAGTATTTTCTTTTGTCTTTTATTTATTTATTTTGAAAAACCACTTTCAACCAATCAAACAATCATTCTCTTCTCCTCTCATCTAATTAGATATTTGTAAATAAATTGATTCAATAATTAATAACAACAGTAGGAATTAAGTCCTCGTGGGATCGATATTTTTATACTACTTGAACGATACGTGCGCTTGCGTTATACGTGTGTGTTTACGCCGGTCAAGTTTTTGGCGCCGTTGCCGGGGACTTATATTTCTTGAGTTGTTAATTTTGAAGCTATCTAATTTACTTGTATCTAATTTTCTTTATCTTTATCTGTAATTTTT
The DNA here is from genome assembly GCA_019454045.1 of Zanthoxylum bungeanum. Classification (NCBI taxonomy): domain Eukaryota; kingdom Viridiplantae; phylum Streptophyta; class Magnoliopsida; order Sapindales; family Rutaceae; genus Zanthoxylum; species Zanthoxylum bungeanum. Next base: position 218,683 of record SKCR01019296.1, read on the forward strand.
ATTTCTTTCTTTTTCAGGTGATTTAAAAATGGAACACTACTGGGAGATTGAAAGATTACGAGCTTTACAAGAAGATACACACCCCACATCTGGGAGCAACAGTCCGGTTTTCTGAGGCCTGTTGTCCAGCCAACAATTATCACTGGATGTCAGAACCAAGCAATACCAATTTACTAAACAAAACGCAACGGGAGATGTGACATATGTAATGGTAACCACCATAGAGATTATTGCGATTACAACTATCATCCAGGGTGGCAGAGTTATCAAGATCCTTCATGGTATGATGAGCCAGCACATTTCACAGAACCACATTTTCCATCTTATCCACCATCCACCTACTATCCTCAACAAAAACAGAATCATCAGAGGAAGAAAATTGATTGATATGCTCAAAATTTTTTCCAAGAAACGAGACGAAAAGTTGGATACAATGCTTGAAACAAGCCTGAAGCAACTTGAAAGTATTCAGAGACAATCAGAATTCATTCAGAGGATGACAGATCAAATGAGACAATTCACAGAAAACCAGACTACATACCTCAAGAACCAGTTTCAGATGACATGATGAAGCCTTCAAGTACCAATCATTTCACAATGACACTTCAACAGAGGAGGAGGCTGAGCAGTATCAACAACCAGAGGTATCAGTTCAGGAGCCCGAACCGACAAAGTCTCAATTTGACTTTTATTATTCAGATTCTGACGAGGATGAAGCTGATCTATTTGTACCAACTGCACCAACAACGGAGGATCAAACATTTAATCCTCAAAATGAAGATCTTGGAGCATGCTTTACCATGATGTTTGATGAAGATCTACCTGAACCATCCATTCCAGTCGTATCAGAGGATGAAAACCTAATGTCAGAAACATCTTTACATCCTCAGGCAATACTTATGGAGCATGTATTTCAAAGATGACAGATGAAGAGCTGAATACAAAAATTTTACAATTCATATGTGAAGAAAAGGTGGAGAAAGAAGCAGAGCAAATGGAGGAGCAATGTCTGACCTTAATAAAGATCCAGAGCATTCAGGAGAAACATCGCTGTTTTGGGGAGTAGAAATCAAAGATATCACCCAGAAGCTTGACAGAATGGAACTTCCATTCCAAGTCAAGCACCATATAAGACCTCCTGATTTTCTTTCTTTCTTTGCAGGAACCACTGGAACAACAAGGAGCAAAAAGGTGGCACGAGCACTGAATGGGACAAAACTCTTTTTGCCACCTTACCGTTGGAAGAGACCCTTCAAAAGCAACGCTCACGGGATTGTTTTTGATCGGACATCTAAAACGACATTGAAACCTCCTTAACAGATGAATTTCAGTCACGTCTGGCTGAAGACGAAAAATTTAGCGCTAGCAGGGAGGCAACCCATGCGATTTGTAATATTTGTTTTCATATTTTGTGTGAACTTTTTAATTTTGTGTGTTATTTTTGTAGGGAAAGGCATAAACGAAGCATTTTAAGACAGAAGGAATTGTGTTTGGCAATCAAAGATGAGAAACAATTCATTAGCGATGGCTGAATAATGAATGGATTCTTGAAACGCATCCTAATGGATTTATATACCAAACGAGTGGCGTATTGCGTACACAATTCCGTTGCCTTAATTATTGCTTTGATTTGCTTTTCTGTTGTAATTATCTTTATTTTCGTAGACAGGATCCAGACTTTTTGACCTTTCACGATTTCTTTTGTTGTTTAGCTAACAATCGTCCTCTGGAAGATATTAGTGCTATTATTACTCACCCTTTTTCAGGTACTATAAATTCAGCCCGTCATTACACTTTTGAAGGCATCCTGATTTGAAAAAGAAATACATAAAAAAAATGGAAGCCACTTCAAGAAGACGAGTTGAAAACATCTGTGTGTTTTGCGGTAGTAGTATTGGTACTAAGCCACAATACATAGAGGCAGCACAGGAATTGGGTCGAGTCTTAGCAGCAAGGAATATGCACTTAATATATGGCGGAGGCAATCTCGGACTTATGGGGATCGTTTCAAAGGCTGTACAGGAGAGGCAGTAACGTTTTGGGAATCATCCAAAACCCTTGGCAGAGGCAAATCTTATTGGATCATCAAACGGAGAGGAACTGATCGTGCCAGGTATGTCTGAACGACTGGTAGAAATGATTAACCGTGCTGATGGCTTTTATCGCTTTGCCAGGTGGCTTGGGTACATTGGAGGAAATTTTTATAGTATTATCTTGGGCGAACCTGAACATACACCAGAAACCGCTTGGATTGTTCAACGTTGATGGATTTTATGATTTTCTTTGTGTGTTTCTTGATGATGCTCGGAGAAATGGGTTCGTGTCAAAACCTATGAAAGAACTCCTCTTCACTGCCAGAACTGCTCCGGATCTAATAGACCAACTCATAGCCTATGAACCACAAGTTGACCCTATCCTTTCAAAGATAAATTGGTCCGAGGACGATCGTGGTAAGAGGCGTCGAATTAATCTGGATCTTAACCTTTAATTTCCTGTAGATTTCAGCTAACCAGGTACGACCTTCTTAACTCTCATTTTACTGTTTAAGACATTGGGGACAATGTCTCATTTAGGTTTGGGGGAGGGAATTAGTTGATCAGTACCTTGTTTTTAGTTTGTGTGTTATTTTTATTTTTAGTTCAAAATTTTTCGAAAAATACAAAAAAAATTGAAAATTTTCAAAAAAATTACAAAAATATTTTGCGTTTTTGTTTTTAATTTGACTAAAAAAGTGAAATTGGTAAGAGATAGCCGAGTAAGGTTTCCACTCCTGAGACGTATCTCAAGCCTATTTTCGAAACAAGTTAATTTTTGTTTATTTCCTTTTAAATTATTTAATTTGTGAATTCTCCTTAAAACTGACTAAAAGGAATCTTCATATGCTCAATTGATAGATATTATCAACATATATAGTAACATACGGACATGAGCTAAATTGAAAGTTTGTAATATTTAGTGCTCTAGTTTAATTGGAGGAAGCATCTCAAAAAGCAATGGAGTAAAAAAAAAAAAAAAAAAAAAAAAAACGTCTGAGATCCGAGTTATTAAGTCTGTAAGGGTGTTTTAAACACCTAGTGCCCTAAAGCCAACTGGTTGGGAGTCACTGGCCCAAAGCTCGTTACATGGATCGAAGATGCTGCAAAAATATATATATTTGAAGTCTGGGTAATTAAGTCTGTAGGGGTGTCTTAACACCTGGTGCCCTAAAGCCAACTGGTTTGGGAGCCACCGACCCAACACTCGTTACATAGATGGAAGATATTGTATATAAATAAAAATAGAGAAAATCAAAGAAAAAGAAAAAATCAAAGAAAAAAAAGAAAGAGAAAAAAAAATTATTCCATTGCTCCAAAAAGGTGTGAAATCTGATAGAACTTTAGGACAAAAATATACTCTCTTATCAACTGCACTTATGACTGTTGTGGGCAAAAATGAGTTGTTTAATATTTTGTTGGCTGTGTATATGGAGAATGGTAAAAATAATCGGAGAATTTACCTATTCGGTAATTTAGAATAAACAAAACAACTAGTAACTTGAAGTAGAAATTTCACCTGATTAGTCACTATCTTCTTTATTCTCTTTTCACTTGTCTTTTTGCTTTTGTGTGCATTAGTTTTACTACCTTTTTACTTTTGTAAAATGTTTGTGGGTGTCATTGCTGTAACCCTCACGAGACTACAACTCGTCCACTAGGGACACCTAGGGGTTTAAAGGCTTGTTGCATACGCTAAATGCAACCGTGATCCCTACGAAAGTGGCTTAGTTAATTTATTTACATTATTTTATTTTATGTTTTGCTCGAGGACTAGCAAAATGTTAGGTTTGGGGGTGTGATGAGTGGTATTTATATCACTTATTCCCACTCATTTGACCTAATATTTCGTATAGTTTCTCGGGTTTGATGAACGTTTGATGTGTTTTAGTTTATTTTGCAGATAAAATAATATTGGGACTTAATGAAATCATTTAGGATGAAATGTGGGTCAATAAGGGCAATTATTGGATTTGATATATTAATTTTGGAGATTGGAAACTTGAAAGGGCGTTTTTGACGAAGTGCAGTTTTGGAAATTCCAGTTTTGCGCATCTGTTGTATTTTGGGTATAACTTCTTACTCAGATATCGGATTGGGCTGATTCAAGTTCCAGATTAAAGAAGACTCCAAGATCTACAACTTTGAAAGAGAAATTATTTTCAAATTCTGATGATTTCATGACCGAAATTGATGAACCATCCAGAAGTGTGTGGAGTGTAATTATTAAAAGTCATTATCAATCATTTTCAAAGCAAAATATTATTAATAAATAATTAAATAAAAATTATCAAATCACCACCAAACAAGATAAGAAATTAGTGGAGCAATAATGGATTTGGTGGAGCAATTAGATAAGCAATTAGTGGAGCAATTAATAATTTTTTGGTGGATGATTTGATGGTGGCAAAATTTTGCCTATAAATACCAAGCCATTTCATTTGTAAAATTCATACTTTCTTCTAAGGAATTCCTTAAGAATACTAAGAAGATTGTATCTTGTTTGTTTATTTATAGCTTTTAGTAATTAATTTCCGCTTTCACACTTTCTTTTCTTTACTTTTCAGTTTTTTTTTCCGCAATTTACTTTTATGCACAGTACTTTTCTTTCTTTAATTTTCAGCAATTTACTTTTCAGCAATTTACTTTCAGCAATTTACTTTCAGCATTTACTTTTCAGTAATTTACTTTTCAGCAATTTACTTTTAGCTTTTACTTTATGTCTTTTACTTTTCAGCATTTTTATTTTATGTCTTTTATTTTTAAGTTTTTACTAGCCCTAGTTATGTGTTAGTTATCTGGGGTTGTGATGAATTCTAATATCACCGGTTTATAAGGGGTTATTTTATAGTTTGGGTAATTAAAGGTTTACTTATTAAGTCTTAAGCTTAATGCTTCTTGTTGTCGATCACCAATAAGATTGATTGGTAAATCTAAAATGAACTAGACATAGGGATTTTAGGTTTCAGCCTTAGACTTAATAGCCCACGATCTTCCTTGAGGATAGATAACCCTTTAATAGATTTCCTTACAGGATAGACATATACCTGTCAGGCGGGGGTAGCCATAATTGGAACTTAAACTTAATGAATCCAGATAATTTGGTTGACATAGACATATGGTTCAATGGGTTAAACTGGGTATTTGCGTCTGACCATCGACAATCTAAAATCTGACTTTATCAGGATACCGCCTACATGGTCGGTTGGTAATGTCATGCAAGTTTATATATTATAATAAGAGAGATATCTAAATTAGAAGTAATAAAAGTGGATCCTCTAACACCAATATTTTCTTTATTGTTAATTTATCTTTTTTAATTTCCAAGCTTTACTTTATGTCATATACTTTATTTATGTCTTTATTAATTCTAGATATGTGTGGTAACTAAACCCCTTATCTAGGACTGTGATGAATTCCAATATCACCGTTTTATAAGTGGTTATTTTGTGTCTTAGGTAATATAAAGGTTTATTATTGAGTCTTAAGCTTAATGCTTCTTGTTAACTGGCCACAAATAAGATTGATTTGGTAAACTTAAAATAAACTTGACGAAGGAATTTTAGGTTTCAGCATTAGACTCAATAGCTCACGATCTCACATTGGGGCAAAAGACTCTTAGGTAGATTTCCTTCCAGGTTAGACATATACCTGTCGGGCGGGGGTAGCCACAATTGGAACTTAATCTTAATGAATTCGGGTAATTTGGTTAACATAGACATATGATTAATTGGATTACTTTGGGTGTTTGCATCTGACCATCGACAGAGGCTTTTGCATATTTTCGTGTTCCAGGTTAATAAATCGATATATTGCACAAGCATGAGATAATCACTTCATCTTTAAAAGATATTGGAAGGATTCACAACCCTAGATAGTTTTATAATATTGATTTTTCCTTTAATTTACATTCGCACTATTTTAATTACTTGTTTTCAGAAAAAAAAATCACCATCCAAACAACAATCAATCTATTAGATACTCATAAATATTTAACATCATAAATTGATAGACTAGGTATTAAGTCCTCGTGGGATCGATACATTTATACTACTTGAGAGATACGTGTGCTTGCGTAACGTGTGTGTTTACCACCGATCAGAGGATATAGACTCTAGATGTATCTGGTGAACTGACCTACTCTACGACGACACTTCACTAGTTAAAACCAAGGGTTCCAAAATGACGGGTCACACTCACAAATAAATGATTAAATGTTAATCAAAATTCATTGATCAAATCAAACAGTGGTTGGTTAATATATGAATAAGAGTTATTCTTGTATATATTAATCAATCGAGATTGTCTTGATCTATCATGCAAATACTTGACCTACACTACGACGACACTTATTTGTGGGATGATAGATTTCAGTGACATAGTAATTCTCTTAGGTTTCTAATTCATTATTCATGGTTCATTTATCATGTTTAATTTTATGCCAAAATATTTGATAATTTAATATGCGATGAGTAGATATTAAATGCATGTTTACTTTATTTTATTTCAGCCATAGTTTCTCTGATAATTTCCATTCTCTCTAACAATAAATTAACGTGAGAAAATTATGTCAAGTGGAAAAGTAACATGAACGTTATTCTGGTATGTGAAGACCTAAAGTTTGTCCTGACGGAGGAATATCCTCCCGAGCCGTCCATAAATGATGGCCAGACTGTATGCGATGCCTACCAAAAATGGGTCGCGGCTAATAAAAAGGCATTCTGCTACTTGCTAGCAGGGATATCCGGGATTCTTACTGCAAATCATGAGCCTATGGCTACAACATCTCATATGATGGAGTCATTACAAGGCATATTCGGGAAGCCTTCAGAGCGTCAGCGTCATGAGGCCATGGTCTCAGTGATGACTGCTAGAATGAAAGAATGGACATCAGTCTGAGAGCATGTCTTGAGGATGATGACCTATCTCAATATTATCGAAACCCATGGAGCTCGTATTGACGAGTTGAACCAGGTGACCATGATTATGGAAACTCTCCTTAAAAGAATCATGCAGTTTAAAAATAACTATGTTATGGATAATTTGTCTTTTACTTTGACCCAACTACTTAATGAGTTCGCCCACTACGATTTAATGCTAGTGGATCCTCATAAGCCCAGTGCTGAAGCAAATATTGCCGAATCTTATAGATCTGCCAAGAATAAGAAGAAATGCACTGGGAAGGCTAAGGCTAAGCTTATGAAAAAAGAAGAACAAGAAAGGCTGCAAGGATTCCAAGCCAAAGGGAAAATGTTTCCACTGCGACAAGGATGGCCATTGGAAAATGAACTGTCCTAAATACCTTACTGAGCTGAAAGAGTAGAATGATACAGGTAAATACGATTTACTTGTTATCGAATCTCTCTTAGTGGAGGATGATAAATCTATATGTATTGTTGATTATGGAGCCACTAACCATGTTTGTTCTTCTTTGCAGCAACTTGACTCATTGAGGGACCTTGCTGAAGGTGACCACACCATGATGGTCGACACATGGGAGGTCGTTTCAGCAATAACAATGAGATTTTCCAGTTTAAATTTTTTTGAATAGTAGTTACTTAAATTTGGACAATTTGTGATTCATTCCTGATTTTCTCATGAATTTGATTTATGTTTCCAATCTTTCGGATGATGGTTTTTCGGTTCCTTTTAATAGTAATTTGGTTATTATTAGTAGAAATGGATTAACCATATGCACATGAAACTCATAAAATAATTTATAAGTGTTAAGACCGTTAACACATAGGTCACCGCTCAACACTGAATTATTTAATGTTGAAAAACCTAAAACAAAACGGAAATAGAATTCTCACGATGACACATATCTGTCGCATCTTAGACTTGGTCATATCAGCCTTGACCAAATAGATAGGTTGATAAAGAACGAAGCTTTAAACTAGCTAAAGCTTAAAACTTTACTAATCTGCAAATCCTGTCTAAAATGAAAGATGACCAAGAGACCTTTTATCGAAAATGGAATAAGAGCCAATCAACCACTTGAGCTAATATATTCGAACGTTTACGGACCGATGAATATAAAAGCCCGAGATGGTTATGAATACTTCGTCACTTTTATTAATGATTATTCAAGATATGTGTATATTTACCAATGCAGCACAAGTCATATACTTTTGAAAAGTTCAAACAGAATCGTGCTGAGGTTGAGACCCAATTAGGTAAGTGTAGGCACTGCATTTTTTAAATATAAGTCCCGATGATGAGTCTCACATGGAGACACTACCTCTTTAAGTTGTGGAAGTCGCGGGAAACGGACGTCGGAAGGGAAGAGTCAGAAATTGACACCTTGTTGGATTTAATTCGTTTGCTTAGCTTCGGGTTTGCTCGGTAAGCCTCTCTTCTAAACTTATCCTTAGCCCAAAACCCCCGCAAGTCACATACCAAGCCCATACATCACCAAGCCACACACCAAGCCCACCAAAACAAACCAAATACACGCCCAAAGCCTCTAACCCCACGCCCACCTCCTTCCAAAATAACAAAATCACATATTAAACACATGCTAAAATCAAGACAAATCACCTTCCCAAATTAAATCATATCAAATTAAATCATATTCCTAATTAAAAGAGATCAAATCAAATCAACCTAAATCACATCCCTAATTAAATAGATTTTTCCTTATAGCACACTAATTAAAATATCCCCCCATAATTACAGAATATTCTTTCCCTATTCACATAAGGTAAACCCCAACCCTTGCCTATAAAAAGAAGCATAAACCAACCCTTCACACCCTAGAGGATTCACGCCCAAAGCATAGAAAATTTCCCTTCATTGCCGCACCAAACACAAACAAGAAAACCCCCTTCCATTACCGTTAATCCCTGTCTTGAAACCCAACCCTAAACAGCCGCACATAAATTCATCCACTGTCGCACATAGCCCCCTCATTCACCGTAAAACAGCCCATGAAACACACCCATTGAACACCAAAAATAGCCCCTCAAACACAGCCCCTGACCACCGAAAATAGCCCCTGAAACACAGCCACTGACCACCAAAAATAGCCCTAAAACACAGCCTCTGAACACCTAAAACAGCCCCTGAAACACAGTCTCTGACCACTAAAAATACCCCCTAAAACAGTCCAAATTTTACCGCAAAACTGCACCCAGAAACTGCCATATATTACCGAAGAAACTGCCCAGTAAAACCGCATAAACCGCAGCCCCGACACACCCACATTACGGAAAAACAGTAAGCCAAAATCGTGACCAGAAACAGCAGCAAAACAGAGCAAAACAACAGCCCAAACAGCGAGGCAACAAATGAAAACAATGAATCAGTAAATCGGAAAAGTTGCGGAGCATCAACCCTTCCGAAAACTACGTAGCGTACTTTCAAGAGACGACTTAAGAGGTTAGACCTGAGGGCACCCCTTTTTATTATCCTTTATTTTTATTTATTTTCTTATTTTACTTCGCATGAGTATTGTGGATTGGTGCATGATATGACATTCGGATGAATGGAATATGTGTTCTCTCTTGCGGTATATCAGATGGAATCCCAGACGTAAATTCCGTAGCCGAATCCGAATGGACGGTAGTGCGGTTTGTACTTGGGAAACAACTCCACGTACTACTCGAGAGACACACATATTTCGTTTCATCCAACCTTGTGTTTGAGCATGATTTAGTTGTTTAGTATGTTATTTTTCTTTTTTAAGCAGGATTTAGTGGTTAGTATGTTATTTATTTTTAAGCATGATTTAGTCGTTAGTGTGGTATTTTTTATGCATGATTTATTTATGATTCCTATGTATTAATTTAATGTATTCATGAGATTCCGTGTTTTCCGTACTTCAACTTACTTTTAAAGCATGTAAACTTAGATATATGGTTTACTTTTATGCATGCAAACCTAGATATATGTAGTATGCAAACTTAGATGTAGGTTGTTGTTGCGTAGACTCGGTTATATTATTACATAAATTCGTTCATTATAAGTGGCATAAGTAATGGACCATTCCGAACCCAACGGTTTGAGGTCTTCCCTTGCGAGGGGTGAGTGCGGCCTTAAATCATTTTCTCAGTTCACACTGGGTGACGACTCCATTTTATTTCTCCGATTTAGTTCCCCCGCGGGCTACTCCATACTCCCGACCGGGCTGCGAGCCTGGAACAGCGTCGCCGATTTTCGTGTCCTACAGTAGGACAATCAAAACTCTATGATCGGATCGTGGAAGAAAATACATTGACAGAGATTTTGAGAAATTCTTAGTTGAGCATGAGATAGTTCCCAGCTCACAGCACCTGGAACACCACAGTAAAATGGTGTTGCAGATAGGAGAAATCGGACCCTACTAGACATGATAAGATCTATGTTTAGTCATAGCTCACTACCAAGTTTGTTCTGAGGGTATGCATTGCAAACAACAATACATATCCTTAATCTAGTTCCATCTAAGTATGTTCCTAAGACTCCCTTAGAGTTGTGGAGTGGTCTTAAAGCCAATTTACGATATTTCCACATATAAGAGTGTCCAGCACATGTGCTGAAGAATAAGACTACTAAGTTGGAGCCACGTTCACATTTGTGCCTATTTGTAGGTTATTATAAGGAGACTATGGATGGACTCTTTTATACCCCTGAAGATAACAAAATATTTGTATCGACAAATGCTACGTTTCTAGAGGAGGACAATATGAGGGAGTTCAAACCTCGTAGTAAGATGTGACTCGAGGAGTTACTTTCTGGTTCGACCAGCATGCCATCATCAATAATAGTTGAAAAACACATAGCACCTTCGACATCTGAGAGTCAGTTGCAAGTTTTTCAGAATGATCTACCATCGAGACGTAGTGGGAGGGTTGTATGACAACCTGATCGCTATCTAGAAGTTGGAAAGGCACAAGTTGTCGCTTCCAGTGATGGTGTAGATGATCCATTGACCTATCATAGTGCAATGGATGATTCTGATAAAGATGAATGGCTCAAAGTCATGAATCGCAAGATGGAGTCTATGTACTCCAACTCAGTCTGGGAATTTATAGACCAACCTGAAAGGGTAAAACCCATAGGTTGTAAGTGGATCTACAAAAGAAAGAGGGGAGCATATGGGAAGGTACAGACATTCAAGGCTAGGCTAGTGGCCAAGGGTTATACCCAGAAAGAGGGAGTTGGCTATGATGAAACTTTCTTGCCAATAGCCATACTCAAATCCATCCGCACCCTTCTGTCTATTGCTGTATATTATGACTATAAGATTTGGCAAATGGACGTCAAGACTGTATTTTTGAATGAAAATATTGATGAATGTATCTATATGGTACAACTAGAGGGGTTCATTGGGTCAAGAGTAAAAGGTTTGCAAGCTGCAAAGGTCTATTTATGGACTCAAGAAAACATCTCGATCCTTGAAAATAAGATTTGATACCACGATCAAGTCTTATGATTTTTAGCAGAATGTTGATGAGCCTTGTGTATACAAGCGTGTAATTGACAGAGATGTGGTTTTTCTTGTTTTATACGTCAATGATATTTTACTCATTGGGAATGATGTAAAGATATTATCGGACGTGAAAACCTGGCTAGCTAACCAATTTCAAATGAAAGATTTGGGAGAGGCCAATTATGTTCTTGGGATCCAGATTCTTCGGGATAGCAAAAAAAAAACTGTTAGCTATGTCTCAGGCATTCTACATCGACAATATCCTTGTGCGATTTGGAATGCAGAATTCCAAGAAAGGAAATTTGCTTTATCGACATGGAATTCATTTGTCAAAAGAACAGTCTCCTAAGACACATTAAAGAGTTGAGGAAATGAGACATATCTGATATGCCTCAGCAGTTGGTAGTCTCATGTATGTCATGTTATGCACGAGACCAGACATCTACTTTATAGTGGGAATAGTCAGTAGGTTTCAGTCTAACTCAGGATTGGATCATTGGGTGGCTGTGAAACATATTCTCAAGTATCTTAAGAGAACGAGAAATTATATGCTTGTGTATTCCGATGAGGATATGATCCTAAAGGGATATACAAACTCTGATTTTCAGATGGATGTTGATTCTAGGAAATCAACATATGGATCAGTGTTTACTTTCAGTGGCAGAGCCATTTTGTGGAGGAGTATAAAGCAATCTTGCATTGCTGATTCCACCATGGAGGCTGAGTATGTAGCAGCTTGTGAAACAGCAAAGGAAACAGTCTGGCTCCAAACATTCTTGAGAGATCTGAAAGTTGTTCCAGATATGGATAAACCACTCGTACTTTATTACGATAATAGTGGTGTAGTGGTGAATTCCAAAGAGCCAAGAAGCCATAAAAGGGAAAAGCATATAGAGATAAAATATAATCTCATCAGAGAGATAGTGCAGATAGGAGACGTTTCTGTCACGAAGATTGCATCTGCAGAGAACCTGGCTGATCTATTTATAAAGACCTTGTCGGTTAATGTGTTTGAAGGTCACCTAGATGGTCTAGCATTACGTGACATGTCCCATTTGCTCTAGTGCAAGTGGGAGATTGTTGGGATATATGCCCTAGAACTTCATGTAATGTAAACATAATTATATTTTATGAAATAAAATGATGCATTATTCATTTATCAAAATGTTTGTATAATATCACAAATTGTAAATTATATTGTTTACCATGGATTACTCATGTACCTCCAGACTTCATGTATGAGTGTCATACAAAAGAATTTAAGTCTGAAGTTAGTAATCTAAAATAGTACATAGAGAGAAAATAAATATGGTACTTTATTTGTGGTTTATCTATAGCTGTGGTCCATTCTATATTTGTATGGAGACCTTAATCAGGGATCGTCCATGTAGAGACATGAGAATGAAAGCACCTTATATAATGTGATAATATAGGACTGGACTCATATAAAAATGAGTTTCTTATAATATCCGTTAAATAAAGAAACTCATTTCGATCTACTAGATGGTCATATATGGATTGATCTTAATCCTGAGTGTACTACGAAATCCTACATGGCAGGCCATGTCTTTTGATTTACAAATGAGAGGTTGGTGTAGCAATCGCGACCAATAGCTACGTACTTTGGGGACATGGTTTGGTGTGTAGCTGGGAACATTTTACATAGATATGAAGTTCACTCCTTCTTGCGAGAAGTAGATGAGTATCTTTCTTAAGGGTTGATTCGGTACTTGAACAGTTAGAGCGCTCGAGTCTTTCTATTACCAATAGAAATATTTACATTCATAATGGTTATGATTAAATCATTCATTAAAGAATCAATGATACTTAAGGTAAAAATAATTAGAGGTATATAACGGACATTATGACCTGACTCTAATTACGAGATACTCGTGAAGGACCAATCCGTATGTAAAGACTATATCGATGGACACCGACATGGTTTGGCTTAAATTAGATATCTGCGGTAACGAGAGTGCAGCTTCAGGTTTTTAGTGGAATAACCCAGAGTTAATAATTCAAAATAATTAATTAAGAGTTTAATTAATATTCCGAGATTATTATAGCTCGGAACCGTGGGTCCATTTAGTCCCCGTGCTAGCTCGATATATTGTAGCAGATTAAATATAATTGGATAGTCCAATTATATACTCACATATGTATAATATATATTATTAATATTATTGATAATATTATTTTGTCACGCTTGAAACTATATATTAAAGTTTAATATATGGTTTTTATGATAAATGATCATGAGATAATTATTTATTATAAGTTATTAAATTATATTATATATAATTTAATAAAGGTTGAATTTGGAATTTCCAAATATGGGTTTTGGAAACCCTTGGATTGGTTTTGGTAGTAACACCTTTTTTAAAAGGTGAGAATATATTTATTTTGTAACATCTTTGTCTTTATCGAAAGTAAATGATATGTTACAAATTTTTTTTTGAAAAAAACCTAGCATGACCGATTACTACCTAGTGGGGAGGGCAATAATTTATTTGATTTTGGAAATTAATAACCTTAGGTATAAAAAGAAAAAGTATTTTTCTTTTTGCCTAAGCCTCTCATTCCAACCTTAGTCACCATCTCTCTTGTTCTTAGAATTCTCTCAAGTGTTGAGATGAGGAAAAAAAGAACAAATGAAAACTAAAACAAAAATACCTAGCTTGACACTTAATCTCTAAAGAGTTTAGAGATTTATTTGTGAGGATAACCCACCATATTTTCTGTTTGTAACGAGATATAGCACGAAAGGCTATTTGGTGTCGAACTAAAACTCACCATCTCCTCCATCTAATACATCAGACGACTGTAAGTAATTTTCTGCTCACTGCCGCACAAAAAAGTTTGTAAAGGGGCTTGGTTCGAATTTCTTTTGATCCAGATTTTTTTGGGAACATATAAGGGTATTTTAGGACTGTATTGGGCTGATTATAACTGAAAAATCAGACCTGAAACTTAGTGGCAATTGACACAAATAAGGGCTGATTTGGACAGTGAGCTGGGCGCATTTCAGGTCCAAAATAGTCCAGATTTACACCGTTGTTCGGGAGCTGTTTGAGGGCTGTTCCAGGGTTGAAATTTTGTTAAAAAAGAAGCAAAATTTCAGTGGGAGAGCTAGTCAGATTCGTCTTTAAGGAGAGAAGGGTAGAAATTTTTTTCTAGTCCGATCCTAGATGCCTAACGTGTTTCTGCTGTGCTAGGAAAGTGGTTCCTACAATTCTACTCATGTTTAGTATTTGAACTTTTATCAGGGTGAAAAATCACCATCAACATCGGTTCCATAGTTCTCGGTATCAACGAGTTGATGAGTTGACGTCACGATTTCTATAAAAGATGGTGGTACAGGTAGATAAAAATCGACCACATGTCTTCGGGTTGTTGCTTCTTGAAAAATATTATATCACCTTAGCTCTTCACAGGTTCATACTCATCGGGCTAGCTACTCTGTATACAGTTAAAGATGTCATTATTATGATGACTGTCTTTCTTTCACCGCCAATTAAAAACATTCCTAGGGTTTCTAAATCATCCATGAGAATATGTGATGACATAATGATCTTCCTTAAATGCCCATCACATCCATCAAATCCTTTTCTTTCGCTTCCCCAATGTGCCAAGTTTCGCGCATCCATGATTCGAGGGCCAAAACTCGTGTAGCTGGGATGAACCAAACTCGTGGCTCTCATTGACCTGAACTGAACGACGGTGATTGCCCCCACACGTGTCATCAATCCATAAATTTCATCCCAAATCAACAATCAAGATCTGCTCGAGCTGCCTATTTAAAGGCCACGCCCATTTATTTTTTTACTTTTGCCAACTTTGTTTCCGCAAAGCACTTTCAAGAACTCAAACGTCTTCTGTAACTCCGAGATTTCTTCAACAACTCCATCTTCTCAACCTCTGTCTTCAACATACAAGTAAGGGCTCTTGAATCTCTTTCTCTATTTTCTTCGCACGAAGTATTCTTTACATTTACAATTTATGTGCAATGAGTATGACGAATGTATGCCTTGTTTGACAGTATGTTCTGGGTTTGTTTGTGGTTTTGGGTTTGTATACTGCTTGTATATGTGTGTTTCTAGGTTTATAATGTTGTTGAAGGGGTGTGTGTTTGGTTTAGGTTCACACTGATTGGTAGGGTTGGATTTTGGGTTTGGCTATGCTATTGTTTGTAGATTTACTGTTCCATCATTGTAAGAGCATTTAGAGCTTTCTAGGGTTAGTGACTTGCTATGGATGATATGAAAAACCCTAGGTAAATAACAAGCCCAACTAAAAGTAGGAATATACCAATACAAATTATAAACAAGGCTTAGTTCATTTTTGACTAACCTTCATCATCGGGTCACTTCTTAGGAAAGTCAGACTCCGAATCCTCTTATGCAATTCCACTAAATGTCTTGCCCCTGAAGAACCTACCCCACGCCTAACCGAGCCGGTTGAAGTGGGAAACTCGGGATCAATTGGACTAAATTATAAACATAAATATGTAATAATAAATGTATTTTTCTTGATTTAATTGGATTAAGTCAAAGTGGTAGACAATGAACTAATCAATTTGATAGACTTTTGTCCTGATTTAATTGGATTAAATCAAAGTGGTAGACAAAGGTGATTAGTCACACCTAATTATACATATTTGGAAAAAATGGATTAAGCCTACATAAAAGTTGATTAGAAATTTTATTAACTAAACATTGCATAAGCTTCACTCTAAATGGCAATCTTGAGGAAATTTTTAAGAAAGCAAGTATTAAGGCAAAACATAAGAGAAATTAACCTAAAGAAATGTTTAGAGAAGTTTTGTAAGTTCTCTACATTTTTCAACAATGAAGAGAAGATTAGATCTTTAATTTGATCTTTTTTAATATGCTATGTTTTTATATTTGATACATAACAATATAGCTTGAAGTTGAAATTAGACTAATAAATTTGTGTATAGATGCTTTGGAAGCATAAACACAATATGCTTGTAATTGGGTCAAATATGTTCATGTTGGACATGGAACATAAAATTAAAGTTTGGAACTCTAGATGAAAACTTGGAGTTATGGCTACCATTCTAGAATCGTTTGATCACCTTTGAGTGACCTAGAATTGTTCATGAGTCATTTCATTGTGGGATTCTAATTTGATTTGTGTTTTGGATTCAAAATTTACGCTTGTACGTATTTAGAATAAATTTATGTTTTTGTAAAAATATTTGATATTTGAAAAATATGATTTTATTTTATAACATATGTTGATGTTGGTTTTGATGTTAAAATTAAATTTTAGGTGTTTAAAAGTATTTAGGGAAGATTGGAAAGGGATTAGGATGAAAATCCCAATTTCAAAAGGAAAAAAAGAGGCGCTGCTATGCGCATTTAGCGATTCAGCTCTGCTGTGCGAATTTAACAATTCTTGTTTTTGTCCGTTTTTTAGTTTCAGATTCCAATTCTGCTCTGATTTTTTCCTATACACTCGTAATTGAATATATCATTCCATTAAATTATTTAAAATACACACATTCTTGATATCCATGGGTTAGATCCACTTTCGTTGTATGGGGTACCGATCCGACCCTATGGGTCTCACATCCGTCCCAACAGTTTGATATCATCGGTGGTCTTAACCACACAACACATGTATTTGAATCTATGCCTCTGTAATTTTAATTTAAATATGCATAAGTCATATTGGATATACATTGCATGTTTTAATTTAAAATTTTTATTTTGACCCAAACATGTTAATGACTTGATTGTCATAAATCTCTCATGATTAGGTGATTATTTTTAAGTAATAATATTAATAATGTTGGAGCATTATTGGATGGTTCATCTTATCAATACGAAGATGAATGAGTTTTTATTACTTATGCCTAATACCGTTATTATTGTGAGAGTAAAAGTGTCAAAACTTAGGTCGCTCTGGTAAAATATTAGATGTAGCGTGATGAGTTGACGTAGTCACCAAATACCGTCATTATTGTGAGGGTGTACTTAAGAAGCTCATTAGTACATGATAAACACTAAAAAAATGTACATTTTAAAAAAGAAAGTAATCATTTTACACTTATAGTTTCATTAATCCCCTTATTTTAGCACATTTTTGAAATAATAATTAAATTTATATTTTATATATTTTTATTGTGATTTTTATTTCTTATGTAGTGAAAAAATATTTTGGATGCATAACTAGAAAAATGGACTTGACATTTGGATTTTGGAGGGCATAAACTTAAAATGAAGTTCTAACCATGTACAATTTTGGAAATTCCAACTTTGTGTAATTTTTGTATTTTGACCATAACGTTTTACTCTGATATCGGATTGAGCCGATTTTGGTTCCACATGAAAGAAGACTCAAATATCTAAAACGTTTCTATTTACAAGATGTTTTAGTTCTAAGATTTTGAAGACCGAAATTGATGAAAAATTTAAAGTGTTTTATATGTAATTATTAAAGCCAAAAAAATTGTTGGAGAGTTGCCATCCACCTTTCGGTGGATCGCCCCCTCATCATGCAATTTTCTTCAACAATTGCATTTGCAATTGTTGAAGATGTCGAGCATCCTATATAAATAAGTGGATGCTTAACACTAATACTCATGCTTTCTGTTAAATTTCTCTGGTAGAATTTGAGATAGTGTATTGAGTATTTTATTTTTTTAAGCTTTGTTGTAATTTCTTTTTCTTTTAATAGTAAAATTATGCATGTTTTTATTCAAATCTTGAGTAGCCAATTTTATCCTAATGGGGTAAACAATGAAGCTCTTAATATGAGAATATAGATTAATCTCACTTATATTATAATATATGAATTGTAATCTAAAGATAAATATTTAATTTAAATCTGGATTAATTATTGACAGACTTTGTTACCGCCTATATGACTAGTTTTATTTATTTGATATAATTGAGTACCTAACTGGACTTGTTATAGACAAATGTTATCACCGCTTTTATGGCTGGTTTTATATGTTTTGACGTAATTAATTCCTAAAATAAATTAACTGTGTAATAATGATAATTTACATATTATAAAAAGTAAGATTTTTCTAAATTTGAAAGATTAAAAGTGGATCTCCTAGCCCCAGGATTTTATGTTATTGTTGCATTCTAAATTAAAATTTTCAATCACTTCAAAAATTCATTCGTTTTATTTTCACTCGAATTATTATTTTATTTTACTAAATCTATTCCATGTGGATCGACCTCGGACTTACCAAATTATTTTATTACATCGACACTCTTATACTTGGGAGTATAGATCCACTTTGTGATTGTGTCAGTGCACATTGACAAGTATACATCTGAAATACGTCTTAATCCAATACCGTCATTATTATGAGGATAAGAAACAGTCCATGATCAGACTTGTGAGTCACATGGATATGATTGACCTTTGAGGTATACCTAATGAATTTATGAAGACCAAAACCATTATTATTGTGAGGTTGAAGTAAATGTCATGGGATCCACTTCCCGCAATGAAATTTGATTGTGAAATTTCTATTTTTCAGTTAAAAGAGATTACAAAATTACGTAAAGCTGTGGGAGGACACTAATAGATTTAAAATTCATAATCGTATTAGTATTTTTATATTGAAATGAAAATGTTCTATTAGTGTTTAATTGATGTCTTGTATATGGCTGCCGCAAATCCATTAGCGCGACTTTTGGATTCTAATAAATTGAAAGGAGCCGAGAATTATTTTGAATAGGAAATGAACACCCGCGTTGTCTTTGAGTCAGATAAGTTGAGCTATGTGACGCTCAATCCATTGCATGTTGAAATCGATCCTGATTCCACTCCGGAAGAGCGAGAGACATTTGAAAAATGGAGGGATGATAACCTAAGGCTGAAATCCTACATTTTAGGATTGATGGTTCTAGATTTGCTAAGACAGTACATGGAGGTACCTGATGCTTGGGGCATTATGAGAAATCTCAGGGAGTTGTTCGAAGCAAATCAAGAAATTGAAATATATCGGAGGTCTAAGGAATTGTTTCATGCTACGCTCAAGGATAGAGGGGCGGTCAGCATTCATGTTTTGAACTTGATAGACCAGATCCGATATTTGGAACGTTCCAGCATTATGATCGATAAACGGCTAGGTCGAAATTTGATTTTTTCTTATTTGTCTGGTACTTACACTGGTTTTGTGTTAAACTTTCATATGCATTCGATGCAAGCCAGTTATGAATGATGACTGCTCCTCCCCATACTTACTGGGTTATTTTATTACTTAGACACTCTTATACTTGGGAGTAAAGAATCTCTTTGTGAGTATGTCAAGTTTTTGGCGCCATTGCCAGACAATATAATTTAGTACATAGAATAATATTCAACTTCTTTTTATTTTTTGTCTTTTCTTTTCTTTCCTTTTTATTTTTTATTTTGTATTTCCTTTTTTTTATTGTAACTTTTGCATTTAATTTTTTCTTTGCATTTGTGTAGACCCAAGATGTCCTGATTGATCCTAAATGAATCCTGAATCCAGACATCGCACATATAGACAAACCATGTACTTAATTCTTCAAGGTTACAAGGGACACAAATCACAATTAAAATAGAGCTTGTATTTTGCCAAAGAATTTCTTGAATCATCCCCATCTAGAGATTATAACATAATTTTTTGTAAGAGCCTAATTCGAGAAATTGAGACAGCTGAACGAGAAATCCAATTGAGATCTGAATTGACGAGAATCAGATGACATTTTTAGGATCTAATAATTACATTTTTTTTTCTTTTTATTTTTTCTTTCACTTATTTATTTTTTTTCTTTTTGTAAGTATTGCATTTACATATTTAAATTTTAGCTTATATTATGTATTTAGGTTGCATTGGACATTGGTCTCGATCATTTAGCAGTAGATCAAATAGAGAGTCTCAATCACCTTTATCGTCAGTCAAAATGGCCGAGAATCGAAATGAAAACCCACATGGCATAGATGAAAATCCAGTTGATCAAGTAGAACATGAGTCTCAGCATGACGATCTTAATCATCCTAGGACACTCAAAGAATTCATGAATCCTACTAGGAGAGGATCACCATCTTGTATTGTTTTCCCCCATATGCATGTTTTAATTTTAAACCATGTATCATCCAACTTTTATCCACATTCTATGGTCGAGAATCAGAAAATCCTCATCAGCACTTAAGGAAATTCGAAATGGTATGTAATACCTGCACATACCAAAATTACAGCATTAGTATAATTAGACTTAAGTTTTTTCCCTTTTCTTTAAATGATAGAGCTAAAATTTGGCTGCATAACCTTAGGTCAGGATCCATCAGAACATGGGATGATTTGCAAGAGAAATTTCTGAAAAACTTATTTCCCTCTCATATGACAAACTCCTTTAAGAGGAGAATCACAACTTTCACACAAGAGTCGAGGGGACACTGTACCAATGTTGCGAGAGATTTAAAGAGATGTTGAATGTTTATCCACATCACAGGCTTGAAACATGGAAGTTGGTTTCCTACTTCTACGAGGGTTTAAATGGTGAGTTTATGGACAAAAATCATGAAGATGCACTAGATTACCGAGAACACATAGTAGAGAATGCACAATAATAGGACACAGTTGGCACTTATGAGTCATCTGTAAAACCACTGGCATATGGTAGAGACATGTTTAACCTCAGGGAAAACCATGACCTTTCTGCTAAATATGCATCTCTAGCTAAAAAAGTGGAGGCGTTAGAAATAAGGAAAAGTTTCATATCAAGTTAATTCGATAAATCAC
Source organism: Zanthoxylum bungeanum (assembly GCA_019454045.1). Classification (NCBI taxonomy): domain Eukaryota; kingdom Viridiplantae; phylum Streptophyta; class Magnoliopsida; order Sapindales; family Rutaceae; genus Zanthoxylum; species Zanthoxylum bungeanum. The sequence goes on from SKCR01019296.1 coordinate 239,888, forward strand.
ATGTCATATCTATAATTCAAGTGAAAATGTCACACAAATTTTTCCAACCTTGCCAGCCTTGTAAGAATGTCTCCTAACCAAGTCAGTTCCATAAACACCTTTAAGAGATCAAATCCAAACTCATTCTCCCAAACTTACAATTCTGGTTGGAGAAACCATCCAAACTTTAATTGGAGGAATGATAACCAAGCACAACCATCGTAACAACCTCCCCAAGTACACTAGAATTTTCAAAATTCTCAGAACTATGCACCATATGTCCCACCACCTAGGAAAACCCTTGAAGATACCTTGCATGCATTCATTGAGAAATAAGAAGCCATCAATAACCAAAATATGCAAACATTGATTGATCTGAAAGATACTTTCTCCAAAATCACATATATATTGACCATTAATTAGAAAAGAAAGTTTCCTGCACAACCACAACCAAACCCCAAGAGTCATCAAAACCCTTACGATGGTAGTTCTGGCAGTCAACGCATAGACACAGTCAAATATGTTATTACTCTTCGCAGTGGTAAGATCATCCAAAGACCCATTCTTGAACCTCTTGAAGATTCAGCTTCAGATGGTAAGGAAGAGGCTGATGAACCATTACTTGTCATTGATGATAACGATTTGTCTTATGCACCTTCATTTCCTCAAGCATTGAAAACAAAGAAATTGAACCATTCCCCGGAGATATATAAAACATTCAAATAGGTGAAGGTCAATATTCATTTGTTAGATGCCATCAAACAGATACCATTTTATGCCAAATTTCTGAAAGACTTGTGCACCATTAAAAGAAGACATCAGGTAAGAAATAAAACTTTTCTAGCTGAACATGTAAGTTCCATTCTCTCAACCAATAATGCATTAAAATACAAAGACCCTGGTTTTCTAACAATTTCATGTATTATTGGAAATCACAAAATTAAACATGTATTGCTTGATCTAGGAGCCAGTGTCAATTTGCTTCCATTTTTGGTTTACCAAAAACTTAATATTGGCGAGTTAAAACCAACATCAACTACTCTTTTACTTGCCGATAGATCAGTCAAGGAACCGAAAAGAATTATGGAAGATGTGTTATTACAAGTCGATAAATTCATATATCCTATGGATTTTATTGTCTTGGAAACACAACTTGTTGCAGAAAGTTATTTTTAGCAACAACTAATGCTTTAATTAATTGCATGAATGGAATCATGAATTTATCCTTTGGCAATATAAAGTTGGAGCTTAATATTTTTAACATGTGTAAAAAACCATATGACGAGGACAGTGAAAACGAGAGCATGGAATTAATTGAACCAATTTTGGAATAACACATTCAGGCGAGTTTATCTGACCCTGTGGAAATTTATACAGCTAATTTCTTGAATCAAAAATGCAATTAGATTCAGATATTCCTAATGATTTTTTACTTAATTCTACACATGTACTATAATAAGACAGAGAGAAGCTAAATTTGAGGAACTAGGAACATCTGAAGAAGCAAAACGTGAGGAAGCACCCAAATTGGAATTAAAGACTTTGCCATAAGGATTGAAGTATGCATTTCTTGGATATGAACAAACTTACCATATGATTGTTGGACAATTGTGATCCATAGCATCACTATTTGTAAAAGTCATTATGGTTTTTGTACAAATTAACTATGTGACAAAGGAAATTACTATTTTATCATTTTGTAATTAGATTACTTGAATATATAAATGATAAAAGTCCTTATGATTAGTTCTGGATTAATAAGATATGAGACAGTATCAATCCACAAAAGGTTTAATCTTTAAATATCACTAGTCGTAGTATTATCGAGACTGGACATCGATAATACGGAATAGGCTAGTATTACACTTGTGCGCGTTATGGAAGCGTAACAACATAGTTCTCATATATTTGGGTATTGGATACTCATGCAAGTGTAATATGAGGTTCTGTTTACCGATGGTATGGGAACAGCTTCGCTCTGGATAGACCCATCAGAATCTCATTGGTAGTATGACTATGTGTCTATGGGAATCCGAATCAGGGTAGTTGTATTTGGTTTTAACCTGAGACTTGCATCGCTAATACTTGCGACAATCAATACGCTTTGGTTTTGGTCGTCCGGGGCTTTAACAGTTTCTGTGTACGCCTCTTCTGGGTTTATTGAGAATCGTAGTGTATTGGGTGTGATGTCAAGATGGAAGTGTCATTTCAGTCATATGGAGATGATGATCACGTAGGGATACGAAATTAGTACTCTAATATGTTGCAACTATCGAGATAATATGACAAGGTCATGATTATCCGATTAAAGAGACTAGTTACTAGTGATCCGATATATGCTTCGTACGGGGCAGACACAATTCCAGCCCTAGGCCTAGCATGTGACATCTGATACTGGATTGCAATACGCAATACTTAGTATACTACGCCTGACATACATTATATATATTCCTTAAAAGAATATTTCTGGAGAATTGGGTAAGCACGGTGCTTTACTAGAAGTAATCACGTCTTGTAAATTGGTAAGAACATGGTATGGGGTACGCACGTATTCGGATATTCCGATGACCGGATTTACTGCCAACATATCCAGGGATCTCATGGGTCACTTCCCAAAGATTCACCAATGACGTTTGACTCGAACAGAATTAATATGGGATTAATTAGAAGAGAGAGAAATTAATCTAGGATTTATTACGGTAAGAAATTATCTGGGATAAAATTCGAATAGAAGAGAGAGAACGATTAATTTAGAATTAATCGATTAAATAATAAATTCGATATATTAATTGAAATTAGATTTCAAAGTGGAATTAAAATTGGATTTTAATTCGGGCAAACGAATTAATTTAGAATTAATTCGTAAGCGACTTTAATAATAATAATTTTGCAAGGCATAATTGTTTAATTATGTCGCACCGACAAAATCGTTAATTCAGAATTAAACGAACCCGAGCCCGAGCGAAGTTGCACGTTGAGATTGTTCGACTTAAATTCGGAATTTACAAGTGGTGGGACCCACTTGACTTATATCACACTTTTGACTAGTGATGGAAGTGGTTGAAATGGAGTGTAAGCATTAGATTGCTTATTCAACACTCTAAACAATCTCTACACACTTTGCATTATTTTATTTCATTTGAATGACATATACCAAATTTGATTTGGTAAATGGTATTAGATTTTTTGAAAATCAAATACATAAAAATTGAAAAACACTCTCTCCTCTCCATCTTGCAAATGCCGTGAGCTTCCCTTTCCTTGAAATAATTTTTGTTGCAATTTTTCTTCAAACTAACACTACAAAGGAGTCAACCAAGGTGTTAGGGAAACCATTCCCAAGAGTTTGGAACACAAGGAGAAGCTTGGAGCTCTTCAACAACATCAAAAAGTTTTGAACTTCATACATCCATCCAACCGATCAATGTAACTTTTTCTGTAACTTCTTTTAGTAATCACATGAATCATAACTTAGAAGATCCTTGGCATGTTCTAGGAACCCAACAATGGTATCAGAGCACCTTGTCTAAGCATGAAATGAACTTAGGGTTTATATACTTTAATTTGGGGTTATTGTAATTTGAGCATGATTTCTTCAAATTGATGGTTTGATTGAGCTTGGATGATGATGAATTAGATTTATGCATCTTAAAATTTGAGAAAAATTGATTGGATAAATTTTCCCCAAATTTCCTTGCTTTAGCTGAAACCATGAACCCTAGATATATCATGGTGATTTTTGATTTTAGACCATTGGATGTGTTTAAAGCATGATGAGTATATTGATTGTTGATTTAATTAGATTGAAATCAAAATTGGATATAAAATTATGCATATTGCTGTGAGTGAAGAAGCATGAAATTGATTGATTTAGCTTCAATTTGTGTTGGACATAAGTTGATTAATTAAAGCATGATTAATTTGATAAATTGGTGTTTTTGAAATATTAATTTAACTAATTAATTATGGCTAATACACTTTAATTAAGATTAATGTGAAATGTGAAATTTTGTATTAATTAAAATTAGTCTTTAATTTTGAATTGGGCTAATATTGTTGTATTTGGGCTTAATGGGCTTGGTTGGGCCAAATTGGTTTAGGACAATTGGATTGGATCCAAATTGGGCCTAAAACCATACCACAAAGTCCAAATAGAATAATTGGGCCTTTAAAAATTTAATTGGGCCTAATGGGCTAAAATTCATTTTATGGCAAAGGGTGATTCCTTATTGGACTTTGGTTGCCAAAGTCCATGCCTTAAGAATTAATTAAAAGCCCATTGGACTTTAATTAAATTAACATTGGATGTTAATTGGGCCTTTGAGACCCATTTAGATTGGATTTAGAATCTAAGTCTAAAAGGCACAAATATAAGTGTAATTATTTAATTTGGAATTAAATACGAATTAGTTTTGGATACAAATTAAATCGGATTTAAAATTGTAGTTCGATATAATTCAAGAATACGCACTTTGAGTACTTATTCTTAAACGAGTTGGACTCGCGCAAATCAAATCGTTGTTTGAACATTGGATGATCATTAATTCAAAGATTAATTAATTAGATTAGATTAGATTGAATAACATGCTTTGTGTGAATACATGGATGTATTGTATGAATAATGTATATCAGATGGATATTAGAAGGGTGAGGGCAATTTTGGAAATTATTGTAATAAATTTAGAATTTATTAAATTGGACCTGCGTGTCCAGCCTTATTTCTCTTGACTCTTTGTACTTCTCTACTCACCAATTCCCCTCAATGTAAATGAGGTTTCTTTAATGTATTATGTAATTGGGTAGAAGTTAGAATAATGCTAGCCGGGGAGAGGAAATAGAGAGATTTGTTCTAGGAACAATTTGTTGAATATCCATCCGCATATCGTTATTATTTATTTCGCGCCTTATTATGCTTTTAGAATGCATGCTTAAGGGTGTATGATGAGATCTAATCAAAGATAATAAATTGGTTGCCAATTTACGCGAAAAAAACCCTCAAACAAATATTAAGCGATTTCCTTCCATTGAGTGGTTCTCTCTCAAGATCCAAGATTGGCATTGGTTTGTTGGCCAAAGTCAATATCAATGTCCATGGCGGATGTGTTTGAACCACGAAAGCTTTGTTCCATATCGCATGTCTTGGGCAAGTTGTGACTTGTTGGCCAAAGTCAAGGTCACTTCTTGTTCATCGACGTGGATTACGAAGCTTTCCCACTGTCAACGGGTCCCGCTTAACTGGAATCATTAAGCTTGTTGAGCCAAAGCCAAGGCTTAGTTGATTCAGAGGAAAAAGTTAGGAAATATATTGGATATATTGGCATATATATTGTATATATGTTTCGAACTTGGAGGTCCACCTACCGGATCTAGGAATTGGATGGGATCTAATTGATCTTAGAGATCTACCTAGTTAAATATCATACAGCTTATTGGCCAAAGTCAAGGTTATGTGTTATTTAACGGGATCCTAGCCCACTAGGAAACTAGGTTTCCCGAGTACTCAACAGAGGGTTAGGGGCTCGCCGAAAAATAGTGGGAGGCCAGTATTGAATTTGCAATTTCGTTCAACTACTTGCCAAATACGCGCTTTCAAATTATTTTCGTCATTTTATATATTTATATTAGTTGGACTAATATTTTATTATTTTTTTTGTAACAGTTGGACTGTACCCAAAATCATTAATTGAATAGTTAGACTGTTGCAATTAAGATGGCCGGAAAGATCAACGTTATGGACATTATCATGGGCGAAAATGTCTTTAATGGTGCGAACTTTTCTGACTGGGATATGAACCTCAGGATTGTCCTGGGGGCTGAGAAGATGCTCTATACAATAGAGAGACCTCTCGGGCCTAAGCCTGGAATTGAGCAGCCGCTTGAGCTTGAGCTTTGGAAGACTCACAGTGATGACAACTCAACTGCTCAATCTGTCATGCTCGCTGCAATAACTCCTCAATTCGTCGCCAGAACAAGGGATTGGATCCCTATACTATGATGTTGAAATTGAAGGACCTTCACCGATCTAACCTTAGATAGCAGAGGTATGAATTACAGAAGAAGTTTTTTCGCTCTCGAATGTCAGAGGGAATATCTGTCGAGCACCATGTGTCGCATATGATTGCTGACATCGAACAGTTGGGTCAGCTAGGCATAACCTTTGAGGCTGAGACTTCCATAGATTTGATCTTACAGTCTCTTCCTGACAGCTGTAGCGGGTTCATCTTGAACTACAATATGATGAACCAAGAAAATACTCTTGGAGAGTTGATGGCCATGCTGAAAGAGGCAGCAAAAGAGCTTTTAAAAGGCAAGAAGCACGAGGCGCACTTCGCTTCGACATCTCAGTCTACCAAGGCTTGGCCAAAGGCTACTGGAGGCGTGAAGAAGAAGAAGAAGAAGAAGAGAAAAGGCAAGGCCAAATCATCAAAGTCTTCTGGGAAGGCAAATGAAAAATCCCAAGATGTCTGTCTGTAATGTGGCAAATGGGGTCACTGGAAGCGTGACTGCCGTGATTACAAGGCGCACATGAAGGAAGTGAAGGCGAGTAAGGCTCCGGCTTCAGGTATGTTTGTTATTGAAATAAATATGTCTACTTCTAGTTTTAAAAATTGAATTTTTGATTCTGGTTGTGGTTGTGGTACTCATATATGTACTGATGTGCAGGATCTGCAGATTAGCAAGAGACTGGCTTCATGAGAGATCGACCTCCGAGTTGGAAATGAGACTAGAGTCGTTGTTTTGGCTATTGGGACTTATATTTTGGAACTGCACTCGGGGCATGTACTTAATTTATCAAACTGCTATTATGTACCTAGTTTGACTAAAAACATTATATATGTGTCTTGTTTAACCCAATGTGGGTATACTTTGGTATTCAGAAACACATGGTGTTTTGTTTATAAAAATGATTTTGAGATATGCAGTGCTGATGTAAATAATGGTCTTTATATTTTGAATATAAATCAATCTCAAACATATAATATGACAAACAAAATGCTTAAATTAAGTAACAAAGATGAAACTTATATGTGACATTGTCGTCTGAGATACATTAACAAGACTCGTATATCCACATTTTCGAAGAGTGGATACTTGGACAAATTTGATCCAAATTCATATGACGTCTGCGAATCTTGTTTATTAGGCAAAATACCTAAAACACCTTTTAGCGGTAAAGGTGCACGTGCCACCGAACTATTAGCCCTCGTTCATAGTGACGTATCCGGGCCCATGTCTAGCTAGGCTAGAGGTGGATATGAATAATTCGTAACCTTTACGGATGATGCATCGCGTTATGGTTATGTGTTTCTTATGAGACACAAGTCAGAAACTTTTGAGAAACTCAAAGAGTTTCAACACGAAGTAGAAAAACAGACCGGCAAAAGTATTAAAACATTACGGTCGGACCATGGTGGAGAATACTTGAGCAATGAGTTTCTTGATTACTTGAAAGAGTATGGTATTCTTTCACAATGGACTCCTCCCGGAACACCTCAATTAAACGGTGTGTCCAAACGAAGAAACCGAACTTTGTTGGACATGGTAAGGTCTATGATGAGTCGCACTGAGCTACCAATTTGCTTTTGGGGATATGCATTGAACAGTGCAATACTTATTTTGAATAAGGTTCCGTCAAAGTCTGTTCAACAGACTCCATATGAAATATGGACAGGAAAGAAACCGGGTTTCTTATTCCTGAAGATTTGGGGATGCTGGGCATACGTTAAACGTTTGGATGGTACCAAACTAGAACCCAAATCGGATAAATGCCTATTTTTAGGTTATCCTAGGGAAACCAAAGGATATTACTTCTACCACCCACAAGAGAACAAGGTATTTGTTACTCTACATGCGGTTTTCCTCGAAAAGGAATTCCTAAATGCAGTGGTAAGTGGGAGGAAAGTAGAACTCGATGAAAATCAGAGTGATACTGTTCTTGGCACCGATTCCTTAACGGAACACGAACATGGAGGTATGGGATGAGAATGTACCACAATCTTCTAATACACAAAAATCGCGTAGGTCGGAGAGAGTCAGAAAATAACATGAGAGGTATGGGTTTCTGATCTCACCTCACGTAGATATTAATCTTATTGGGGATAATAAGCCTGCTACGTATGAGGAAGCGATACAAGATATCGACTCCGCTTTATGGTAAGAAGCTATGAAGTCCGAAATAGATTCCATGTATACCAACCAAGTTTGGACACTGGTTGATGCACCAGAAGGCGTAAAGCCTATTGGTTGTAAATGGGTCTTCAAGAAGAAGACGGACATGGATGGAAACATACAAATGTACAAAGCTAGGCTTGTAGCGAAAGGGTATCGTCAACGACATGGTGTCGATTATGATGAAACTTTTTCACCTGTTGCCATGATTAAATCCATTCCGATAATGCTTGCTATTGCTGCATATTTCGATTATGAAATAAGGCAGATGGACATCAAAACCACTTTCCTTAACGAAAACCTTTTTGAGGATTTTTATATGCAACAGACTGACGGTTTTGTCATACCAAAACATGTAAACAAGGTTTGCAAATTAAATCGATCCATTTATGGATTGAAGCAAATATCGCATTCTTGGAACCAACGTTTTGATGTGATCATAAAAGAATATGATTTCGTTCAAAACGAAGATGATCCTTGTGTATATAAGAAGGTTAGTGGGAGCGTACTGACATTCATTGTCATTTACATTAATGATATATTGCTTATTGGAAATGACATTCCCATGCTACAATTGGTGAAAGCTTGGCTTTCATTAAAATTCTCCATGACAGATCTGGGAGAAGCAGCCTTTATTTTGGGAATAAAGATCTACCGGGATAGATCTAGAAAGCTGCTTGGACTCTCCCAGAGCACGTACATTGATAAAGTGTTGAAGAGATTCAACATGGATCAGTCTAAGAGGGGACTGTTGCTAGTGTCACATGGCGTCTCTCTATCTAAGGACATGTGTCCTAAAACTCAAGATAGGAGAAACAACATGAGTCGGATCCCGTTCGCTTCTGCAGTCGGATCGATCATGTATGCCATAATATGTACGCGACCTGATGTCTCGTATTCTTTGAGCATGTGTAGTCGCTATCAGGCCGATCCAGGTGATGGTCACTGGGTTGCGGTTAAGAACATCATTAAGTATCTTAGACGAACTAAGGATGTTTTCTTAATCTATAGAGATGGAGAACTTGAGGTAACTGGGTTTACTGATGCAAATTTCCAAACCGATAAAGACGACTGTAAGTCGTAATCCGGGTACATATTTTGTTTGAACAACGGATCAGTGAGCTGGAAATCTTCCAAACAAGAGACTATTGTCGATTTAACAACAGAAGCGGAATATATCGCTGCAGCTAAGGCATCAAAAGAGGCAGTTTGGATCTGTAAATTCCTAATTGGATTAAGAGTAGTTCCGTTAGCAGCTGAGCCCGTTCCTTTGTACTGTGACAATAACGAGGCGATATCGCAGGCTAAGGAACCACGGTATCATCAACGATCCAAATATGTACTTCGACGTTTCCATCTGATTCGTGAGATCATACATCGTGGCGATGTGAAGATCGAGAAGGTCGCATCAGATGACAACATTGCAGATCCACTGACGAATGTTATTTCTCAGTAAAAGTTTGAGTGACATGTACATAGTTCATGTGTTATATACTTGAGTGATTGGCTATAGGCCAAGTGGGAGATTTTTGGAAAATTGTGACCCATAACATCACTATTTGTAAAAGACATTGTGGTTTTTGTACAAATTAACTATGTGACAAAAGAAATTACTATTTAATCATTTTGTAATTAGATTACTTGAATATATAAATGATAAAAGTCCTTACGATTAGTTCCGGATTAATAAGATATGAGACAATATCAATCCACAAAAGGTTTAATCATTAAATATCCCTAGTCGTAGTATTATCGAGACTGGACATCGATAATGCAGAATAGGCTAGTATTACACTTGTGCGTGTTATGGAAGCGTAACAACATAGTTCTCATATATTTGGGTATTGGATACTCATGCAAGTGTAATATGAGGTTCCGTTTACCGATGGTATGGGAACAGCTTCGCTCTGGATAGACCTATCAGAATCTCATTGGTAGTATGACTATGTGTCTATGGGAATCCGAATCAGGGTAGTTGTATTTGGTTTTAACCTGAGACTTGCATCGCTAATACTTGTGACAATCAATAAGCTTTGATTTTGGTCGTTCGGGGCTTTAACATGTTCTGTGTACGCCTCTTCTGGGTTTATTGAGAATCGTAATGTATTGGGTGTGATGTCAAGATGGAAGTGTCACTTCAGTCATATGGAGATGATGATCACGTAGGGATACAGAAATAGTACTATAATATGTTGCAACTATCGGGATAATATGACAAGGTCATGATTATCCGATTAAAGAGACTAGTTACTAGTGATCCGATATATGCTTCGTACGGGACAGACACAATTCCAGCCTCAGGCTTAGCATGTGACATCCGATACTAGATCGCAATACGAGATACTTAGTATACTACGCCTGGCATAGATTATATATATTCCTTAAAAGAATATTTCTGGAGAATTGGGTAGGCACGGTACTTTGCTAGAAGCCAACCATGTCTTGTAAATTGGTAAGAATGTGGTACATGGTATGCACATATTCGGATAGTCTGATGACCAGATTTACTACCAACATATCCAGGGATCTCATGGGTCGCTTCCCAAAGATTCACCAATGACGTTTGACTCGAACATAATTAATCTGAGATTAATTAGAAGAGAGAGAAATTAATCTAGGATTAATTACGGTAAGAATTTATTTGGGATAAAAATCGAATAGAAGAGAGAGAACGATTAATTTAGAATTAATCGATTAAATAATATATTCGATATATTAATTGAAATTAGATTTCAAAGTGGAATTAAAATTGGATTTTAATTCGGGCAAACGAATTAATTTAGAATTAATTCGTAAGCGACTTTAATAATAATAATTTTGCAAGGCATAATTGTTTAATTATGTCGCAACAAAAAATTCGTTAATTCGGAATTAAATGAACCCGAGCCCGAGCGAAGTTGCGCGTTGAGATTGTTCGACTTAAATTCGGAATTTACAAGTGGTGGGACCCACTTGACTTACATCACACTTTTGACTAGTGATGGAAGTGGTTGAAATGGAGTGTAAGCATTAGATTGCTTATTCAACACTCTAAACAATCTCTACACACTTTGCATTATTTTATTTCATTTGAATGACATATACCAAATTTGATTTGGTAAATGGTATTAGATTTTTTGAAAATCAAATACACAAAAATTGAAAAACACTCTATTATCTCCATCTTGCAAATGCTATGAGCTTCCCTCTCCTAGAAATAAATTTTGTTACAATTTTTCTTCAAGCTAGCACTACAAAAGAGTCAACCAAGGTGTTAGGGAAACCATTCCCAAGAGTTTGGAAAACAAGGAGAAGCTCGGAGCTCTTCAACAACATCAAAATTTTTGAACTTCATACATACATCCAACCGATCAATGTAAGTTTTTCCGCAACTTCTTTTAGTATTCACATGAATCATGACTTGGAAGATCCTTGGCATGTTCTAGGAACCCAAAAATGATAATTGCTTCCTCTCTCACAAGCGATTACGAAGGTAAGTTGTTAAATGTGTTGAGAGAACATAAACTAGCAATTGGATGGACTTTAAAAGATATAAAGTCATTAATCCTTTGATTTGCACACACATAATACATTGATAATGCTAGGACATATCGTCAACCCCAAAGAAGATTAAACCCTCACATGAAAGAAATGGTAAAAATAAAAGTCCTTAAACTTCTTGATGTAGGTATTATCTACCATATCCTTGATAGTCCTACAAAAGTTGTGCCAAAAAAAGTCTGGAATAACTGTCGTAAAAAATGATAAAGGAGAATCAATTCTAACTTGAATCTCATCTAGTTGGTGTATGTGCATTGATTATAGAAAACTAAGTGACGACACTAGAAAATATCATTTTCCTTTACTATTTCTCGACCAAATTTTAGAAAGAGTAGCAGGACGTCCCTGCTACCGCTTTCTTGATGGTTACTCAGGTCTTATCACATTCCCTTTGCTTTAGAAGACCAGGAAAAGACCACATTCACATGTCCCTTTGGAACATTTATATTTAAGAAAATGCCATTTGGACTTTATAATGCACCAGCAACATTCCAATGATGCATGTTAAGCATATTTAGTGACATGGTTGAACATTGTTTAGAGGTCCTTATGGATGATATAACGGTTTTTGGGAACTCATTTGATAATTGCTTGAATAATTTGGAAAATATTTTGAAAAGATGTGAAGAAAAATGATTTGTGTTACACTGGGAAAAATGCCATTTCAGGACAGATTCAAAAATTGTTTTGGGTCGCGTTGTGTCATTTAAAGGTATTGGGATTGGCAAGGCAAAAATAGAGGTGATCTCTAAATTGCCACCACTAAAAATAGTCAAGGAAATTCGTTATTTCTTAGAACATGTAGGATTTTATAGGAGGTTCATTAAAAACTTTAATATCATATCCAGACCATTATGTAACCTCATATTAAAAGATGTAACATTTGAATGGACATAAGAATGTCAAAAATCATTTGACAAGATTACCAGTCTTTTAACTTCTGCTCCTATCATACAATCTATTGATTGGTCTTTGACTTTTGAGCTAAAGTATGATGCCAATGATTATGCAGTTTGCACTGTATTAGGACATAGAAATGAAGGTAAGCCATATGTAATTTGTTACACAAGTAGAACTCTAAACAATGCAAAAATGAATTACACTACCACGGGAAAAGAACTACTTGCTGTAATATTTACATTGGATAAATTTCAATCATATTTAATTGGTTTATCAACCATTGTTTATTCTGACAATGTTGTTGTTAGATATTTGATGTCTAAACAAGATGTAAAATCAAGATTACTACGGTGGATTTTGTTGCTGCAAGAATTCAATCTCACAATCAAGGACAATAAAAGAGTAGAGAATGTAGTTGCATATTATTTATCAAGACTCACAAATGAGTCATCAATTGACACAACTCCTATCAATGACTCTTTTCGTGATGATTTTTTATTTCTGTATATACAATTCCTTGGTATGGTAATATTGTTAATTTTTTTGCAACATGAAAAACACCTCTAGACTGAAGCCATATAAGCCTAGCTTATATATACATAATTCGGCCACCTCCGAATTCACGAAGAACATGAACGACCTTTATGAACTATACAAGTTGAGGTCATCATATATGTTTAACAATCCCTCCGTCGTGCGCATATCTTAGATCGACATGTCCACGATTCTTTACAACTAATCAGAATACCATTTCTGATATATGCGATCCACCCTAGGTGATCGGCTTTGGCCAATGTCTTAAGAATCATGACTAACTCACATTGATACTTAAACCTCTTATGGTACACATAAAAGTCGACGGATCCTAGCTTGATACGCACTTGATTAACGAGTGCATCTGTCCACACCGAATGAACATTTAACGATCATACCATGAAAGGTCTCTGACATATATGGCATCAAAGTGTGGAGGATCACACACAAAATCAATCATATCATATAGTCAAGGATCTCATATGCTTCTCGACTTGTGGAGATTTCTATTGACGGTGGTGTGCACTTCCAACTATTAGGAATGACTTGTGAGTCATTCAGTATTCGCTCCAACAAATACCCATATGTCTATACGAGCTTCCCAAGCTCATGGTACATCGGGTTAAACCATGGAACTCTAATTCCAATATACAACATGTGCTAATCTTCTAGGTTATAGGAATTCGACCGTATTCTAAAACCAACGACTATGAATATTTACTTTAAGAATAGTTTATAATAGTAATACTATCCCAATATTGAACCACTCAGTGTCCAATATTACTATATGATTATTCTAAGGTCGATGTCATTTCCAGCATATATATATATATATTATATATATATATATATATATATATATATATTATATATATATTATATATATCAATCTAATATGCATAATGACATTACCATTAATAAGGTTAAAATGAAAATGTAGTTATTTATTATAAATAATAAAATATAATGTACAATACATTATTCAAATTGGCGCTCCAAGCACCAACTCCAACAGATATATACCCTGATGGGGTGGGCTTAGTAGTAAGGTCGTAGTTTCCTTGCTGCAGTCACTAAGGACAAGGCCATCAACTCATGGGCCAAATATTAGGTTTTTACATCTAATAATATCTTGCTAGCATAATATACAAGCTTTTGAATTTTATCTATTTCTTGTACTAATACTAAACTTACAGCAGGCTCTAAAACAACTAAGTACATAAATAGCATCTCACCCAGATTGGCTTAGCTAGAAGTAAAGGTCTGGTCAGATACTCTTTAAGTTGCTGGAATACCTCCTCGTACTCGCTTGTCCACTCGACATCTATCTTCGCCTTCTTGATCAGCTGGAAGAAGATATGACACTTATCGATGGCCTTAGAAATGAACCGGTTAATTGCTGCCAATAGACTAGTCAAGCTTTGTACTTCTTTTACAGTCTTCGGTGATTTCAAATCTGGTACCGCCTTGATCTTATGAGGATCGGTCTCGATGCCTCTAGCATTAAACTCTGAAAAGACACATTTCTCTTGATTTAGCCTCATCTCAAATTTCCTCAAGAGTTTAAAAGTCTCTCTAAGATCCTTCAAGTGATCATTAGGCTGAATTGGCATCATTATCATATCATCGACATAGACTTATTATCTTGCCGATAAGAGATTTGAAGACTCGATTCACCAATCTCAGATACGTCGCTCCAATATTCTTCAACCCGAAAGGCATTACCTTATTACAATACAGCCATTGATCTATGAGAATCATCCTCGGGAAACATTCTGATCTGATTGTATCCCGAGAATGTGTCCATGAAGCTTAACAATTTGTGGCAAGCTGTCGAATCCACCAATTGGTCCACTTTAGGAAGTGGGAAACTGTCTTTTGGGCAAGCTTTGTTCAAATCGAAGAAGTCCACACACATTATCCATTTTAACTTGGCCTTTTTTTTTTTATCAAGACTACGTTTGAGACCCACTTCGGGTATTTCACTTCTATGATGAACCTAACATGTATAAACTTATCTACATATGTATGAATGGCCTCATACCGCTTTTGATTGAATATCATCATCTTCTGCTTCTCCGCCTTACAAGCTTGGTTAATTGACAATGGTGACTGATGACCCGAGGATCTATCTCGGGCATGTCTTTATGGCTCCATGTAAAGACGTCTGCATACTCTCTTAGGAAGTCTATGAGATTCCTCTTCAGATTCTGCTCCAACCCGATCTCAACCTTGACTATCTTCTTCAGGCCAAAAAGTTGTACTGACTATAGATCCCATTCTGCTCCCCCATACTGAATAGGGTCCTCAGGTCAATGATCGGTCGATTCCACCTCGACTGAGTCCGCTTCTTATTCCTTCCTCTTATGCCCTGTGACATCATCAATACATAGGGTCTCCTTAGATATGGCTACAAAGCAACTAATTGCCACCTTCTGACTGTCGCATACCATCCCGACTCCATCACTGGTTGGGAATTTCAATTTCAAGTAGTAGCTCGATATAGTTGTCCTTGATTTTATCATGAAAGGCCTTCTCAAAATCACTTGGCAGTTACTTAAAAATCTATCACGGTGAAGTCCATCATAATTATACGAGTGTGAGGGCTTATTTTGATAGTTATTGTAGCTGCACTCTACCAAGTGAGATGACAGTTGATCCCCAAACTCGTACATTGGAGTTGCATCCTTAATCAATGTGGTGAACTACACTCCCAGCCCATTCAAGGCCTAATTGGATATGATATACACTGCATTCCCAAGGTCCACCAATATCTTGTCTACCTCTGACTCGCCAATGTTGGCCTTGATTATCAACGCATCATCGTGAGGGTAACTCACACCTTGAGCATCATCATCTGTAAACATTATTGGCATCGGTCGAGGCTCTCTTCGTAGTCATTACCTCGGGGTTATTGATCCGACAATAATTATTTCTTGCCCTGTTTGAGTACCCTCGGCTAACACTCTTACTTTTTTTTTTAGTAATCAAAATATCCAGACCAGTTTATACACATCTCGATTAATTTTTGGGATTTGTGATCGTGCCCTCAGAAGTTTCCCAGCACAGACCATAGTAAGTCGCTAGCTTTTTACACCAATAGATATGGCTCCTAAAAAATATATCTAATGAGATTCGAACCTTAAACCTGAGAGAAAGTAAATTATTCAAACCTAATATCTTTATTATTGAGGCAACCCTTGAGGTTATTGTCTCTTATTACTACCAACTCTTTTTCGTTTTAGCATTTTATGATTTATTTATTTTTGGATAATAATTACTAAAATATCTTAATTTTCTCTCTCTATTATTATTAATTAATTGCGAATTTATTGTGTGTGTGTTTGTGTGTGTAGTATAAAATAAAACCTAAAAGATCTCCCCCTTAATTCAAAGGAAAATTCAATGAATTTAATGATACATTTATTTCATATTAATTAATTACTATTACTAATTCTTAATTTATTATTTATTAATTATTAATCAACATACTATTAATAACACTTGAAAATCCAATAAATTTAATGATGCAATTATTAAATTTATCTTTATTAATAATCATTATATAAACTATATTGATTATAATAAAGTGAATGAAGAGAAGATAAATGAATAATTAATTAAATTAAGTTGTAATTGGGCTTCAAAGACTATGCTAAACAATTAATAGTATAGTTGATGCACATCCAGCCAACCTAGGGTGGCAAACAAGTTCGGCCCCGGCTCGGATCGGCCCGTCTGGGAAAAAAAGCCTTGTCCGGGCCCTTTGATCAAAGCCTGGCTCGGGCTCGGGCCCAAGCCGGGTTTTGCAATTTTGGCCCGGGCTTGAATTTTTGAATTTTTCTTGGTAGGTGTCATTCATGGAGCTAATAAATCAGGTGTGTCCTGCCATGGCTGTTTCGGCATAGCGTAGATCCTTGAGACTTGAGAGGCAGGAAAGTGATAGAGTCTCTTAGCTTTGATATAAAAGCTTGTTGATCACGGAGCTGGAATCGATTACTGTTCCTTTCCATTTTTCCAAAAAGGCCCGGAAGTGGTAGAGTATGAATATGAAGAATTGAAAGAAGTTTGAAGATAGAAAAGGATGAGGATTATGAATAACAGTGGAGTGCAGCATATCAAGAGTTCAGTGGATCGACACCCTTTTGAAATTTTTTTTTTTTTGGAAAAATTTCGGGCCGGATTTGGCCCGGGCTAAATTTTTTTTAATCGGACCCAACCCGGCCCGTTGCCACCCTTAAGCCAACCCAACCAGAATATTGCTCCATGGTTTGAGCTCAACTAACTCCATAACTTCATCAACAAACATATGTTGGACATAGAGATGACAACTATACCCGGACCCGGGTCTTTAAAATTCAAACCCGGGTGTATTCGGATCCGGACTCGGGTTCGTATGGGTCCGGCCCGGATAGACCCGGTTCCGGAAAAAAAATTAAAAAAAATTAAAAAATAAAGTAAAAAATAATGAAAAATACAAAATAATATGTATATATATAGAAAAATATAATAAAATATTATTAAAAAATATAAAAGAATTGAAATAAAACTAATTAAATTGACAAAATCCAAATATAAATATAAAATAATACAATTAAAAATTTTAAAAAAAAAGTGAACCGGGTATCCGGATCCGGACCGGGTAGACCCGGGTCCGGATCCGGGAATATTTACCCGGGGTGAAGAAATCTCTTCCGGATCCGATCGGACCCGGGTCCGGATTCGGATTTTGCCATCCCTACTTGGACATGCATGATGACGAGAAAAATTAATAATTGTAGAAGGTGGTATGATACAATAAATTTATTGAATAATTATTAAAAAAATTCAATCAATTTAATAACACTTTATTTTATTTTAATGAGATTGTGATTATAAATATGATATTTTGATTAAGTGATTTTTAAAAATTTATGTCATAAACTCTAATTTTTTAAAAATAATAATTATAAAACATTATTCGTAAATTTATATAAAATACTAAATACTAAATTCACACATTATAAATATAAAATCAAAATAAACTTATCCAGACGTCAGATCCCAGACGAGTGTTTCTCAAACAAAAGTGGGAAATAGTAACCGCACCTCACTTTCAAAAGGCTAAAAAGCTGGAAGTGAAAACCCAAAAATGGCGAAATTTGACCTAAATTAACGCTCCAAGCATTTGAGTTTTGACCAACAACGTGTTAAGGGCTCTACTGCACCATTGAACCGAGAACCTGCTCCAATTTTCATACACAAAACCAGAGCTTAGTTTTTTTTTCTCTTTTCTTTTCTTTTTTTCTTTCTCTCTCAATCATTCAAATTAAGAAAGAAATGACAGGAAAACACGGAAAAGCAAAGGAACGAAGAGAAAAGAGACGCCAAGAAGTTTCCCTTCTCCGCACCATTCCCTATTCCGATCACCAGAGGTACCCGTTTCTCTAAATTATTCCTATGCTCATTTATTTTTCTTAGTATTAAAATTAAAATATTGTTCATTTTCTTTGATGGGTTTGCCCTTTCTTTGTTAGAATCTTATTAGAGTTCTCTGAATTTGGTATGTTATTATTAATGCTTTAATGAGTGTGCGTATAAATTTATAATAGATGGTGGTCCTCGGAAACTATTGCTGTGGTGACTGGTGCTAACAGGGGAATTGGGTTTGAGATGGCTAGACAACTTGCGGCGCATGGGTTAACGGTTATATTGACTTCTAGAGACACTAGTGTTGGCCTTGAAGCGGCTAAGGTCTTGCAAGAAGGAGGTTTTAATGTGGATGTCCACCAACTTGATGTCTTAGACTCAGCATCAATTCAAGAGTTTTGTGATTGGGTACGAGAAAGATATGGTGGCGTTGATATTCTCGTAAGTGTTAATGTGTTGTTCCTTTTCCCCATTGCGACTTTAGTTTTTGTCTTTGTATGCCTACGACATTTGCTGTGTTGTTTTATTGTTAGTCTTTAGCCTACACTACTGATAAATTTTTATGATGTGCTTTTTTGACGTGTTTTATGCGAACTTATATTTTGCAGGTTAATAATGCAGGTGTCAATTTCAATCTTGGTTCTGATAATTCAGTTGAATTTGCCAAAGAAGTATTGAAACCAACTATTATGGCACCAAAAATATGATTAAAGCTATGATCCCATTGATGAGACCTTCTGCTGCTGGTGCTCGTATTGTTAATGTGAGCTCTCGGCTAGGTAGACTAAATGGCAGGCGTAATGTGAGTAATCTCGTTTACTTTTCTCTCTATTGCATTTCATACTTCTGAAGTCTGAACAGCGGCGGTGCCAGGAATGTTGTTCTGGAAGGGCAACATAATGTCGTAGTTAATAATGCACTATCTTTGGCAGAAAAGCTATTGATAAAGTCAAGCTAATGTCACAACCACTATGGATATATCGCAAAAGTATGTGTAATGCACCTCAATTATTAGCTGCAATCCACACACTAGTGTTAAATATATGCAAAGAAGGGATGGAAGATGCATGATTTAAGTTTATAAATCGTTTTGCAAGGGGCAAACTAAGAAACAGAAATGCATAATTTTAGGAGAAACTTGGGGGCGTATTATATTTTCAAAAGATCTACAATCCCACAAGGGGCTTCAGCCCCTTATTAACTCTACATAATCTGCTCATTGTCTCAGACTTAATTGAACCTTGCGGCGGGTGTGACACCATGCTTCTGAATCTCTATATTATTTTGCTTATTTTTCTCTAAGAAAGAGGGCAACTTTGCTTCTGTAAGTTATCGCATGATTTCAAGTCCTCTTACCCTTCTTTGGGTCTAGTTCTGTTTGCTTTAACATAAAACTTACAGCCCATCAGGCATCAGCAATGCCTTGTAGCAAACTAATGGGAAGTGCAATTGCAAAATTTGCTATGGGCTATTCTTTAAACTAAAAGAGTACAAGGATTGCCATGTGGTTAATGGTATATTCCATTGTTTCTTCTAAAAAGTATATAATTAATTAATTAGTTAATTTTTAGAAAAATAGTAGACACCCACTTGGTTTCATATTGAAACTTACCATCTAGGAAAACAAGTAGCAGACTTGATATACTTATTTCTTAGCAATAATGTATATTTTCTAGCTATCATTGTACTAAATTCCTGAAATTTTCATAGAAATTACTTTCAAATGATTTGTTTTTCTGTTAGTTATAATACATCTACCGTGACCGTTTAATTGTGAACTGCTATATTTATTTATTTGTTTTCCTATATCTATGGTATACTTAAGATCGCAGTTGGTAAGTTTCTGCTATGTATGAGAAGTGGCAGTAATTGATTTCTTTAATATTACTTTGCCACTCATTCTCTCATCTATACTAAGGGCTAATTTAGGTTCACTCTGACAGAGACTTGGGGACCAAACATTGAGAGAAGAACTAGGTGATTTGGACACACTGTCAGAGGAAGTAATTGATAGAACTGTTAATACATTTCTACAACAAGTCGAAGAGGGCACTTGGGAATCTAGTGGATGGCCTCAGACTTATACCGACTATTCATTGTCAAAACTTGCAGTTAATGCTTATACACGGCTAATGGGGAAGATACTCTCCGACCGCCCTGATGGTGAGAAGATTTTACATCAACTGCTTCTGCCCGGGCTGGGCTGGGTGAAGACTGCTATGACAGGTTGGGCTGGGAATACTTCAGCGGAGGATGGTGCTGACACAGGAGTATGGCTGGCTCTGCTTCCAGACCAGGCAATAACAGGAAAATTTTTGGCGAGAGACGGGAAATAAACTTTTGAGGCAGTTGGGCTGACGACTACTAGAGATGAGAAAAAAATAATAGCGAAAGTAGAATTTCTACAAGCTGCCTTATGTGGATGCATTTTTTTAAAGCACCAAACACTGTTTTGTTTTTGACATTCGGAGTGTACCTAAGCTTCTTTAAGGGTGGATTACAAGTCCAAACACTGTTTTGTTTTTGACATCAAGGATTTGAATGCCCTTGACTCATAAGACTTTTTGTCTAACTATTTGTAACCTCGTGTTCAAACTCAATCTCAAATAATATGAGATATTATATGTAATGGTCGAACTTTACTATAACTGTTAAATTGGTTCAGATTCCTCATTGTTTTGTTCTTAACATGAGTTTAAATCCACCCAAATGATCTCTAACCCACTCAATACTATATTTATTGGAAGAAAATAATTAACTAATTCCATGTGTCTAACTAAAATTTCCTAATAATAATCCAACTTTTCGATTTTTCCATTCATTATTCCAGATCAGTTCTTTTCTTAATTCTTTCTATTCTAATGGAAAATAACGGGGCGGCGGCTGCAAATTAAAATCAAAATATATTGAATAAAGAAGGTGGGTAGCTTTGAAGAATGATCAAACCCTCCACAAACAAAAAGTACCTAACTTGTGTTGTGCCGTGTGGATCAAAAAGGGCCACGGTGCCACAAATAGGTTTCTTATAAGCACACGTTTATAGGTAAAAGAGGGTTCTATTTTTCTCAAATTTTCTTTTTATTAGCGATCATTCATCAAGCACATGGCGGGCTTACGAAGAACAGTGATTAGCGTCCACCGAATTCTCAGTTCCTCCGCTATAGCCAATCGCAACTCGATTGCTTCTACTTCTCCTGCTCGCTTCGAGTCTCTTCTCAGGTTCCTTCCCTCATCAACTTTTTTTTTTAAAAAAAAATTCTTTTGATGCAATTGATATCTGATGATGATGATCTCTGTTTCGTTCGTTTTAGGCCTCAATGCAGATGGGTTTCAAATACAACTGAATCTTTAGACGTTGATTTGTCGAACGAAGAGAGGAAGAAGCGTCTGTTTAACAGGCTGTTATATAGAAGCAAACAGAGAGGGTTTCTTGAGCTGGATTTGATTCTGGGTAAATGGGTCGAAGAACATATTTATTCCATGGATGAAAATAGGATTAAAGCTCTTATTCATGTCCTTGATTTGGTAACCTCCCTTGTTTTTTTCTATGATACTATTATGTAGTTTATTTCTTAAAGATTGATTATTATTATTTTTTTTTTTGTTTTATAATCAGTAAAGAATTTAATTTCGGCCGTTGAAGCACCTTTTTAACCTGACAAATGAAGGAAATTGTATGGGCATTGCTTTTGATTGTTTTCATTTAATATTTTATATCTAGTTTTTCAAATTTATTGGTATTTTCTTCTTCTCACAGTACTGCTGACTGTGAAGAAATTTATCAGAATGTTTATGTGTTTTTAATTGTGAAATGTCTATGTTGTTGATCTTTTGGGTTTAATGTATTGTCAGTAATGCTGAAGTTCAAGCCATATTTGGCCTTTTGTAACGAGACGCTTTATTAACTTTATCAGTTCTATATTTCTATTATTAATGAAAAGTTTTCCAAGAAGTTTGTAGCTTTTGCATTCTATTAATCCTGGCAATTTCTAATTGATTAGATTAGACACAAATCAAGTGAACAGCGATACCAGTATAAATTGATGTGGTTTTCTTCTACTGATATCAATTTGTTTTGACTTTTAATTAGGGAATGCTAGGATAATCTACTGAGTTGCATGGGTTTCATATGATTAAACAGTGTTAAAGTTAGAATCAGTTTCAAAGTCTGTTTCCGTTTGATTGTCAATAATATTTACAATTCAAGTTCGTTTTTGAAAAGCTCTAGTATGATATTTATGTTGCTGATTTTATTGAAAAATGAATCTTCAAGAAGATGAGGTAGCAAAACAGATTCATTTGTTTTTCATTTGAGTATATTGATTCTGTTCTGCAGGAAAACCCGGATCTGTGGAAGTGGCTGAGTGGTCAGGAGCAGCCACCTGAGGCAGTGAAAACAAACCCCGTGAGACACAATCTAATTGCAATTTGTTTGCTTATGGTTCCCTTTTTTCCTTGAATATACAGACTCATTTTCCATATATGTACTCTTTTGCAATAGGTTTTTTCTGCGGTGCACAACAAGGTGATGAACAACCTCAACACCACGCTTCCCCTGAGACGCGGGCAGAGCCTGGACAGCCCTGGGTAAGAGGATGGGATGATTTCAAGAAAGGCCGCAAGGGCCCTGTATTTGGGAATCAGTAACTTTTATATCATCATAGAGCTACAAGGTCTTGAAGAACAATGGTGTTTGTAACAAATGAAGAAAAACAATATTATGTATTTCTTGTAATAATTTATATGTTTGCCCATAGTTATCAAATATGAATAAGAACTGCCTTTGGTGAAATATATAGGGACGGGAGGTGGCTTCTTGGACTATGTAATAAAACTAATAAATTATAGTGAGTTTGTGTGGAAACTGTTCTATTTCAAATGCTTGTTTCATATTTGATTTTGCTCTCCATGGAATTTTGAAAGTAATGTGGTAGCTAGGGGCAAAATGACGGAGGCAAAATATAAATATCAAAAGATTGGGTTACACAATTTGGGAGGTTACTATTCGTGTTCAGAATATCAATTAATCGCTAGTGGAGCGATTAGATTTAGCTGAAAATCGCGGATTTAGTTTTCTATCGATGTAGTCCGATTTTTGATCGATTAATCACTGATTTTTAATTTTTGAAAATCGCCTAATATGCATAAATACATATTTTCTTCTTTTTTAAAGACTTTATTCATCTCTCTCAACTTTATAATTGTCCAATATTTTAATTGAATATTTTTTAGAAAATTTTAGAAAATATTGATAAATGAGTTTTAAAATTTTGTATTGTTAGGTGACCGGTGCGAAATCACACGCGTATAACGCAAGCGCACGTATCGTTCAAGTAGTATAAAAAATATCGATCTCACGAGGACTTAATACCTAATCTATTAATTTTATGAGGTCAAATGATTACTAGTATCTAACAGGTTGATTGATTGATTTGAAATGGTGAAGATTTTGAATTAAAAACAAGTAAATAAAATTGCGCGAAAGTAGGTTTAAGAAAATTCAATATTAGGAAACTATGTAGGGTTGTGAATCTTCCAATATCATTTTAAAGATGAAGTGATTATTTTATTTTTTGTGTAATAATCGGTTTACTAACCTGGAACACAATAATTATGCGAAAGCCTATGTCGATGGTCAGACGCAAATACCCAGTATAACCCAATTGAACCATATGTCTATGTCAACCCAAATTACCTGGATTCATTAAGTTTAAGTTTCAATTAAGGCTACCCCGCCCGACAGGTATATGTCTATCATGTAAGGAAATCTATTAAAGGGTTATCTATCCTCAAGGAAGATCATGGGCTATTAAGTCTAAGGCTGAAACCTAAAATTCATTTGTCAAGCTTATTTTAGATTTACCAGATCAATTTTATTAGAGGCCAATTAACAAGACGCATTAAGCTTAAGACTTAATAAGTAAACCTTTAAATTACCCAAACTATAAAAAAACCTCTTATAAACCTGTGATATTAGAATTCATCACAACCCCAGATAACTAACTTAGTTACGACACATAATTAGGGCTAGTAAAAACTTAATAAAATAAAAGACATAAAGTAAAATGCTGAAAAGTAAATTGCTGAAAAGTAAATGACGGAAGTAAATGCTGAAATTAAATACTGAAAATTAAATGCTGAAAGTAAATTACTGAAAAGTAAATGCTGAAAGTAAAATGCTGAAAGTAAATGCTGAAAAGTAAATGCTGAAAGTAAATTGCTGAAAAGTAAATAAAGTAAAAGTACAATAAAAGAAAATGCTGAGGTAAAAGGATCCACTTTTATTACTTCTATTTTAGATATCTCCCTTAATATAATATATTAACTTTGCATGATAATTACCAACCAGCCATATAGGCGGTATCCAGATTAAGTCAAATTAATAATTAATTACCAACCGACCAATCAGACGGTATCCAGTTTAGTCAGGTTAAAACCAATTTTAAATAATTATCAACCGACTAATATGGCAGTATCCTCGTCATTAAGTCAGGTTTTAACTAGTTTATATATTATAATTAAGGGAGATTAATCTAAATATTAGTAATAAAAGTTTTACCTTTTACCCCAGCAAATGGGAGTTACCTCCTCATTACTAAAAAGTAAAAACTGAAAATTAAAGAAAGAAAAGTATTGTGCGTAAAAGTAAATTGCGGAAAGTAAAAACTGAAAAGTAAAGAAAAGAAAGTGCGAAAGCGGAAATTAATTACTGAAAGCTGTAAATAAACAAACAAGATACAATCTTCTTAGTATTCTTAAGGATTTCCTTAGACGAAAGTATGAATTTACAAGTGAAATGGCTTGGTATTTATAGGTAAAATTTTACCTCCATCAAATCATCCACCAAATCCATTACTAATTGCTCCACCAAATCCATTATTAATTGCTCCACTAATTGCTTATCATGTTTGGTGGTGATTTGATAATTTTTATTATTTATTTATTTATTTATTTTTTTGCTTTGAAAATGACTTTAATAATTACACACAACACACTTCTGGATGGTTCATCAATTTCGGGCATGAAATCTTCAGAATTCGAAATTATTTTGTCTTTCAAAATTGTAGATCTTTGAGTCTTATTTAATCTGGACCTTGAATCAGCTCAATCCGATATCGGAGTAAAAAAGTTATGCCCAAAATACGACAGATGCGCAAAACTAGAATTTCCAAAACTGCACTTCGTTAAAACGCGCCCTTTCAAGTTTCTAATCTCCAAATTTAATATGTCAAGTCCAATTTTTGCCCTTATTTGACCCACATTTTTTCCTAAATGGTTTCATTGTGTCCCAATATTATTTTATCTGCAAAATAAATTAAAACACATCAAAACGTTCATCAAACCCGAGAAACTAAACAAAATATTAAGTAAACGGGGCGGTAAATATTGATATATTTTTCGCTCATCACACCCCCCAACCCTAACATTTTGCTAGTCCTCGAGCAAAACAATAAAATAAAATACAAGAAACAATTAAAATTAAACTAAGCCACTTTCGTAGGGATCACGGTTGCATTTAGCATATGCAACAAGCCTTTAAACCCCTAGGTGTCCCTAGTGGACGAGTTATAGTCTCGTGAGGGCTTACAGCAACGATACCCACAAACGTTTTATAAAGTAAAAAAAAGATAATAAAACTAATGCACACAAACAAAAAGACAAGAGAAAAGATAATAAAGAAGTTAGTGACTAATCAGGTGAAACTTCTACTCCAAGTTACTAGTTGTTTTCTTTCTTTCTAAATTACTGAATAAGTAAATTCTCCGATTATATTTACCATTCTCTATATTAGGGGTGTTCGCGGTGCGGTTCGGGGCGGTTTTTTCGTTTTTTACTTCAAACCGCGCGGGTTGGCGGTTTGGAAAATTAGAAAACGAAACCGCAAATTTGATAAGGAAAACCGCGGCGGTTCGGGTTGGCAGTTTAACGGTTTGGGCGGTTCGGGTCGGCGGTTTGGATTATAAATTTTTAAAGAAATTTTTGTGTGTTTTCACATTATAATTGAAGAAAAAATTACATAATTTTCATTTATTCATTACATATTGTTATATGATCATTAAATATCTTAATTTTCATAGTTAAAGAAGAAGAAAAATATAAAATAATATTTAATTTGAACGCGGGTCGGCGGTTTAGGCGGTTCGAGTCAAAATTTGCGGTTTTGGCGGTTCGCGTTTTGACATGGGTCAAAACCGCACACCGACCCGAAATTTGCGGTTCGATTCGGTGCGGTTCAAAATTATTTTTAATATTTTTTCAAACCGCGCGGTTCGGTTCGGTGCGGTTTGACCCAAATTGTGTTCACCCCTACTCTATATGCACAGCCGATAAAATATTAATCAACTCATTTTTGCCCACAACAGTCACAAGTGAAGTTGATATGAGAGTAATATTTTTGTCCTAAAGTTTATCAGAATTCACATCTTTTTGCAGCAATAGAATAATTTTTCTGATTTTTCTGATTTTTTTCTTTGATTTTTGATTTTTTTTTTATTTATATACAATATCTTCCATCTATGTAGCGAGTGTTGGGTTGGTGGCTCCCAAACCAGTTGGCTTTAGGGCACCATGTGTTAAGACACCCCTACAGACTTAATTACTCAGACTTCAGATATATATATTTTTGCAACATCTTTGATCCATGTAGCGAGCTTTGGGTCAGTGACTCCCAAACCAGTTGGTTTTAGGGCACTAGGTATTAAAACACCCATACGGACTTAATAACTCGGATCTCAGACGTTTTTTTTATTCCAATGCTTTTCATAGATGCTTCCTCCAATTAAACTAGAGCACTGAATATTACAAACTTTTCAATTATAGCTCATGTCCGTATGTTACCATGCATGTTGATAATACATGCTAATTAGGCATATGAAGATCCATTTTAGTCAATTTTATGGAGAATTCACAAATTAAATAATTCAAAAGGAAATAAACAAAAATTAACTTGTTTCGAAAATAGGTTTGAGATACGTCTCAGGAGTGAAAACTCCTAACTCAGCTATCTCTTACCAATTTCACCTTTTTAGTTAAAATAAAAACACAAAAACGCAAAATATTTTTTGTAATTTTTGAAAAAATTTCAATTTTTTTGTATTTTTCGAAAAAAAATTTGGACTAAAAATAAAAACAACACAAACTAAAAACAAGATATTGATCAACTAATTTCCTCCCCCAAACCTAAATGAGACATTGTCCTCAATGTCTTAAACAGTAGAAGAAGAGTTTAGAAGATAGTACCTGGTTAACTGAAATGCTACACGAAAAGTTAAAGGTTAAGATCCAGATTAATCCGACGCCTCTTACCATGATCGTCCTCGAACCAATTTATCTTTGTAAGGATAGTGTCAATTTGTGGTTCATAAGCTTAGATTTGGTCAATTAGATCCGGAGCAGTTCTGGCAGTAAAGAGGAGTTCTTTCATAGGTTTTGACACGAACCCATTTCTCCGGGCATCATCAAGAAACACACAAAGAAAATCATAAAATCCTTCAACGTTGTACAGTCTAAGCGGTTTCGGGTGTATGTTCAGGTTCGCCCAATATAACACTGTAAAAATTTCCTCCAATGTACCCAAGCCACCTGGCAAAGCAATAAAAGCATCAACACGGTTAATTATTTCTACCAGTCGTTCAGACATACCTGGCACAATCAGTTCCTCTCCGTTTGATGGTCCAATAAGATTTACTTCTGCCAAGGTTTTTGGGATGATTCCCAAAACGTGACTGCCTCCTTCCTGTACAGCTTTTGAAACGATCCCCATAAGTCCAAGATTGCCTCCGCCATATACTAAGTGCATATTCCTTGCAGCTAAGACTCGACCCAATTCATGTGCTTCCTCTACGTATTGTGGCTTAACACCAACACTAGTACCGCAAAACACACATATGTTTTCAACTCGTCTTCTTGAAGTGGCTTTCATGTTTTACTTTGGATGTCTTTAAAAGTGCAATGATGAGTTGAATTTATAACACCTGAAAAAGGGTGAGTAAAGTAATAGCACTAGTACTTGCCAAATGAAAATTATTAGTTAACAGTAAAATAAATCATGATAGTCAAAAAGGTCTGGATCGTGTCGGAGAAAATAAAATAAAACAACAAAACAAATTACAATTATTAGGAAAAGACAAAGAGATATAATATGTACAAGAAAAGTAGCGGCTTGATTGACGTCTATGCGTCTGGGACAAGCTTCCCATCCAATTTTCTTATAAATTGGCAAACAATGTCTTTTTGAGTCAGATTCCCAAGACTTAATTGTTGTCTTTCTTTTTAAAATTGTGCATATAACACACGAATTTCGTGATACACATATCCACTGGGATGCGTCTCAAGAGTTTTAGATATATCATCCAAAGACTCCTTACTCAAGCCATCCCTAATGAAATTAATCTTATCTTCACGGTTATCAGACACCATTCCTAAAGAACGACAACGAGTATCACAAAACATACGAGCACATTTATAACAAACACATATTCTTTTGGCTCTTCTCTTTTTAGCATAGGTGCTCCTTCCTAAACCAGGCTTATGTGAAATAAAAGAGTCAGAAGACTCACCTGCCAATCGGACCCGTGCTTCAATAATCCAACGAATGTCAGTAGGAATACCTTTGATTGTTAGTAATCTCATCCGTTCCAAACGAGCTTTGTAAACTTTCATCAGAGATTTTTGAGGGAGAGAAGGAAATTGCTTGTGAAGATTTGCGAGAGCTTCTTCCATCGTGAATTGTCTTAATATGCAAAACTAAACACACAAAATTAAATCACACCAAATCAAAATATATACAAAAATTGCATGGGTTGCCTCCCTGCTAGTGCTAAGTTTAACGTCGTCAGCTAGACGTGACTTCTCAAACGTTAGGCTGGATCTGAAAGTGTGACATTTTCTTTTTGTCGCTCAAATGATTCTCCCCAGTAGTGCTTGACACGCTTGTTTTTAACCTTGAAAGTTTTGTTGGAGTCAGGATTATGTATCTCAACGGCTCTGTCTGGTAAAACCTTGGTGATCACAAATGGACCTGACCACCGTGATTTTGGCTTCCATGGGAAGAATCTCACCCTTGATTTGTTTAACAGTACCTTATGCCCCTGGTTCCAGTTGTATGCGCACTAACTTCTCATCATGTCTTTTCCTTGCCTTTTCTTTGTACAATTTGACATTCTCAAAAGGCTGATTGTGAAATTCCTCAAATTCGTTGAGCTGGTGGAACTTTTTCTCTTCTGTTGCTTGTAGTGCAAGAATTGGCTTTTTCAGTGCAAAAGACGCTTTATCTTCAGGCTCCACAGGCAATTGACATGCTTTAAGTTTGTCAGTAGAACTTTGCCTTTCATTAGAATTCTGAACGGTATTATGTATCACATCAAGTCTAAAACATTCCTCATTCTTTTCATCATCTGGGAAATTCATGGCCTTAAAAACTTAAATGTTACTTCTTGGTCATGTACCCTCATGGTTAGTTCTCATTTTTGTACATCAATAATGATTCGACCTGTAGCCAAGAATGGTCTCCCGAGGATGATCGGCACGTCTGCGTCTTCCTTCATATCAAGAACAATAAAATCTGCTAGGAAAATAAATTTGTCAACTTTGACCAGCACATCTTCAACTACACATCTCGGAAATACGAGCGTTCTATCAGCAAGTTGTAGAGAGACTGAGGTGGGCATTGTTTCTCCAATCTGTAATTTCCTGAAAATAGAAAAAGGCATCAAATTAACAAATCACACAAAGCCTTACCAAAGTCATGTTCTCTTATGGTGCAAGGAACAATGAAACTGCTAGGATCTTTCAACTTTGGAGGAAGTTTCCTCTGAATGATAGCGCTGCATTCTTCTGATAATGTTATTGTCTCGTAATCTCTCAATCTCCGCTTTCATGAAAGAATGTCTTTCATGAATTTGACATAGCTGGGCATTTGTTCCAACGCTTCTGCAAATGGAATGTTGATATGCAGTTTTTTGAACACCTCCAAGAATCGAGCAAAATGTTTATCCAATTTGTTTTTCTGGAGTCGTTGAGGAAAATGTGGAGGTAAAGTGACTATTTCTTGATCTTTTTCTTTTGCTTCTTTTTCCTCCATCTGTGGAACTGCATCTTTTGGAACTTATTCAATTGTTGCTTTGACTCCAACATTTTTGTTAATTTCAGTACCACTTTTTAATATGATGGCATGACATTGCTCCTTCCCCATATTCCTCGGATTTGGTTCAGTGTTGCTAGGAAGGTTACCTGGCGGTCTGTAACTCTGAGCATTGGCCAATTGTCCAATTTGATTCTCCAGTGCTTTAATAGAAACAGATTGACTTTGAATTAATGCTGCTTGGGATTGAAACATAGCATCATATCTTGCTGCTTGAGAGTCGTGTTTTGCTTCTATCTTTTTCAAGTGGGTCAACACTTCTGTTATTCCTGATTCATTTGCCTGCTCCTGGCCTTTGTTATGTTGTTGGAATCCAGGTGATAGGTTGTTCATTTGTTGGAATCCCGGTGGTGGATTGTTCTTTTGCCCTGAATTGTTGCTCCATGAAAAATTCGGATGACTCCTCCACCCTGGGTTGTAGGTGTTGGAATATGGATTGTTCCTCTGTCTGTTGAAATTATTGACATAGTTCACTATCTCTTCTTGTTGGTTGTAAGATTCTGACTCTGGTACTCCTCCAAATGGTGAACTTGTGGATCCACCATTAACTTTCATGTTAAGAGTTTCCAGATTTTTGCAAATCACATCCACCATTAGGATCTTCAGTTGCATTTCCCCCAAACTGTACTGACTGCTGAATCATCTGGATGCATGTTTTGATGTCACACGCATTTGCTGGTAAATGAGGATGTACAATACAGGAAATGAAGCCGTCGACCACCAGAATGGTTCAGTCTCGAATGGGTATCGGTGGTGCAACTTCCAAAGGTTCAGGTTCCATGTTGACTAAAGCTTCTTGGCCTTCTCGCCTTTCCCTTCTCAACTGTCTGATGGTTCTTTCAATTTGTGGGTCAAGTGGTCGGAGTTCAAAGCTTATGGTTCGTCTCATGTAGTTTCTGAGAACCTGAAACACAAGTAAACAAAAATAATAAGTAAAAAGAAATTAGATACAAGTAACGTATCTAACCTCAAAACTAATAGTGAAAGATAAATAAGTCACCGACAACGTCGCCAAAAACTTGACCGGTGCGTAATCACACGCGTATAACGCAAGCGCACGTATCGTTCAAGTAGTATAAAAAGTATCGATCCCACGAGGAGTTAATACCTAATCTATTAATTTTATGAGGTCAAATGATTACTAGTATCTAACATGTTGATTGATTGATTTGAAATTGTGATGATTTTGAATTTAAAAACAAGTAAATAAAATTGCGCGAAAGTAGGTTTAAGAAAATTCAATATTATGAAACTATCTACGGTTGTGAATCTTCCAATATCATTTTAAAGATGAAGTGGTTATTTAATTTTTTGTGTAATATATCGGTTTACTAACCTGGAACACTAAATTATGCGAAAGACTCTGTCGATGGTCAGACGCAAATACCCTGTATAACCCAATTGAACCATATGTTTATGTCAACCAAATTACCTGGATTCATTAAGTTTAAGTTCCAATTATGGCTACCCCCGCCGACAGGTATATGTCTATCATGTAAGGAAATCTATTAAAGGGTTATCTATCCTCAAGGAAGATCATGGGCTATTAAGTCTAAAGCTGAAACCTAAAATTCATTTGTCAAGCTTATTTTAGATTTACCAGATCAATTTTATTAGAGGCCAATTAACAAGACGCATTAAGCTTAAGACTTAATAAGTAAACCTTTAAATTACCCAACTATAAAATAACCTCTTATAAACCTGTGATATTAGAATTCATCACAACCCCAGATAACTATTAGTTACGACACATAACTAGGGCTAGTAAAAACTTAAATAAAAAAAAGACATAAAGTAAATGCTGAAAAGTAAATTGCTGAAAAGTAAATGACGGAAAGTAAATGCTGAAATTAAATACTGAAAAGTAAATGCTGAAAGTAATTACTGAAAAGTAAATGCTGAAAGTAAATTGCTGAAAAGTAAATGCTGAAAGTAAATTGCTGAAAAGTAAATAAAGTAAAAGTACAATAAAAGAAAATACTGGGTAAAAGGATCCACTTTTATTACTTCTATTTTAGATATCTCCCTTAATATAATATATTAACTTTGCATGATAATTACCAACCAGCCATATAGGTGGTATCCAGATTAAGTCAAATTAATAATTAATTACCATCCGACCAATCAGGCGGTATCTAATTTAGTCAGGTTAAAACTAATTTAAATAATTACCAACCGACCAATATGGCGGTATCCTCGTTAAGTCAGGTTTTAACTAGTTTATATATTATAATTAAGGGAGATTAATCTAAATATTAGTAATAAAAGTTTAAACTTTTACCCCAGCAAGGGGGAGTTACCTCCTCATTACTGAAAAGTAAAAACTGAAAAATTAAAGAAAGAAAAGTATTGTGCGTAAAAGTAAATTGCGGAAAGTAAAAACTGAAAAGTAAAGAAAAGAAAGTGCGAAAGCGGAAATTAATTACTGAAAGCTGTAAATAAACAAACAAGAGACCTCCGCTTGTTCGTTGGGTGTGGACTGATGCTCATGATATCCAGTGCGTATCAAGATAGAATCTGTCTATCATGTGTTCAGGGCATATGTATCCTACACGTGTTTGCGATCTAGTAAATCCATGGTCGTAGTATAACTTCGGAAGCGAATTCTGAGTGTTATTTAGAGA
Source organism: Zanthoxylum bungeanum (assembly GCA_019454045.1). Classification (NCBI taxonomy): domain Eukaryota; kingdom Viridiplantae; phylum Streptophyta; class Magnoliopsida; order Sapindales; family Rutaceae; genus Zanthoxylum; species Zanthoxylum bungeanum. Next base: position 273,185 of record SKCR01019296.1, read on the forward strand.
TCGTAAATTTGAAAGTCGACTATATTATACCATACTGATTTGACGTTTTTATCTATATCCCATGTATAATATGGATAGCTTGTGACAGAGGGATTATACGTATGCAATGACCTTAACTTGCATAGTTTAGCGAGATTATCCGTGGTTGTCATAATTCATGAGTGGGTGAATTATGGACACGAAATTAGATTTCGTTACGGATAAACCTAAACTTAGAGAGTCCCACAATATGAAGTGTACTCGTTGAGCACTTGGGCAACGTTTTATGAATAATACAAATTATTCATAATACTTCACCAGATTAAATTAGTTAATTCGAATCGTTTAAACGGTTAAACGAAAACACATGCTTTAAGGGATTTTAGTCAATTAATAATTAATGTGTATTTGTATTTGATATAAAATTTGATTTGATACATATTAATTAATTGTCAAATGAGACTTTGACACATGCCATTAATATATGTATTGTTATTTAATGTAAATAAAAAAATACATATATAATAATAATTAAATTAATTAATTATTTAGATATTTAAATGTTAAATATTTGAATAATTAAATGATATTCTTTTTCATAATTATTATGAAAAATGTTTAATTATTATTGGTTACATGTGACATATTTTAATTAAGCTTAAGGTGTGCAAATTTGATTTGCTTGTTGGACAATTATGACTCATAGCGTCACTATTTGTATAGATGATGGTGTTGTTGTACAAATTAACTATGTGACAAAGGAGATTGCACTCTTATCATTTGTGATTAGATCACCAAGATATATAAATGATAGGAGGTCCATGTGATTTGTTCCTGGATTGAGAATGATATGAGACAGTATCAGTCCACGAAGGATAAATCATTAAACATCCCTAGTCAGAGTATTATCGAGATTGGACATCGATAAATGCGTAAAAGACTAGTATTACACTTGTGCACGTTATGAGGGCATAACAACATAGTTCTCATATATTTTGGTATAGGATACTCATGCAAGTGTAATAGGAGGTTGTGTTTTACCGATGGTACGGGAAACAGCTTCGCTCTAGATAGACCCCCTCGGAATTCCATTGGTAGTATGACTATGTGTCTATGGAAGTCCGAAATCAAGGTAGGTGTAATTGGTCTTAACCTGAGACTGACACCGCTAATACTTGCGACAATCAATATTCTTTGGTTTTGGTCGTCCAGGGCTTTAACAGGTTCTGTGTACGCCTTTGTTGGGTATATTGAGAATCGTAGTGTGTTGGGTGTGATGTCAAGACGGAAGTATCACTCTAGTCATATGGAGATGATGATCGCGTAGGGATACATAACTGGTTCTCTAAAGGGTGGCAACCATCGGGATAATATGACTTGGTCATGATTATCCGATAATAAAGAGACTAGTTGCTCGTCATCCGATATATGCTTCGTACGGGGCAGACAATGTACCAGCCTCATGTCTTGCATGTGATCATCCGATACTGGATCGAAATACGCAATACTACGTATACTACGTCTGATATAGATCCTTATATTCCTGTAAGGATATTTCTGGAGAATTGGGTAGGCATGGTGCTTTGCTAGAAGCCAACATTGTCTTGTAAATCGACACAAACGTAGTACTAGGTACTTACGTGTTCGGATAGTCCGATGACCCGATTTACTGTCAACATATCCGGGGATCTCATGGGTCGCTTCCCGAAGATTTACCGATGACGTATGACTCGCACTTTAATTAATCTAGGATTAATTAGAAGAGAGAGAAAATTAATTTGGGATTAATTACAGAGATATTTTATCTGGGATAAAATATCAATAAGAGAGAGAACGATTAATTTGGAATTAATCGATAAAATAATATATTCGATATATTATACGAAATTCGATTTCGACGCGGAATTGAAATTAGATTTTAATTCGGGCGAACGAGTTAATTTAGAATTAATTCGTTAGCGACGTGAATAGTGATTTCGCTAGGCATAATCATTTAACTACGTCGCAACGGAAAATTCGTTAATTTGGAATTAGCGAACCCGAGCCCGGGATTGTTTGCGAGCGCATTTGTATTTCGAATTCGATTACGGCACGCAAGTCAAATCAAGTGTCAAATCACAAGTCACATCAAGCGTCAAATCATTAGTCACTTTGAGTGATGTGACAACTTATCACTTGATTGATTGAGTGATGTGACTTGATGAAAGTGGTTGGAAAGCTTTTTGAAAGCTTGATTGACATATATTATTATTTTATGTTCTGGTATATGTTGAATTGATTTTAGAAATCAATAAACAATTACACATTTCTGATAAGTGATATTTATATCACTATTTCCCACTCATTTAACTTAATATTTTGTATAGTTTCTTGAGTTTTATGAACGTTTTGATGTGTTTTTTGTTATCTTGCAGATAAATAAAGTTTGGACAGCACTGGAGGCAATTTGGGGCAAAACCGGACAAAAATGCGTCAACAGGGATATTTTCGTCTTCTGCGCGTCGCGACGCTGGAACACTGCGCGCCGCGACGCCCAGAATGCGCCGAATCTGCTAACGTGCACCAGGTCAACAGATCAGGAATTGAGAAGTTTTGACTTTGCTAAAATGCGCCGTGCCACGTGTCACCATCCCAACGAATCTGCTAACATGCGCCGTGCCACGTGTCAGCATCATATGCTGCCGACACTCTGACTTGACACGTGTCGCCTCGTCATCAGCCATGTCATCGGTCAACGAGTCAACTTTGCCATGTGTCATGCCATGTCAGCATCAGCCAATCACAGCGTGACACGTGTCGCCACGTGTCGAAATCCTATTGTGCCGACAATTGCAACACACGCCAGCGACATGTCATCGCCACGTCAGCACGCCACATCATCATGACGTCACCAATGACGTCATGAACAGTGACACGTCACCAATGACGTCAGCATAATAATTGAGTCTTAGCCGCCATGACACGTGTCGCTCTAAACAGTCAGCCGCCTTGCTACGTGTCGCCTTCTCAGCGTGCCACGTCGACAAATCCAGCGTCGCGACGCGGAACTGCTTGGCGTCGCGACGCGAGAACAGTGCCCGAACAGTGAAAAATTTTGCTATAAATAGAGTGCGAATTTTCAGTTTTTAGTACACCTTTCTCTCTCACTCCTTCTATGTAATTAGGGAGTTTCTCTCTCTAGAATATTTTAGTTTTTAATTTTTTTACTTTTGTAATAATTTTAATTACTTTTTGTAATAATAGTAATTTACTTTCTTTACTTTTTACAGTTTTTACTATTCACTATGATGAGGTAACCCTATGCTAAGGTGAAAGGTAATTATTTTACTATTGCTATTTAGATTAATCTCCTTAAAAATGATATATTTACTATTTAAAATACTGATTAATAAAGGGATACCGCTATATTGGTCGCAAATTATTTAATCTGGTTTAAACCTGACTGTTTTAATCTAATTATTGTTAATTCATAATTTAAATCTGTTATCATTACCTAATATTATACCTATTAATACTATTAGGTTATTTTTTATATTTACCACCGCCTTTAGGCTGGATTATGGACAAATATTACCACCTATATGGATGGTTTACTTAATTTGATTTAATCAGGATACCGCCAGATTGGTCGGTTGGTAAAATTATTACAAGTTTATATATTATTTTACTGGGAGATATCTAAATAAGTAGTAGTAAAAGTAATTTCTTTTACCTTAGAATTTTATTTTATTTTACTTTTAAGCTTTTACTTTACTGCAATTACTTTTCAGCATTGTTACTTTATGGTTTTTACTTTTAAGTTTTTACTAGCCCTAGCTATGTGTCATACTAAGTTATTGTATTTATTTTTACTATATTATTACTTTTAAATATTTATTATCTACCTCTTACTTTATATTAACTAGCTATAAATTAGTATCTAGGGTTGTGATGAAATCCAATATCACGGGCTTATAAGGGTTAGATTATAATTTGGGTAATATAAAGATTTATTTATTGAGTCTTAATCTTATGCTCTTTAATTAACTGGCCATTAATAAATTGATTAGGTAAACTTAAAATAAACTAGACATAGGGATTTTAAGTTTAAGACCTTAGACTCAACAGCCCACGATCTTCCTTAAGGATAGATAACCCTTTCAATAGATTTCCTTACAGGATAGGAATATACCTGTCGGGCGAGGGTAGCCATAATTGGAACTTAATCTTAATGAATCTAGGTAATTTGGTTGACATAGGCATATGGTTCAATTGGATTATACTAGGTATTTGTAATTGACCATCGGAAGAGGCTTTTTCATAAACTGGTGTTCTAGGTTAATAAATCAATATTTTACCCAATTATAATATAACCACTTTATCTTTAAATAATATTGGAATAAATTACAACCCTAGATAGTTTTAATATTGAATTTTCTTAAAATCTACAATTCAAACAATTTTATTTTATTGTCTTTAAATTTAGAATCGTCGCTATTTCAAATCAGTTAAACAACCTGTTAGATACTAGTAATCATTTAACCTCATTAAATTAATAACTTAGGTATTAAGTCCTCGTGGGATCGATACTTTTTATACTACTTGAACGATACGTACGCTTGCGTTATACGTGTGTGTTTACGCCGGTCAAGTTTTTGGCGCCGTTGCCGGGGACTTATTTATCTTTTATTATTAGTTTAGGGGTTAGATACTTTTACTTGTATCTAATTTCTTTTTACTTATTGTTATTGTTTTCTTGTGTTTCAGGTTCTCAGAAACTTCATGAGACGAACCAGAAGCTTTGAACTACGACCGCTTGACCCAGAAATTGAAAGAACTATCAGACAGTTGAGAAGGGAAAGGCGAGAAGCCCAAGAAGCTTTAATCAACATGGAACCTGAACCTTTGGAGGTTGCACCACCAATACCCATTCGAGACAGAACCATTCCGGTGGTTGACAGACTCATTTCATGTATTGTACTCCCTCCACCAGCAAATGCAGGTGACATCAAAACTTGCATTCAGATGATTCAGCAGTCAATTCAGTTTGGGGGAAATGCAACTGAAGATCCTAATGCCCACATCAGCAACTTCCTGGAAGTTTGCGGTACTTTCAATTACAACCGAGAAGCTGAAGAAGCAATGAGACTGCGTGTATTCCCATACTCCTTGAAGGACAGAGCTAAAGCCTGGCTACATTCATTACCAGCAGGGTCTATCACAACATGGAATGCTTTAGCCACCAAATTTCTTGCAAAGTATTTTCCACCAGCCAGAACCGGAAAACTGAGGAATGACATCACATCCTTTGTGCAGCAAGATTCAGAATCTCTGTACGAAGCTTGGGAAAGGTATAAAGATTTACTCCGGAAATGTCCACACCATGAGATTCCAAAATGGCTTCAAGTCCAAACGTTCTATAATGGACTTTCTGGAATAATGAGAACCACAATCGATGCTGCTGCTGGAGGTGCCCTGATGGCAAAAGGAGAAGATCAAGCCTGGGAACTAATCGAAGAAATGGCCAACAACAATTCCTTGTGGCCAACAGAAAGAAGTCTGATTCAAAGAATTGCAGGAATTTATGAAGTTGGAGCTAATACAGCAGTCAACACCAAGCTAGATCAAATTGCAAATTCATGGAGACTCTTACTACTGGATCCACAAGTTCACCATATGGAGGAGCACCAGAATCAAATCAACATGAAGAAACGGTAAACTATGTCAACAATTTCAACAGACAGGGAACAATCCATATTCCAACACCTACAACCCAGGGTGGAGGAATCATCCTAATTTTTCATGGAGTAACAATTCAGGCCAACAGCGGAACTATCCACCACCTGGATTCCAGCAACAGAATAAAGGCCAGGAGCAGACAAATGAACCAGTATTGGCAGAGATGCTAGCTCAATTAAAAAGATATGAAGCTATGATTCAGAGCCAATCAGCTTCCATCAAAGCACTGGAGAATCAAATTGGACAACTGGCCAATGCTCAGAGTTACAGACCGCCAGGTAATCTTCCTAGCAACACAGAACCAAATCCAAGGAACCGAGGGAAGGAGCAATGTCAAGCCATTACTTTAAAGAGTGGTACTGAGATCAACAAAGATGTTGGAGTCCAGATATCTCAAGAAGAAGTTCCAAAAGTAGCCGAAGAGAAACAGATGGAAGAAAAAGAAGCAAAGGAAAAAGAAGCAGAACAAATCACTTCACCACCACCTTTTCCTCAGCGTCTTCAGAAAAGCAAAATGGACAAACAGTTTGCTCGTTTCTTGGAGATTTTCAAAAAGCTGCACATCAACATCCCATTTGCAGAAGCCTTGGAACAAATGCCCAGTTATGTCAAATTCATGAAAGACATCCTTTCACGAAAACGGATTGGGAGATTACGAGACAGTAGCATTGACGGAAGAATGCAGCGCCATCATTCAGAGGAAGCTTCCCCCAAAGTTGAAAGATCCTGGCAGTTTCACAGTTCCATGCACCATTGGAGAACATTACATCGGTAAGGCCTTATGTGATTTAGGTGCCAGTGTTAATTTAATGCCTTTTTTATTTACAGGAAACTGCAAATTGGAGAAGCAATGCCTACCTCGGTATCTTTGCAACTTGCTGATCGAACACTCGCATTTCCGAGAGGAGTCGTGGAAAATGTGCTAGTTAAAGTTGACAAACTCATCCTTCCAGCAGACTTCATCATCCTTGACATGGAAGAAGACAAAGAAATACCTATCATTCTCGGGAGACCATTTTTGGCTACAGGTAAAACTGTAATTGATGTGCAAAAAGGAGAACTAACCATGAAAGTGCAGGACCAAGAAGTGACCTTTAATGTTTTCCAAGCCATGAAATTTCCAAGCGATGAAAAGGAAGAAGAAGAATGCTTCAGAGTTGATGTTATTGATAATATCATTCAAAATACTGAGCCAAATCCCACGGATACACTTGAAGCTTGCATCACCAACATGACAGACAACGAACTAGATGCTGAAATCTTGGAATGTATCAATTACCTTGACAAACCATTCCGATTCAAAGTAACACCACCAGTTGAAAGCCTGGAACTGCCAAAGAAAGATCGAATTAAGCCTTCGATTGAAGAACCACCGCAGCTGGAACTAAAGTTACTTCCGAACCATCTCAGGTATGCATTTCTTGGAAACTCTTCTGAATTACCTGTTATTATTTCTTCTTCACTAACATTGGAGCAGGAAGAAAAGCTACTAAGAGTTTTACGAGAACACAAAAAAGCCATTGGCTGGACTATAGCAGACATTCGAGGCATTAGTCCATCATTTTGCATGCACAAAATCTTGATGAACGATGAATACAAACCCACAGTGGAGCATCAACGGAGACTCAATCCAATCATGAAGGAAGTCGTGAAGAAAGAAATCATCAAATGGTTGGATGCTGGTATCATTTACCCCATCTCAGACAGCACTTGGGTAAGTCCTATGCAGTGTGTACCTAAGAAAGGAGGAATTACTGTTGTCACCAATGAAAAGAACGAGCTGATTCCAACAAGAACAGTGACTGGATGGAGAGTATGTATGGATTACAGGAAGCTGAACAAAGCCACGAGAAAGGACCATTTTCCACTGCCATTTATTGACCAGATGTTAGACAGACTAGCAGGACATGAGTTCTATTGTTTTCTTGATGGATATTCAGGTTACAATCAGATTGCCATCGCACCAGAAGACCAGGAGAAAACCACTTTTACATGTCCCTATGGTACTTTTGCTTTCCGCAGGATGCCATTTGGATTATGTAATGCCCCTGCCACTTTTCAACGTTGCATGATGGCCATTTTCTCAGACATGCTGGAGCAGAGTATGGAGGTTTTTATGGATGATTTTTCTGTGTTTGGAGATTCTTTTGATCATTGTTTGTTAAATTTGGAACAGGTATTACAAAGATGCGAAGATACAAACCTGGTACTCAATTGGGAAAAATGCCATTTCATGGTACATGAAGGCATTGTTCTTGGACACCGGATTTCACAAAAAGGGATTGAGGTAGACAAAGCAAAGATCGAGACAATTGAGAAACTACCTCCACCAACATCTGTAAAAGGGATTCGGAGTTTTCTTGGACATGCAGGTTTTTACAGAAGATTTATCAAAGACTTTTCCAAGATTGCTAAACCTCTTTGCAATCTTCTGGAAAAGGATGTGCCTTTCAACTTCACCAAAAAATGCCAGGAAGCTTTTGAGATCTTAAAACAGAAACTGATTTCTGCCCCCATCATTGTAGCACCAGATTGGACCCTTCCATTTGAGGTAATGTGTGATGCTAGTGATTTTGCTGTAGGTGCAGTTTTGGGACAACGCAAAGCAAAGATTTTCCACACCATTTACTACTCCAGCAGAACTTTGAATGAAGCTCAACTCAACTACACAACCACTGAAAAGGAGTTGCTAGCAGTTGTGTATGCTTTTGACAAATTCCGCTCTTATCTGTTGGGTCCCAAAGTGGTGGTTTACACAGATCATTCAGCAATCAAATATCTGATCACAAAGAAAGATGCCAAACCCAGATTGATCCGTTGGATACTTCTTTTGCAGGAATTTGACGTGGAGATTCGAGACAGGAAAGGAACAGAAAACCAGGTGGCAGATCACTTATCGAGGCTCGAGAATGGAAAAACAGCTGACAAAGAACTAATAATCAAAGAAACTTTTCCAGATGAACAATTATTTTCCATAAAACAACAGGAAGTCCTTGGTATGCTGACTATGTCAATTATATTGTATCAGGAAAATGGCCGTTGGAATGGACAACTCAGCAACGGAAGAAATTTTTCAAAGAAGTCAAGCACTATATATGGGATGAGCCGTACCTGTTCAAACGGTGTGCTGATCAATTATTGAGACGGTGTGTCCCACAGGAGGAGTCAACAGTGTTTTGCAACACTGTCATTCATCACCATACGGCGGACACTTCAGCGGAAACAAAACTGCAGCCAAAGTCCTTCAATCAGGTTTGTTCTGGCCCACACTTTTTAAAGATGCTTATCTTTTTGCTTTTCAATGTGACAGGTGCCAGAGAACGGGGAATATTTCGAGGAGAAATGAAGGACCGTTGCAAAACATTCTAGAAGTGGAAATATTCGATGTATGGGGTATTGATTTCATGGGACCCTTTGTTCCATCATTTGGAAACCTGTACATCCTGGTTGCTGTAGATTATGTTTCCAAATGGGTTGAAGCAATTGCACTGCCATCCAATGACTCAAAAGTTGTGATCAAATTCATAAAGAAGAACATTTTCACTCGATTCGGAACACCGCGGGCAATTATCAGTGATGGTGGCTCTCATTTCTGCAACAAATACTTCGATGCACTCCTATCCAAATACGGAGTTACTCACAAATTGCCACTGCTTACCATCCACAGTCAAATGGACAGGTTGAGGTTTCAAACAGGGAGATCAAAAGAATCCTAGAAAGAACCGTTGGATCAACAAGAAGGGACTGGTCAACAAAACTAGATGATGCATTATGGGCCTACAGACAGCTTACAGACACTTATGTCAAGACAAGAACCCATTGCTGCAGGAGAGAAAAGACTTCATCACTCAATGAATTGGAGAATTTCGCCTACAGGCTTATGACAATGCCAAATTATACAAGGAAAAGACCAAGAAATGGCATGACCGAAAAATAGTGCACAGACAATTGAAACCAAGGCAGCAGGTGTTGTTGTACAACTCCAGGTTAAAACTTTTCCCTGGAAAGTTGAAATCTAGGTGGTCTGGACCATTTGTGATCACTCAGGTTTTACCATATGGAGCTGTTGAGTTACTGGATCCCAATACCAACAACACATTCAAAGTTAACAGTCAGCGTGTCAAGCACTACTGGGGAGAATCATTTGAGCGACAAAAAGAAAGTGTCACACTTTCAGATCCAGCATAAACGTTCGAGAAGTCACGTCTAGCTGACGACTTTAAACTTAGCGCTCGCAGGGAGGCAACCCATGCAATTTTTGTATATATTGCGATTTGGTGTGATTTAATTTTGTGTGTTTAGTTTTTGCAGATTAAAGTTATTTCAAAGATGGAAGAAGCTCTCGCAAATCTTCACAAGCAATTTCCTTCTCTCCCTCAAAAATCTCTGATGAAAGTTTACAAAGCTCGCTTGGAACGAATGAGACTACTGACAATCCATGGTGTGCCCAATGACATTCGTTGGGTAATTGAAGCACGAGTCCGATTGGCAGGTGAGTCTTCTGATTCTTTTATTTCACATCTGCCTGGTTTTGGAAGAAGCACCTATGCAAAGAAACGAAGAGCTAAGCAAATGGGTGTTTGTTACAAATGTGCACGTTGGAATTGTAATACTCGTTGTCGTTCTTTAGGAATGGTGTCTGTTAATCGCGAAGACAAAATTAAATTCATTAGGGATGGCTTGAGTAAGGAGTCGTTAGATGATATATCTTCGACTCTTGAGACGCATCCCAGTGGATATGTTCACATAGATTTTCGCAGATTACATACACAATTTCAAAAAGAAAGACAACAGTTAAGTCTCGGGAATCTGACTAAAAAAGACCCTGTTTGCCAATTTATAAGAAAATTGGATGGGAAGCTTGTCCCTGACGCATAGACGTCAATCAAGCCATTACTTTTCTTGTAATATTATATCTCTTTGTCTTTTCCTAATAATTGTGATTTGTTTTGTTGTCTTCTTTTATTTTCTCCGACAGGATCCAGATTTTGTTGACTATCACGATCTATTTTACTATTTTGCTACTAATCGTCCTTTGGAAGATACTTGTGCTATTTTTACTCACCCTTTTCAGGTATTATAAATTCAACTCATCATTGCACTTTTGAAGACATCCAGAGTAAAAAATGGAAACCACTTCAAGAAGACGAGTTGAAAACATTTGTGTGTTTTGCGGTAGTACTGTTGGTACTAAACCACAATACATAGAAGCAGCACAGGAATTGGGTCGAGTCTTAGCTGTAAGGAATATGCACTTAATATATGGAGGAGGCAATCTTGGATTAATGGGGATCGTTTCAAAGGCCGTACAGGAAGGAGGCAGTCATGTTTTGGGAATCATCCCAAAACCCTTGGCAGAGGCAAATCTTATTGAACCATCAAACGGAGAGGAACTGATCGTACCAGGTATGTCTGAACGACTGATAGAAATGATTAACCGTGCTGATGCTTTTATTGCTTTGCCAGGTGGCTTGGGCACATTGGAGGAAATTTTTATTGTACTATCTTGGGCGAACCTAAACATACACCAGAAACCAATTGGGCTGTACAACGTTGATGGGTTTTATGATTTTCTTTGTGTGTTTCTTGATGATGCTCGAAGAAATGGGTTCGTGTCAAAACCTTTAAAAGAACTCCTCTTTACTGCCAGAACTGCTCCAGATCTAATTGACCAACTCATAGCCTACGAACCAAAAGTTGACCCTATCATATCAAAGATAAATTGGTCCGAGGACGATCGTGGTAAGAGGCGTAGAATTAATCTGGATCTTAACCTTTAATTTCCTGTAAAATTTTCAGCTAACCAGGTACGACCTTCTAAACTTCTCTTCTACTGTTTAAGACATTGGGGACAATGTCTCATTTAGGTTTGGGGGTGAGGTATAGTTAATAGTACTTGTTTGTATTGTGTTTTTATTTTTAGTCCAAAATTTTTCGAAAAATACAAAAAAATTGAAAATTTTCAAAAATTACAAAAATATTTTGCATTTTTGTGTTTTTATTTTAACTAAAAAGGTGAAATTGGTAAGAAATAGCCGAGTAAGGAGTTTCCTCTTCCACTCTGAGACGTATTTCAAATCATTTATTTCGAAATAAGTTATCTTTTGTTTATTCCTTTTGAATTATTAATTGTGAATTCTCCTTAACACTGACTAAATGGATCTTCAATATTTCAGTTGACAGGTATTATGAACTTACATGGAAACATACGGACATGAGCTAAAATTGAAAAGTTTGTATATTCCGTGCTATAGTTTAATTGGAGGAACATCTCTAAAAGTGCTGGAGGTAAAAAAAAAAAAAAAAAAATCAGAAAAACAGAAAAATTACTCTCCATTGCTACAAAAAGGTGCGAAATCTGATAGAACTTTAGGACAAAAATATTACTCTCTTATCAACTGCACTTATGACTGTTGTGGGCAAAAATGAGTTGATTAATATTTTGTTGGCTGTGTATATGAAGAATGGTAAAAATAATCGGAGAATTTATTTATTCGGTAATTTAGAAAGAAACAAAACAACTAGTAACTTGAGTAGAATTTTCACCTGATTAGTCACTAACTTCTTTATTCTCTTTTCGCTTGTCTTTTTGCTTTTGTGTGCATTAGTTTTAATACCTTTTTACTTTTGTAAAATGTTTGTGGGTATCATTGCTGTAAACCCTCACGAGACTACACTCGTCCACTAGGGACACCTAGGGGTTTAAAGGCTTGTTGCATATGCTAAATGCAACCGTGATCCCTACGAAAGTGGCTTAGTTAAATTTTGTTATGTTATTTTTATTTTGTATTTTGCTCGAGGACTAGCAAAATGTTAGGTTTGGGGGTGTGATAAGTGATATTTATATCACTATTTCCCACTCATTTAACTTAATATTTTGTATAGTTTCTTGAGTTTTATGAACGTTTTGATGTGTTTTATTGTTATCTTGCAGATAAATAAAGTTTGGACAGCACTGGAGGCAATTTGGGGCAAAACCGGACAAAAATGCGTCAACAGGGATATTTTCGTCTTCTGCGCGTCGCGACGCTGGAACACTGCGCGCCGCGACGCCCAGAATGCGCCGAATCTGCTAACGTGCACCAGGTCAACAGATCAGGAATTGAGAAGTTTTGACTTTGCTAAAATGCGCCGTGCCACGTGTCACCATCACAACGAATCTGCTAACATGCGCCGTGCCACGTGTCAGCATCATATGCTGCCGACACTCTGACTTGACACGTGTCGCCTCGTCATAGCCATGTCATCGGTCAACGAGTCAACTTTGCCATGTGTCATGCCATGTCAGCATCAGCCAATCACAGCGTGACACGTGTCGCCACGTGTCGAAATCCTATTGTGCCGACAATTGCAACACACGCCAGCGACATGTCATCGCCACGTCAGCACGCCACATCATCATGACGTCACCAATGACGTCATGAACAGTGACACGTCACCAATGACGTCAGCATAATAATTGAGTCTTAGCCGCCATGACACGTGTCGCTCTAAACAGTCAGCCGCCTTGCTACGTGTCGCCTTCTCAGCGTGCCACGTCGACAAATCCAGCGTCGCGACGCGGAACTGCTTGGCGTCGCGACGCGCGAACAGTGCCCGAACAGTGAAAAATTTTGCTATAAATAGAGTGCGAATTTTCAGTTTTTAGTACACCTTTCTCTCTCACTCCTTCTATGTAATTAGGGAGTTTCTCTCTCTAGAATATTTTAGTTTTTAATTTTTTTACTTTTGTAATAATTTTAATTACTTTTTGTAATAATAGTAATTACTTTCTTTACTTTTTACAGTTTTTACTATTCACTATGAGGAGGTAACTTCCCTATGCTAAGGTGAAAGGTAATTATTTTACTATTGCTATTTAGATTAATCTCCCTTAAAAATGATATATTTACTATTTAAAATACTGATTAATAAAGGGATACCGCTATATTGGTCGGTTGGCAAATTTATTTAATCTGGTTTAACCTGACTAATCAAGGAAACCGCTATATTGGTCGGTTGGTAATTTATTTTGGTACCGCCTTTATGGCTGGATTATGGACAAATATTACCACCTATATGGATGGTTGGACTTAATTTGATTTAATCAGGATACCGCCAGATTGGTCGGTTGGTAAAATATATTACAAGTTTATATATTATTTTACTGGGAGATATCTAAATAAGTAGTAGTAAAAGTAATTTCTTTTACCTTAGCATTTTATTTTATTTTACTTTTAAGCTTTTACTTTACTGCAATTACTTTTCAGCATTGTTACTTTATGGTTTTTACTTTTAAGTTTTTACTAGCCCTAGCTATGTGTCATAACTAAGTTAGTATCTAGGGTTGTGATGAAATCCAATATCACGGGCTTATAAGGGTTAGATTATAATTTGGGTAATATAAAGATTTATTTATTGAGTCTTAATCTTAATGCTCTTTAATTAACTGGCCATTAATTAAATTGATTAGGTAAACTTAAAATAAACTAGACATAGGGATTTTAAGTTTAAGACCTTAGACTCAACAGCCCACGATCTTCCTTAAGGATAGATAACCCTTTCAATAGATTTCCTTACAGGATAGGAATATACCTGTCGGGCGAGGGTAGCCATAATTGGAACTTAATCTTAATGAATCTAGGTAATTTGGTTGACATAGGCATATGGTTCAATTGGATTATACTAGGTATTTGTAATTGACCATCGGAAGAGGCTTTTACATAAATTGGTGTTCCAGGTTAATAAATCAATATTTTACCCAATTATAATATAACCACTTTATCTTTAAATAATATTGGAATAAATCACAACCCTAGATAGTTTTAATATTGAATTTTCTTAAAATCTACAATTCAAACAATTTTATTTTATTGTCTTTAAATTTAGAATCGTCGCTATTTCAAATCAGTTAAACAACCTGTTAGATACTAGTAATCATTTAACCTCATTAAATTAATAACTTAGGTATTAAGTCCTCGTGGGATCGATACTTTTTATACTACTTGAACGATACGTACGCTTGCGTTATACGTGTGTGTTTACGCCGGTCAATTTCCATTCTCTTTCTTTTTGGCTCACGGTTTGGAGCCAACTTCTTCTTCTCTCTCTCACGCCCACAGAGGGCCATTTTCTTCTGGTTTTGCCGAGAGCCAAGGAGGAAAAATGGAAGCAAAGTGTGGTGATTTTGTGGAAAAATCATCAAGAGCTAGCACTCCGAGAGCCATGCGAAGGTGATATGGAAGTCCACCCATGAGCTTGGAATCACCATGACAAAGCTTGGAGCTTTTATGGACATCAATGGTCGAATTCTTGGAGGAGGAAACCAGTGAACTGCCGTGAGCTGCAGTAGGCAGAAAAGAAATTTTTTGTTCGTCGCCGCGTCGCTCAACCGATCATTGTGAGTATTCCGCAACTCTGTGATGTATTCACATGTTTATTTCATTGCTTGTTATTCGATCCTCGGGGCCGTAGAACTCCAACAATTGGTATCAGAGCGAGTAAAAGCATGAAATTTGATTTAGGGCTTAAAATTTGGTAAATTGATTTTGAGCATAAATTTATGAAATTGGATGTTTGAATATGCTTAAATCATGTTTAATTGAAGTTTGATTGGATCCATTTCATGAAATTCTGATTGGATCATTTTTTCCCCAAAATCTTAGCTTGGCCGAGAATACTAGATGCCCTAATTCTTGGTATTTTTTGTTTCGTTGATCATTGGATGACTTGAAACGATTGAGGATGTTGATTTAATGTCGATTGTTGATTTAATTGGATTGAAACCGAATCGGACACAAAATCCCCCTCATTGCCAAGAGCTAAAGAGCATGTTTAGGTTTGATTTTTGATAAAAATGTGTTGGACATGTTTTGTTGTTAAAAAGCATGATTAATTATGTAAATTGATGTTTTAGAAATGTTAATTTGGGTGATTAATTATGTAATACACTTTATGTAATTAAATTGTGAAATTGGGTTTTGTAATTTAATTATGTTGGGCCTATTTTGTAAAATTGGGCAGTAAAGTTGTTATTTGGCTTATTGGGCTTGGTTGTACTAAGTTGGGTTTAGGCAAAATTGGTTGGATCCAATTGGGCCCAAAACCGCTTCCATAAAGCCCAAATGCGACTAATGGACCTTTAAAGTTTAATTGGGCCTAATAGGTCTAAATTGATTTCTAGGCTTATGGGGTAATTCCCGGATTGGACTTTGGTTATTGGGTTTGACCCGAGTTGAACAAAAGTCCACGCCTTAAGAAATTAATTAAAATCCCATTGGACTTTAATTAAAATAATATTGGATATTAATCGGGCTTTGAGACCCGTAACGATTAAATTTGGAATTTAAATCGTAAAGGTTCGTTATATAAAGTGTAATATTTAATTTGGAATTAAATAGCGAATTAGTATTAAATACAAATTGAATTGGATTTAATTATGTAGTTTAATTTAATTCGAGAATTCGTACTTTGAGTACTTATTCGCAAAACGAGTTTGACTCGCGCAAAATCAAATCTTTGAACATTGGATGTTCACTAATTATCAGATTAATTAATTTGATTAGATTGATTGATAACATGCTTGTATGAATACATGGTTGCGATGCATGAATAATGTATATCAGATGATATTAGATGGGTGGGGCAATTTTAGAAATTGTTGTAATAAATTTTGAATTTATTAATTGGACATGCGTGTCCAGCCTTATTACCTCCTTATTCTTTGTATTCTCTTCTCACTTATTCCCCTCAATGTAAATGAGGTTTCTTTAGAAGTGTAGTGTAACGGGTAGAAGCAAATACTTGTGCTAGCGGGAGAGAGGAAAGAGAGAGATTTGATCTAGGATCAATGTGTAAAGTATCCATCCGCAAATCATTATTATTTTATTCATATGCGCTTTATTATGTATTTAGAATGTATGTTTAAGGGTGTATGATGATGAGACCTTAACAAAGATAATAAATTGGTTGCCAATTTGCATTCAAAAAACCATCGCAAAATATTAAGCGTTTTTCCTTCCATTGAGTCATTCTTACTCAAGATCCGAGACTGGCATTGGCTTGTTGGCCAAAGTCAAGGCCTTTGTCCGTCGAGGATGTGTTTGAATCACGAGAGCTTTGTTCCATATTGGTGTCTTGTCCAAGTTGTGGTTTGTTGGCCAAAGTCAAGACCACTTCTTGTCCATCGACATTGATTACGAAGCTTTCCATGGTCAATGGGTCACGCTTAACTGGCATCACTAAGTTTGTTGTGCCAAAGCCAAGGCTTAGTTGATTCAGAGGAAAAATGTTAGGCAATATATTGGATATATTGGCATATATAAGATATATGTTTCGGACTTGGATGTCCCCCTACTGGATCTAGGAATTGGATTGGATCCAATTGATCTTAGAGATCTACCTAGTTAATTATCATACAATTTGTTGGCCAAAGTCAAGATTGTGTGATATTTAACGGGATCCTAGCCCGCTAGGAAACACGGTTTCCCGAGTACTCGACAGGGGTTAGAGGCTCGCCGAAAAATAGTGGGAGGCAAGAATTGAATTTGCAATATTCGTTTAATTACTTGCCATACGCGCTCAATCAAATATCATTCGTCAAATAAATTTAATGTTAGTTGGACTAATATTTAAATTGTTGTTTAATAAACAGTTGGACTGTATTCAAACTACTCATTTATATTTGATTATATAATTAGATTATAATAATCAATATATTTGATTTAATTAATTATAGTTGATTAAATAGTTGGACTATAGTAATCATTATAATAAATAGTACCTAAATCATTGATTAAATAGTTAGACTATTAGAATCAAGATAAATTGAAAGATTGACATTTAAAACATAATCCTAGGGAAAATGTATTTAAATGGTTTAATTTTTAAATTGGGAATAAAATTTCAGGATGGTCCTGGAAACTAATAAGTTACTTTATTTGATAAAATAACATATTATATAAAATAATTAGCAAGCATATTAAGCAAATAGTAGAGCATAATCTTTGGAAGATTCATGTGATGATAACCTTAGTGCTTAATCCATTAAGCTTGCCGAATAGACTCCTAAATTTCTTAATCAGAACTAAGGATTAGATCCTTAAAGTATGATATTGAAATTGAAGGATCTTTATAAATCTATTTTTTAGATCTTAGAAGTACTATATTGCAATAGTAAACTCTTGGAGAGTTAATGGCTATTCTCAAGGAGACAAAGCCAAAGTTTGCAATAAGGCAAGAAGCGCAAGGCGTATCTTACTTCAAAATTCCAGAAACCCGAGGCTTGGCCAAAGGCTTCTGGAATGTGGAAAAGGGCAAAGGCAAAATCATTATAATCTTCTTGGAAGATAAAGGACATATCCCAAAATGTTTGCCTAAATTGTGGCAAACGGGATCGCGGAAGCGTGACTGCCGTTTGGACAAAGCAGACATGAAGGAATTGAAGATGGGGCAAGGCTCTGACTTCAAATATGTTTGTCATAATTATGTTCACTACTAGT
The DNA here is from genome assembly GCA_019454045.1 of Zanthoxylum bungeanum. Taxonomy (NCBI): domain Eukaryota; kingdom Viridiplantae; phylum Streptophyta; class Magnoliopsida; order Sapindales; family Rutaceae; genus Zanthoxylum; species Zanthoxylum bungeanum. The sequence continues at coordinate 291,361 of SKCR01019296.1, forward strand.
ATTAAAATTAGATTTTAAATACTTAGTGTGATACATAAATATGTACTGATGTTCAGAATCTGCTATGAGCAGGATACTGACTTCAGTTGAGATTAATCTGCGAATCGGAAACGGGACGAAAGTCGTTGTTTTAACCGTAGATACCTAAATTTAGGAACTACCTTCGGGTTGTACCTAAATTTGGAAATTGTTATAATGTAACTAGTTTGACTAGAAATATTATCTCTATATCAGTGTTTATCCGTTGCGGATTTACCTTTATATTCTAGAACACTAAAGTGTTTTATTATATAAAGATGATATTGAGATAAACACATTAGATGTGAATAACAGGATTTATATTTTGTATAAATAAATCTCAAACATATCACATGACAAACAAAATAGCTCAAACTGATTTGATCAGAAGAGACTTTATTGTGGCATTGTTGTCTGGGACACAATTAAACAAGACTCGTATATCCACACTTTTGAAGAGTGGGTACTAGGACATATTTGATACTATTCAAATAAAGTCTACGAATCTATTTTATTAGGCAAGTGCCTAAAACACTATTTACTTGGTAAAAGTGCAAATGCCACCGATCTGTTAGGCCTAGTTCATAGTGAAGCAAGTGGGCCCATATCTAGCTAGGCTAGAGGTGGATATGAATATTTCGTGACCTTTACGGATGTGGCATCGCGTCATGGTTATGTGTTTCTTTTGAAACATAAATCGGAAACTTTTATAGTTTCGACACGAAATAGACAAACAGATCGGCTAAAGTATTATACCGTCAAGGTAAGACCGTAATGGAAAATACTTAAGCAATAAGTTTCTAATATACTTGAAAGAGTATAGTATTCTTTCAATAAGGACTCCTCCTGGAACACGTCAGTCTGACGGTGTGTCCGAACATATAACCGAATTTTGTTGGACATGATAAAGTTAATCATGAGTCGCTCTGAGCTACCATTTCCTTCAACGGATACGCATTAACAGTGCAAAACTTATTTTGAATAAGGTTCCATAAAAATCACTTTGACAGATTTCATATTAGATATGTGTAGGCATTGCATTTTCACATGTGAAACCCGATGATGAGTCTCAGTTGGAGGCACTACCTTTTTAGCTAAGGATATTGCGGGAAACGGAGGTCGGAAGTGGAAATTCAGAATAAGTACGTCATCAAGTTCATTTCACAAGTTCACTGTCTTCGTTAGTGCTGCGTTCGTTACTTCGTTCGAACGTCAGACAGATTGCGGACGTTCGTGTAGCGTTCGAATGGGCGTTCGAACGGAGTCGATATTTCTGGTTTTGCTGCTAGCCTCGCACCCCAGCCCAATTAGCCCCCCAAAGCCCATAAAACACATCCCAATTAATAAAACACATTTAAAACACATGGGAAATTAAATTAAATATTAAATAAAATAATTAAACAATTTACCAATTAAATAAAACATAAAATATAATCACACCTAATAAAGATAAATCAAATATATTATATACCAAACTTAACAAATATCATGCCTAATTAAAATCAATCATAACAAATTAAATATTTTGCATTCCTAATCTAGCCAAGATTTGTCCCCCCTCAATCTAATCATTTCCTTGTTGAATACCAAATCAAATCCTCCTTTTAATGCCAAAATCCCTTTCTTGTGAGACAAGGTGAAGCCCTAGCCTTTCTCTATATAAACCACACCTCTCCAAGGCATTCACCTCTCCTAATTTTTACGCCCATCACAAGAAAAACAAAAGCAAAGAATTTCCAACCCCCCTCTCCAGCATCTCCATTCACGCATATCACACAAAAAATATAACAAATTTCTCTTCATCTCCTTCCCTCACATCACCGAAAAATACACCAATACAGCAGCCCTTTGCACGTCAAAAACACAGCCCCATAAGCCTTCCTATATCACCGAAACAAAAGCCCCATAAACCTCCCTGCAGTACCGAAAAACTGCACTCCTATTAGCCCTCAAACAATCCCTAAAATCCCTAAACCAGTAACATAAAAACTGCACTTAATATCCTTAAAATAATCACACAAGACTACACCAAAAACCCACAAAAAACACTCGGAACAGTCCGTTGAAACGTTAAAACAAGTGACCTGAACAGTGAGCAGCAAAACAGAGGCCGAACAGCAGCAGAACGGAGACCGAACAGCAAGAAAAATAGCAAAACAGTGGGCTATGACGCTAAACCAGTGAACCAGAGAAGTTGAGGAGCTGTACCCTTACGACGTCCGTGAAACGCAAGCCTGAAAGTTGGCAAAAAGGTTAGACCTGAGGGTATTTTCCACACTCGTTTTCTGTTTTATTATTTATTGAATATTGCTTGCATGACTATCATGTTGAAATGTATGTTGTGGCCCTTGAGTAGATAAATATGCATGAATTATGAGATGTTGTATGTTGTGGCTTTGGAATAAAATGAGAGATGTGTCAACTCTCGCGGTATATCGGATGGAAACCCGGACATAAATTTCATAGCCGATTCCGAATGGACGGTAGTATGATCTGTACTCGGGATACAACTCCACGTACCGCTTGAGTAAACGGCACCCTCTTTTGTTTTGAGTTGCTTTGGTTTATTTATTTTTCGTCACTTGAATTCTTCATGTTGCTTATTTATGCATGATTCAATCGAGCGCATGGGCTTAGTAAGTGCGATGAAAGGTCCCCTATTTGGAGGGGTTAAAACCCTTTACCACGATGCTTTGCCGCGCCGGTTGATGTGTGTTCGGTTGAATGCAAGATACGTTCAATCGGGCATACTAAGTTTGATAGTATTGTTTTTAAATTCTTTGTATGCATGATTCAATCGAGCGCATGGGCTTAGTAAGTGCGATGAAAGATCCCATATGGGGAGGGGTTAAAGCCCTTTACCACGATGTTTTGCTGCGCCGGTTGATGTGTGTTCGGTTGAATGCGAGATATGTTCAATCGGACATACTTAGCTTGACATTATTGTCCTTATTCTTTGTGTTGCATGCATCAGGCCTGGTTCCGTTCGAACGCGTTCTCGAACGCTACACGAACGCGAACCTTCTGTTTACCGTTCAAACGCGTTCTCGAACGCTACGCGAACGCGCACACACTTTCTTAGTCTTATCATGCATCAGGTCTGGTTCCGTTCGAACTCGTTCTCGAACGCTATACGAATGCGAACCTTCTGTTTACCATTCGAACGCGTTCTCGAACGCTACGCGAACGTGCACGCACTTTCTTAGTCTTATCATGCATCAGGTCTGGTTCCGTTCGAACGCGTTCTCGAACGCTATGCGAACGCATACGTACTTTTTTAGTCTTATCATGTATCAGGTCTGGTCCCGTTCGAACGTGTTCTCGAACGCTATACGAATGCGAACCTTCTGTTTACCGTTCGAACGTGTTTTCCAACGCTACGCGAACTCACACCCACTGAACCGAGTCCTTTTCTTCAGATTTCATACATAGTTTTCCTAGTAGCTATCCCCATATGTATGAGTACAATGTGTTTAATGTATTACGCTTCATATGCCTATGTCATGATAACATTTGAGTATTATTTCTTGTGGTATATCGGATGGAAACCCAGACATAAATTCGTAGCCGATTCCGAATGGACGGTAGTACGGTCTGTACTTGGGATACAATTCCACGTACCACTTGAGAAGGTGCTCACATATGTGCTTCCGTGGTTAGTATGTGTGCTTGTGTTTTCTTGAATATAATATGCCAATGAAGTTGTATGTTTGTCGTTCCTTTGATATACTTTCAAGCATGCAATCTTAGATGTGAAATATATGTAAATTTAGGTGTAAGTTTTATTTTGTACATGTGAATTTAGAAGCATGATACTCTTGGAAATAAGTGCTACTAAGCCTGATTAAATTATTACATAAATTTTTTCATTACAAGTGACATAAGTAAGGGATCATTCCGAACCCAACGGTTTGAGGTCTTCCCTTGCGAGGGGTGAGTGCGGCCTTAAATCTCATTTTCCCGGTTCACACCGGGTGGCGACTACATTATTCTCCGGTTTAGTCCCCTATGGCTACTTCGTACTCCCACCGGGCCGCGAGCGTCGGACAACATGCGTCGCCCAGTTTCTGTGTCCCACAATATGACAGGAAAGAAACAAGGTTTCTCATTCCTGAAGATTTGGGAATGCTAGGCATACGTTTGGATGATACCAAACTAAAACCCAAATTGGATAAGTGCCAAGTTGTTGGTTATCCTAAGGATACCAAAGTATAGTACTTATACAACTCACTAGAGAACAATGTAATTGTTGCTCGCCATGCGGTTTTCCTAAGAGGAATACCGATATGCAGTGGTAAGTGGGAGGAAAGTAAAACTCGATGAAAATCGGAGTAATACTATTCCAGGCACCGAATCTTAATGGAACATAAATAGTTCATCAAAGATGAAACTATACCAGTAATCTTCGAATACACAAGAACCGCGTATGTCGGAGATAGTCAAAAAACAACCTAGGGTATGGGTTTCTGATCTCACCTCATAAAGATGTCAATCTTATTGAGGTATACCAACTGACTACGTATGAGGAAGTGATACAAAGTATCGACTCCCTGTTATGGTAAAGTGCCATGAAGTCCGAAATGGATTCCATGTATATCAACTATGTTTAGACACTAGTTGATGTACCGCAAGGCTTTGTGCCTATTGGTACTATATAAGTCTTCAAGGAAGACATACATGGATGGCAACATACCAACGTATAAAGCTAGGCTTTTAGCGGAAGGGTATCGTTATCAACATTGTGTTGACTACAACGAAATATTTTACCTGTTGCCATGGTAAATCCATTTGGAAAATGCTTGCTAATGTTGCATTTTTCATTTATGAAATATGTCAGCTTAATGGGAAAATCACTTTCCTGAAAAGGAAACCTTTTGGAGGATGTTTAAAACATCATGTCGGTTTTGTCGTACCAAAACTAGCAAACAAGGTTTGTAGGTTATTCGATCCATGTTTGGATTGAAGCAAGCATTTAGTTCTTGGAATTATCGTTTTGATGTAATCATAATAGTTTATGATTTAATTCAAAACGAAATGATTCTTGTGTATATAAGGAGGTTAGTGGGAGCGCACTGACAATCGATGTCATAAATAATGATAACATACGTCATTTCTTGGAAATGATATTCCCATAATAAAATCGGTGAAAGCTTGGCTTTCATGAAAACTCTCCGAGAACTCGTACATTGAAAAATGTACGCGACCTGGTGTCTCATACGCTTTGAGCATATGGATTCACAAACAGGCCAATCCAAGTGATAGTCATTGGATTAAAGTTAAGAACATCCATTAGTATCTTAGAGCTCTAAGGATGCTGTCTTAAACTATGGAGAAAGAAAACTTGAAGTGACTGGGATCACTACTGCAAGTTTCCTAACCGATAAAACGACTATAAGTCGTAAACGGTACTATACAGTTTGAATAACGGTATAGTGAGCTGGAAATCTTCCAAGCAAGATATTGTTACCGAATAAACAACAAATGTGGGTTATTGCTGCAGCTGAGGCAGCAATAGAAGCCATTTGGTCGATAATAATCTAATTAGATTAGATATAGTTCTGTTAGCAGCTGAGCTAGGCGTCAACACAGGCTAAAGAATTAATGGTCTCATCAACGATCCAGATATATACTTCGATATTTATCTGATTCATTCGGATCATACATCATGGCGATGTGATGATCGTATAATCGCATCAGACGATAATCATGCAAATCTGCTTACGAAAGCCTTTTCTCAGCAATTTGAGCCAACCGTACATAGTTCGGGTGTTAGACACTCGAGTGACTGGCTATAGGCCAAGTGGGAGATTGTTGGACAATTATGACCCATAGCGTCACTATTTGTACAGATCATGGTGTTGTTGTACAAATTAACTATGTGACAAAGGAGATTGCACTCTTATCATTTGTGATTAGATCACCAAGATATATAATGATAGGAGGTCCATTGATTTGTTCCTGGATTGAGAATGATATGAGACAGTATCAGTCCACGAAGGATAAATCATTAAACATCCCTAGTCAGAGTATTATCGAGATTGGACATCGATAAATGGCGTAAAAGACTAGTATTACACTTGTGCACGTTATGAGGGCATAACATCATAGTTCTCATTTATTTGGGTATAGGATACTCATGCAAGTGTAATATGAGGTTGTGTTTTACCGATGGTACGGGAAACAACTTCGCTCTGGATAGACCCCCTCAGAATTCTATTGGTAGTATGACTATGTGTCTATGGAAGTCCGAAATCAGGGTAGGTGTATTTGGTCTTAACCTGAGACTTGCACCGCTAATACTTGCGACAATCAATATACTTTGGTTTTGGTCATCCAGGGCTTTAACAGCGTGTACGCCTCTGCTGGGTATATTGAGAATCGTAGTGTGTTGGGTGTGATGTCAAAACGGAAGTATCACTCTAGTCATATGGAGATGATGATCGAGTAGGGATACAGATTTGGTTCTCTAAAGGGTTGCAACCATCAGGATAATATGACTTGGTCATGATTATCCGATAATAAAGAGACTAGTTGCTCGTCATCTGATATATGCTTCGTACGGGGCAGACATTGTACCAGCCCCAGGCGTTGCATGTGATCATCCGATACTGGATCGAAATACGCAATACTACGTATACACGCCTGATATAGATCCTTATATTCCTATAAGGATATTTTAGAGAATTGGGTAGGCATGGTGCTTTGCTAGAAGCCAACCTTGTCTTGTAAATCGGCACAAACATAATACTAGGTACTATGTGTTCGGATAGTCCGACGACCCGATTTACTGCCAACATATCCGTGGATCTCATGGGTCGCTTCCCGAAGATTTACCGATGACGTATGACTCGCACTTTAATTAATCTGGGATTAATTAGAAGAGAGAGAAAATTAATCTGGGATTAATTACAGATATATTTTATTTGGGATGAAATATCAATAAAGAGAGAGAACGATTAATTTAGAATTAATGGATAAAATAATATATTTGATATATTATACGAAATTGATTTCGACGTGGAATTGAAATTAGATTTTAATTCGGGCGAACGAGTTAATTTAGAATTAATTCGTTAGCGACGTGAATAGTGATTTCGCTAGGCATAATCTTTTAATTACGTCGCAACAGAAAATTCGTTAATTTGGAATTAGCGAACCCGAGCCCGGGATTGTTTGCGAGCGCATTTGCATTTCGAATTCGAGTGCGGCACGCAAGTCAAATCAAGCGTCAAATCGCAAGTCCCATCAAGCGTCAAATCGCAAGTCCCATCAAGCGTCAAATCATTAGTCACTTTGAGTGATGTGACAACTTGTCACTTGATTGATTGAGTGATGTGACTTGATGGAAGTGGTTGGAAAGCTTTTTAAAAGCTTTATTGACATATATTATTATTTTATGTTTTGGTATATGTTGAATTGATTTTAGAAATCAATAAACAATTACACATTTCCATTCTCTCTCTTTTTGGCTCACGGTTTGGAGCCAACTTATTTTTCTCTCTCTCACACCCACAGAGGGCCATGAGCATGTGATACACTTTGAGATGTGTATATGATACTGTGGATTGGCACTAGAGCAAGTGGGAGAAATTATTAGGGTTGGTGCTCGAAGTGTTAATCCGAATCATATTTATGTCTATTCATGAATACGAACAATGCCTTTTTCCATAATATTACTTATTTAATGGTAGCACCTCTTGTCTTTTATATACATATTCGATCTAATTGTGATTAGATATCTAATTATGATTAGATTGAAACTAAATCTTATTTAGTGATACGTGTATATTAGACAAAGACCCTATGATTTACAATGTAGTGCGCAGTTACAACGTAGTTTGTAATTGACATTGGGAGCGTCACTATAAGTTTTACATCCTTAAATAAAGTTCATGGTCAAGATTTACTAACACAGGTCGGTTAGTAAAATCCGCTGAGACCAGTACATGTCGTATATCGTGACTTAGTCTGATGGTTTATCCCAATGAACTATGAGTCTTGGGAGACTCGTATAGACATGTAGGTGTTTATTTGATAAATATTGAACGACTCACTGAAGATTTCCTAATATATGGTACACCAACGTCAATAGGAATCTTGTCGAGTTGAGCGAGCATAGTGGTCCTTCGACTTGAGATACCACATTGGATATATGAGTTATCCTCCACACTTTGATGGCAGTCACGTTACCGATCTATTTAGATCAGACCTCCGCCTGTTCCTTGGGTGTGGACTGATGCTCATGATATCCAGTGCGTATCAAGATAGAATCTGTCAGTCCTGTGTTCAGGGCATATGTATTCTACACGTGTTTGCGATCTAGTAAATCCATGGTCGTGGTATAACTTCGGAAGCGAGTTCTGAGTGTTATTTAGAGATCGTAAATTTGAAAGTCGACTATATTATACCATACGGATTTGACGTTTTTATCTATATCTCATGTATAATATGGATAGCTTGTGACAGAGGGATTATACGTATGCAATGACTTTAACTTGCATAGTTTAGCGAGATTATCCGTGGTTGTCATAATTCATGAATGGGTGAATTATGGACACGAAATTGGATTTCGTGACGGATAAACCTAAACTTAGAGAGTCTCACAATATGAAGTGTACTCGTTGAGCACTTGGGCAACATTTTATGAATAATACAAATTATTCATAATACTTCACCGGATTAAATTAGTTAATTCGAATCGTTTAAACGGTTAAACGAAAACACATGCTTTAAGGGATTTTAGTCAATTAATAATTAATGTGTATTTGTATTTGATATAAAATTTGATTTGATACATATTAATTAATTGTCAAATGAGACTTTGACACATGCCATTAATATATGTATTTGTTATTTAATGTAAATACAAAAATACATATATAATAATAATTAAATTAATTAATTATTTAGATATTTAAATGTTAAATATTTGAATAATAAATGATATTCTTTTTTCATAATTATTATGAAAAATGTTTAATTATTATTGGTTACATGTGGCATATTTTAATTAAGCTTAAGGTGTGCAAATTTGATTTGCTTGTTGGACAATTATGACCCATAGCGTCACTATTTGTACAGATGATGGTGTTATTGTACAAATTAACTATGTGACAAAAGAGATTGCACTCTTATCATTTGTGATTAGATCACCAAGATATATAAATGATAGGAGGTCCATGTGATTTGTTCCTGGATTGAGAATGATATGAGACAGTATCAGTCCACGAAGGATAAATCATTAAACATCCCTAGTCAGAGTATTATCGAGATTGGACATCGATAAATGCGTAAAAGACTAGTATTACACTTGTGCACGTTATGAGGGCATAACGGCATAGTTCTCATATATTTGGGTATATGATACTCATGCAAGTGTAATAGGAGGTTGTGTTTTACCGATGGTACGGGAAACAGCTTCGCTCTGGATATACCCCTCGGAATTCCATTGGTAGTATGACTATGTGTCTATGGAATCCGAAATCAGGGTAGGTGTATTTGGTCTTAACCTGAGACTTACACCGCTAATACTTGCGACAATCAATATACTTTGGTTTTGGTCGTCCAGGGCTTTAACAGGTCCTCTGTACGCCTCTGCTGGGTATATTGAGAATCGTAGTGTGTTGGGTGTGATGTCAAGACGGAAGTATCACTCTAGTCATATAGAGATGATGATCGCGTAGGGATACATAACTGGTTCTCTAAAGGGTTGCAACCATCGGGATAATATGACTTGGTCATAATTATCCGATAATAAAGAGACTAGTTGCTCGTTATCCGATATATGCTTCGTACGGGGCAGACACTGTACCAGCCTCATGCCTTGCATGTGATCATCCGATACTGGATCGAAATACGCAATACTACGTATACTACGTCTGATATAGATCCTTATATTCCTGTAAGGATATTTCTGGAGAATTGGGTAGGCATGGTGCTTTGCTAGAAGCTAACCTTGTCTTGTAAATCGGCACAAACGTAGTACTAGGTACTTACGTGTTCGGATAGTCCGACGACCCGATTTACTGCCAACATATCAGGGGATCTCATGGGTCGCTTCCCGAAGATTTACCGATGACGTATGACTCGCACTTTAATTAATCTGGGATTAATTAGAAGAGAGAGAAAATTAATTTGGGATTAATTACAGAGATATTTTATCTGGGATAAAATATCAATAAAGAGAGAGAACGATTAATTTGGAATTAATCGATAAAATAATATATTCGATATATTATACGAAATTGGATTTCGATGCGGAATTGAAACTAGATTTTAATTCGGGCGAACGAGTTAATTTATAATTAATTCGTTAGCGATGTGAATAGTGATTTCGCTAGGCATAATCATTTGACTATGTCTCAACGGAAAATTCGTTAATTTGGAATTAGCGAACCCGAGCCCGGGATTGTTTGCGAGTGCATTTGCATTTCGAATTTGAGTGCGGCACGCAAGTCAAATCAAGCGTCAAATCGCATCTAGCGTCAAATCATTAGTCACTTTGAGTGATGTGACAACTTGTCACTTGATTGAATGAGTGATGTGACTTGATGGAAGTGGTTGGAAAGCTTTTTGAAAGCTTGATTGACATATATTATTATTTTATGTTTTGGTATATGTTGAATTGATTTTAGAAATCAATAAACAATTACACATTTCCATTCTCTCTCTTTTTGGCTCACGGTTTGGAGCCAACTTCTTCTTCTCTCTCTCACGCCCACAGAGGGCCATTTTCTTCTGGTTTTGCCAAGAGCCAAGGAGGAAAAAGTGAAGCAAAATGTGGTGATTTTATGGCAAAATCATCAAGAGCTAGCACTCCGAGAGACATGCGAAGGGGATAGGGAAGTCCACCCATGAGCTTGGAATCACCATGACAAAGCTTGGAGCTTTTATGGACATCAATGGCCGAATTCTTGGAGGAGGAAACCAGTGAACTGCCGTGAGCTGCTGTGGGCAGAAAAGAAATTTTTTGTTTGTTGCCGCGTCACTCAACCGATCGTTGTGAGTATTCTGTAACTCCGTGATGTATTCGCATGTTTATTTCATTGCTTGTTATTCGATCCTCGGGGCCGTAGAACTCCAACATTGCTAACATTGTACGGGACAAATTCTGGCCCAAGAGTAAAATCGACATTTCATCACCAGACCAACCACAAAGCCCAAAACCTGAAACCCTCTAAATTAAGCCCAAACTGATATTGAACCCAGAGATCCCACGAGCCCAAGCCTATAAACAACTTGACAAAACGCCTCATCAGTTACCGGATCAGAAAATTTCCCAACTCATAAATCCACTAATAAATTGACCGTTTCTTGGCATTCAACGGGCAAAAGAAATAAATGAGCCTACTTCAAAGAGCATATAAAAGAAGAAGGTCCCGACTTTAGCATGGGGAGAATATTACAACCCTAAGCTGAGCTATTCTCACCAGAACCCTCTGGAACATCGGCCACCGCCCTCACGGCAGTCAACAGAAGTCAAGGTAACATCAAGCCTTGCTCTTCCATTATTTACAGCTCGTCTTCACTACTGACTTGAGCGTCAGAGTACCTATGGCACCCACCACACCGGTGGGTAGTAACCTCCACGCTCACTCTACCTTTGTTTTGCAGGATCGCTAGTGCCCTCTCAACAAAATCTCGATTGTAGACCTCAGACGAAATCCAGGATCCACAATTTGGCGCCCATCGTGGGGCCTTAGCGATCTATTGTTAGCAAAAATCTTCTCATGACGATTCTTCCAACACACATAGTCATAATATAGCCACTCGACATGACACTATATTTTGACTGGGGACAGGGAAACCATTATACAACTCGCATAACAACATTGTGGACAATTCTCTCAATGTACATTCACAGTTAAAGTAAGTTTGGAATCTTCAAAAGTTCCTCATTCAATAATTCAGAATACAAAATTCCATTAGAATAAACTTCATTTAAAAAATAAAGACAATCATCCTTCTGGAACTTCATGAGCCTGAGCTTCATCGAGAGAATCACCAGCAACATGAACATCTTGAGTTTCTACAGTTTCCAACACTTGAGTTTCCTTTGGATCTGATCCTTCACCAAACTCATCCATCTTTTCTTCAGCAACCTTTGGAGGTTCCTCTAATCTTACTGATTCTACTTCTACAGTAGCTTTGCCTTCTGCATCAGCTGATCCTCCAATATCTCCACTTTTATCATCAGACGAGGGAAGCCCAGCCTCGAACCTTTCATGTTATTTGATCTTTTTCTCTGGGGTCCACTCATCATGATCCCCCGCCAAATATTGCTTTATCGATTTGCTTCTTTCAACAAGTATTGCCTCAAAGCAGACCCCCTCCAGTCTCTCTACAAGCTCTTTGTTCTCATTCTTCAAGGACTTCACACTCTCCTTGAAAGCTTCAAGTTTGGTTCTCAACATTTCCATCTCCACTTTTAATGTTACTTGGGTGGCTTTCAGTTCTTTCTCCAATTGCTCGACCATTTTACCCTTCCTCTATGATTCCGCCTTCAGCTCAACAAACTATTTCCTCATTGCAGTGTTGGATTTTGCAAACTCTCTCATTCACCTCTAACTCGACTCAGCATACTCTTACATTGAGAGGCCACATTCTGTTACTTGAAAATACTTGTGTTATATTCCATACGACTATGAGTAGATATAAGCAAAAGAAGGAAGATCTTATGAAACTTTACCTGAAGCTTTTTGTTGAACTTCCGGAGGCTTGAAAGGTCTGATATTGCAGTCGACCCATTAAGAATCTTCACGATCACATTCTCCAGGTCCTCTTCAATCTCCACAACCTTTATTTTCTTCGATGCGATAGTTATCTCCATAGATTATGTAGGAGTTAATGACTTCATAAACAAAAACTCCTCAAACGTCAGTTGACACGACCAAATAAACAAGATGACAGCCAATACGTGTTTACAAAGGGCCAATGAGATACCTTCCGGATCGTTTATCTCTTTCCACAGTGGAGTCGACCTTAACCTATTTTCTTCTAAGATAATTTTCTAATTCCTTTATGGGGCAGACAAGCTATTTTATGATCCGAAAATTCTCATTCTCACATAGGTATTGGGAACCTGAACCCATCAATAAAAATCACGCAACTAGCTGGTACTGTCCTTAGCGGCGTTGCCTCAGTAGGGATTCCTAAAGGCGGTTCAACTATTGTTATAATTCTAGTCGACCAATCATAACTTGCCACTTCCCCACTCGACTCATGAGAAGATAATCTCACTGGTGAATCAGTATACATCTCTATTTGAGTATTAAGGCTATCATCTGAACCTTCACTCGACATTTTTCAAGTGACAGGTACCAAACACATTCATCCAGTGTAGACTCTATGCCTAATACTCATCCCAGATGACAAGGCAATGTATCATGTATTATGACTTATAGTTGTCTCATTCGATACGACAAGGAAAAACTCATAGCTAGAGGTTGTGGCTCCACTCGACACGATAAGGAAGAAGTCTTAGCTAGAGACTGAGGTTCCACTTCACACGACAAGGAAGAAGTCCTAGCTAGAGGCTGAAACACCACTCGACACGACAATGAAGAAGTCCTAGCTAGAAGCTGAGGTTCTACTCCACACGACAAGGAAGAACTCCCAGCTAGAGGCTGAAGTACCACTCGACACAATAAATGAAGAGGTCTTAACTAGAGGCTAAGGGTCCAATCGATATGACTTGGAGGAATGATCAGCTATTGGTTGAAGTTCCATTCGACAAGACAAATAGGTTGGTTGAGCTACCTAAGGTTCTGATCAACATTACATGGATACACATCATGAGGATACTATCTCACTCGACACTACAAAGATGTAGTATTGGCTTAGAGTGAGTGCTCCAAATAAAGATTCATCTTGAGACACTACAAAGATGTAGACTCAGCTTAAGGAAGATGCTCTAATTAACACTTGTGAAGATTCATCATGAGGTGAGTGTCCCACTCGACACTCTAAAGATGTAGGCTTAAGAATGATGCTCCAAATGAAGATTCATCATGTGGTGAATATCCCACTCGACACTACACTCAGCATAAGGCGAATGTCCCACTCGACATGACATCTATGAGGCTTAGCACTTATTTAAGATCTCATTCGACATGACATGGAAGAAGGTTTGGCTTCAAGCAAATGTTTCATTCGACACGACATGAAAAATTGTAATATTCTCCATATGACAAGATGGATTGTCATCAACTATAAATTCATTCGACCGTAGCCTCATGGAATTCCATCAAGTTCATTCGACTGTACCATCATTGACCATTGTCAGGTCTTGTAGAATAAGGAATGAAGACCCTCATTGACCTTTATAAGGTCTTGTAGAATGAGGAATGAAAACCATCATTGACCTTTGTCACGTCTAGTAGAGTGAGGAGTGATGACCTTGATAGATATTCATCAAGTCCATTCGACAGGTCTATCCAACCGTAGTCTTATGGACCTTCATCAGGTCTAGTAGAGTGAGTGATGACCTTCTTGGACCTTCATCAGGTTCTTTTGATAGTAGTCTCATAGATCATCATCAGGAGAGTGAAGAGTGATGACCTTGATAGACCTTCATCAAATCTAGTCCATTGTAGTCTCATGGACATTCTTCAGGTCTAGTAGAGTGAGGAGTGATGACCTTCTTGGACCTTAATCAGGTCTATTCGACAGGCCCATACGATCGTAGTCTCATGGACCCTCATCAGAAGAATGAGTGATGACCTTCATAAACCATCATCAGGTTCATTTGATAGTCTATTCGACCGTAGTCTCATGAACCTTCATCAGGTCTAGTAGTATGAGAAGGAAAGACACTTGGACCTTTATCAGGTCTGTAGAGTGAAGACTCTCATAGACCTTCATCAGGTCTAGTAGAGTGAAGACTCTCATAGACCTTCATCTAGTTTAGTATAATGATAAGTATAGATCCACTTGGACCTTCATCAGGTCTAGTAGGGTGATGACTCTTATAGACCTTCATCAACTCTAGTGGAGTGTAGTTTCTCTTGAATCTTCATCACGACTAGTGGATGGTAGTTTCTCTTGGACCATCATCAGGTCTAGTGGAGTGTAGTCTCTCATAGACCTTCTTCAGGACCACTCGAAGACTATGGACATCGAGGATATGTGATTACTTGAAACATGTTAGCCTTCCACAAAGACCAGGAACCTCCATACAAGAAAGGAAAATACTTGTTCATCTCAGGCTACATGGAACCACGTCTATTGACTTCTAATTATCCCC
Source organism: Zanthoxylum bungeanum (assembly GCA_019454045.1). NCBI lineage: Eukaryota > Viridiplantae > Streptophyta > Magnoliopsida > Sapindales > Rutaceae > Zanthoxylum > Zanthoxylum bungeanum. Next base: position 306,623 of record SKCR01019296.1, read on the forward strand.
CACTCAACAAAGCTTCCAAACAAAAGTAATGTGAGCAGCTTCCATTCGACTCGATAAAGAAGACGCATCCGGTCATTTGACCAATAGTATGGAGATTGTCCTAAGCTTTATCTGATTCAGTCGACTGGGAACATTCCTTATGGCTCATATAGAGTCAAGTTCAAGATATGGCCTTCATCTGGTCCAGATGAAATTGAAGACTCCCTTGGTCCTTTGACCCGTAGTATGGGGATTATCCTGACCTTAATCTAGTTCAGTCGACTGGGAACATTCCCAATTGCTCATGACATGGCCTTCATCTGGTCCAGACGATATTGAAGACTCCTCTGGTCATTGACTAGTAGTATGGAGATTGTTTTGACCTTCATCTGGTTCAGTCGATTGGGAACATCCCCCATGGACTCATGTCGAGTCAACTGAAGACATGGACTTCCCACAGTCTATACGATAATGTCGTGTGAATTATCTCATTAACCTTCATCTAGTTCAGTCGACCGGGGACATTCCCCAAAGACTCATATGGAGTCAATTGAAGACATGGACTTCCCACAATCCATACGACAATGTCGTGTGAATGATCTCTTGAACCTTCATCTGGTTCAATCAACCGAGGATATCCCCCAAGGACTCTTGTCGAGTCAATTGAAGACATGAACTTCCCACAGTCCAAACGACAATGTCGTGTGAATTATCTCATGAACCTTCATCTGGTTCAGTCAACCGGGGACATCCCCCAAAGACTCATGTCAAGTCAACTGAAGACATGGACTTCCCATAGTCCATACTACAATGTCATGTGAATTATCTCCTGAACCTTCATCTGGTTCAGTCAACCGGGGACATCCCCCATGGACTCTTGTCGAGTCAATTGAAAACATGCATTTCCCTCAGTTCGTACGACAATGTTGTATGAATTAGCTTTGAGCCTTCGTTAGGATCAGTTAGCAGGTACCCGACATCCTGTTTCATTCGACATGCGTAGAAATACTCTCCAAGTCAAGGACTTCTAGACTTAAAGAGTAGGGGACAAACTGTAGGGGATAAATTTGGGCCCAAGGGTAAAATCGATATTTCATCACGAGACCAAGCACAAAGCCCAAAACCTGAAACCCTCTAAATTAAGCCCAAGCTGACATTGAACCCAAAGATCCCACGAGCCCAATCCCATAAACGACTTGACCAAAAAGCCACATCAGTTACCGGATCAGAAAACGTCCCAACTCATAAATCCACCAATAAATTGACCATTTTATGGCATCCAATGGGAAAAAGAAATAAATGAGCCTACTTCAACATATAAAAGAAGAATGTCCCGACTTTAGCATGGGGAGAATCATTATAACCCTAAGCTAAGCTATTTTCACCAGAACCCTCTAGAACATCAGCCACCGCCCACACGGCAGTCAACAGAAGTCAAGGTAACATCAAGCCTTGCTCTTCCATTATTTACAGCTCGTATTCACTACTGACTTGAGCGTCAGAGTGCATACGGCACCCACCACACCGGTGGACGGAAACCTCCATGATCACTCTACCTTTGTTTTGCAGGATCGCTAGTGCCCTCTCAACAAAATCTCGATTGTGGACCTCAGGCAAAATCCAGGATCCACAAACATAAAGCTTGATTTTAATTTAATTGAATTAAATTGGAAATTGACGAAAATACCCTTCAAAAGTCGGTCATGGGTTATTTTTAAGTTAGAAAATTTTGTTTTCTCTTTTATCATCCTCCATGGCCGAACACTCCTCTTCCAAATAGCTCGCAAATTTACTTGATGATTCAAGAAGGAAAAATGAAGAGAATCAAGAAATTGCTTAAGGAAATTAAGAGATTAAAGGTAATCCTCAATATCCCTAAGCTTGGAAAGTATGTTTCTTATTCTTGAGCATCTAGAGATATTCTAGGGTTTCTTCTTTTCTATGAATTTGGGTGTTTTTTTATTTGGAAGATGGAAGGCTTGGTGCATGTGTAAAGTAGTATTGAAAGATATTATTGTAATATTGTTCAATTTGATCATTTGATGATATGTTGCCATTCTATAGTGTTATGACCACTCTTATAATGCCTATAATTATTATTGGGTGCTTCATTAGTGGTGGCTTGGATTGGTGTTGTGATTAAGGTTATTAATGTTGAGAAAATTGGATTTATAGCATGAAAAATGATATTTTTTGTTACAAAATCAGATCTGGAAATTCTGTGATTTTGGTGATGAAACGTATGATGTATAAATGTATTGGATGTGTTTTGGGCATTGGAACAATTTTCGGAAACTGTTTCGGAGTTGAAATATGCGAAAATATTGAAAAACAGCGTTACCGGGTGACTTTTGAGCCAACCGGGTGAAGGCTGCCCAAACAGTGCATTGGTCACTGTTCGGGCAGCCCATGAATTGCCCTAGTACTGTTGGGGCTGACCTGGACAGCCCTCATGTGCATTGGGTGGTCGGTTCGGTCAAAAACGTGTTTTATGCCATTTTTCAGAAAAACGTTTTCGTAAAAGTTTCGCGATGTTCCATAACTATTTATGTAGTTATTTGATATCAAATAAATATGTTTAGGTGAAATATGAATAAATTATTCATATTGGATATTGAATAATTTATTTGGTAATTTAAAAAGTTTTAAAATTATGATTTCACCCGAACCGCGGGCTTCCGCTACGCTCGCGCCAAAACCCCAACAGAAACTTCATGTTCTGATGGATTTTTCTATCATACATCAAAACGTTCATTTTCATTATCACACCATGAGAAACATTTACTCTTTAGAATCTGACATTCGGAAACTTCATGCTCTGATGGGTTTTTCTATCATACATCTGAGTCTTATTTTTTCCTTGTTAGACAATGATAGACATTTCCGCTTTGGGTTCTGACTTATTTTTTCCTCGTTAGACAATGATAGACATTTCTGCTTTGGGTTTTGACTTTTAAAAACTTCATGCTCTGATGGATTTTTCTACCATACATCAGGGTCTTTTTTTTCCTCGTCACACCCTGATAGACATTTCCTCTTTAGGGTCTGACATTTAGAAACTTCACGCTCTGATGAGATTTTCTACCATACATCAGAGTCTTCTTTTTTCCTCGTTAGACCTTGATAGACATTTCCTCTTTGGGGTCTAACATTTAGAAACTTCATGCTCTGATGGATTTTTCTACCATACATCAGAGTTTTCTTTTTTCCTCGTCATACCTTGATAGACATTTCCTCTTTGGGGTCCGACATTTGGAAACTTCATGCTCTGATGAGTTTTTCTATCATACATCAGAATCTCCTCTTTTTCTCTTCAAACTCTTATCGATATTGCCTCTTTGGGGTTTGACATTTTTGGTCTCTCTCTTAAGGTGGTTAGGTACTGACGAGTTTTTCTACCATGCGTCATGCTATTTTTATTTGTGAAAAAGCCTACAACATAATGAATATTAGTAAATTAAATAGAAATAATTTTAATTTAAACAACATTCTTAGATATAATATTTCTTAAGCATCTGTGCGTTCCATGTTCTGAGCACTGCCTTTTTATTTTTAGCATTCAAGGCTTGATATTCTTCTCCCAGTTGGTTGTTTCTCTAGTTCTGATGATGCTGGTAGTTTACTTCCTAGGGCAGAGCCTTGACTTCTAGTTGTCTCTTCCTTTCAAATATTTCAGTAACTTGTTATTCTTTATAATTGCTTTTAACTGTCGGTACATGTTCTTGCACCCGGCAGTGGTGTGTCTTACGCCTCTATGAAACTCACAATACAACGTTTTGTCCCGATGTTCTTCTGGCACGTTTATTGGTTGAGACTCTCTCAGTAGGCTCTGATTTTTCACTTTGTGAAAGATCTGCTCATGTGGTAGAGTGAACTCATACAATATCCCTTCATCCTCTCATCTAGGCCGTTTGGGTTCTGACTCGTACTTTTCTTTTTCCTAAGTATTTCCTAAGGTCTGGGTTTTTTTATTGTCTCCTCGAGTCCTGACTTTGCTCGCTATTGGTCCTACTATTGCGACCTTGATCTGCCACTGTGATCGCACCTGCTTGAGACATTATGGACATGTTCTCTATCACCTTCAGCAGGCCTTCTACTATGGTCCATACCTATGACATATCATATGAAGGTACTTTTAGGAACTCCTCGTGAATGCAGCACCCACTAACCAACCCTCTGACGAAGAGGGTTGCCGCTAGTTTTGAGTTCAGGTTGTTGACAATGTTCATCTTATCAACAAACCTCTGTAAGTATTGCCTGGGAGGCTCATCGTACCTTTGCTCCAGTTGCAAATCAGCCATAGTAAGTTCAGAAGGACTGTTGCCTTGATACTGCTCAATGAACCTCCATCCCAGATCTTCAAAACTTCTTATGGATCTCCCTACCAATTGAAGGAACCAAGAGAAGACGTTACGAGCGAGAGTGGTGATGAACAACTTGCACATCAGAGTCTCATTGGTGGTTTCTAGCGAGAGTCTCTATCAAAATTGAACCAGATGAGTAACTAGGTCTGACTGCCCAATATATTTGTCGAAGCTGGGTAGGTGAAGTCTCGCGGCTTCAACTCTTCTTCAATCCACTCTTGTAACAGTGAGGTGGACATCCCCCTAATTACCAGGTCGGCGAGATCCGTTGGAGTCTGCACCCGAATTCCCTCGATCATCTTCGCAATTACCACTGTTAGTGTCATATACATGCCCAAGGATCTCCAAGCGTGATTATTGTGTGAATAAATCAAGTAAAAGTTGCGGAAAAAAACTCACATTGATCGGATGAGATTTCAAAAAATTCTTCATGGATGTAGAAGCTTCAAGCCTTTGATTTGAATTCCAAACTTATGGGTGAGTTTCCCTATCACCTTCAAGAGACTCCCAAGTGCTAGCAAGATTGAAATTTTGCAACAAAATTTCATAGGGGAGAAGAGATAGTTCACGGTAATTTGAGATTTTGGAGGAGAGAATGAATAGTTCACCTTTTGTGTTTTCCAAAAACATATATTAAGTGTTGACTTGGTAGGTGTGTGTTGATAAATAATCTAATTAATTGTTTCCAACCACTTTCATCAAATGTCTAACATTTGATGTAAGTAAAGTGGGTCCCACCACTTTAAATTCAAAATTTGGTTGGCTTACACAACACACTTTGGGCCCGGTTCGTTTAATCCGATTAAACGAATTTTCCGTCACGACGTAAATAGATATAATTTAATTAAATAATAATGCCTAGCAAAATTACTACGAAAGTCGCTTACGAATTAATTCCAAATTAATTTGTTCGCTATAATCAAAATCCAATTTAATTCCGCATTGAAATCCAATTTCAATTAATATATCTAATATATTATTTTAGCCCAAATAAATAAATTAAATAGTAAAATCCAATTTAACTATTAAATTTACTTTGCCGATTAATTCCAAATTAATCGTGTTCTCTCTTCTCGACGAATTAATCCCAGATTAATTCTTGCCGCAATTAATCCTAGATTAATTTTCTCTCTCGTAATTAATCCCAGATTAATTCTGTTCGAGTCAAATGTCATCGGTGAATCTTTGGGAAGCGATCCAAGAGATCCCTGGATATATTGACACTAAATATGGTTGTCGGACTATCCGACACGTGCTTACCCGGTACCACGTTCTTACCGATTTACGAGACATGGTTGGCTTCTAGAAAAACACCATGCCTACCTGATTATCCAGAAATATATTCAACATGGAATATATATATATATATAATCTGTATCAGGCGTAGCATACAATGTATTGCGTATTACGATCCGGTATCAGATGTCACATGCTAAGCCTGAGGCTGGAATTGTGTCTACCATATACGAAACATATATCGGATCACTAGCAACTAGTCTTTGTAATCTGAAAACCATGACCTAGTCATACTATCCCGATAGCTGCAATATTTAAGAGTACTAGTTCTGTATCCCTGAGTGATCATCATCTCTATATGACTGAAGTGATACTTCCATCTTGACATCACACCCAATACATTACGATTCTCACTAAACCCAGAAGAGGCATACATAGAACCTGTTAAAGGTCCGGACGACTAAAACCAAAGTATACTGATTGTCGCAAGTATTAGCGATGCAAGTCTCAGGTTAAGACCACATACACCTACCCTGATTCAGATTCCCATAGACACATAATCATACTACCAATGAGATTCCAATGGGTCTATCCAGAACGAAACTGTTCCCGGTACAACAACTAACAGAACCTCATATCACACTTGCATAAGTATCCAATACTTAAATATATGAGAACTATGTCGTTAAGCTTCCATAATGCGCACAAGTGCAATACTAGTCTATTCCGCATTATCGATGTCTAGTCTCGATAATACTATGACTAGGGATGTTTAATGATTAAACCTTTTATGGATTAATATTGTCTCATATCTTATTAATCTGGTACTAATCATATGGACTTTTATCATTTATATATCCAAGTAATCCAATTACAAAATGATAAAAGAGCAATTTTCTTTGTCACATAGTTAATTTGTACAAAAACACCATGTCTTTTACAAATAGTGATGCTATGGGTCATAATTGTCCAACAATCTCCCACTTGGCCTATAGCCAATCACTTAAGTGTCCAACACTTGAACTATGTACGGGTCACTCATACTTATGTTGAGATATCGCTTTCGCCAGCAGATGTGCAAGGTTATCATATGAAACGATCTTTTAGATCTTGACATCGCCACGATGTGTGATCTCACGAATCAGATGAAACCGTCGAAATTCATACTTGGATTATTGATGAGACCGTAACTCCTTAGCATGTGTTGTAGCCTAGTTCAGCTGCTAACCGAACTACTCCTAATCTAATTAGGAATTTTATAGATCCAAAATGTTTCTTTTGCTGCCTCAGCCGCAACAATATATTCCGCTTTCGTTGTTGAATCGACAACAATATATTGCTTGGAAGATTTCCAGCTCACTGTTCTGTTGTTCAAATAAAATATGTACCCTTATTGTGACTTACAGTCGCCTTTATCGGTTTGGAAACTTGGATCGGTGAACCTAGTCACCTCAAGTTCTCAATCTCCATAGATTAAGAAAGCATCCTTAGTTCGTCTAAGATACTTAAGAATGTTCTTAACATCAATCCAGTGACCATCACCTGGATCTACCTGATTGTGACTGCAGATGCTCAAAGCATAAGAGACACCAAGTCGCGTACATGTCATGGCATACATGATCAATCCAACTGCATAAGCGAACGGGATCTGATTCATTGCATCTATCTCATCCTTATATAGAGAAACGCCATGTCATACTGGAAGCAGTCCCTTCTAGGACTGATCCATATGCAATCTCTTCAACACTGTCAATGTACGACTTCTTGGAGAGTGCCAACAACTTTTAGATATATTCCAGTAGATCCTTATTCCTAGAATAAAGGTTGCCTCTCCCAAGAATTTCATGGAGAATTTTAATGAAAGCCAAGCTTTCACCGATTTTAGTATGGGAATGTCATTGCTAAGAAGCAATACATCATCAACGTATAGGACAATCAATGTCAGTGCGCTCCCACTAACCTTCTTATATACACAAGAATCATCTTCGTTTTGAATGAAACCATATTGTAATATGATATCATCAAAACGTTGGTTCCAAGAACGCAATGCTTACTTCAATCCATAAATGGATCGATTTAACTTGCAAACCTTGTTTGCATGTTTTGGCACGACAAAACCATCGGGCTGTTTAATATAAACATCCTCCAAAAGGTTTCCGATAAGGAAAGCGATTTTGACGTCCATCTGTCATATTTCATAATCGAAATATGCAGCTATAGCAAGCATTATCCGAATGGATTTAATCATGGCAACAGGTAAAAGGTTTCGTAGTAATCGACACCATGTTGATGACGATACCCTTTCGCTACAAGCCTAGCTTTGTACGTTTGTATGTTGCCATCCATGTCTGTCTTCACCATGAAGACTCATTTGCTACCAATAGGCACAATGCCTTCTGGTATATCAACCAGTGTCCAAACTTGGTTGTATACATGGAATCCATTTCGGACTTCATGACACCTTGCCATAAAGTGGAGTCGATACCTTGTATCGCTTCCACATACGTAGCCGGTTTATTATCCTCAATAAGATTAATATCTACATGAGGTGAGATCAGAAACCCATACCTCTTAGGTTATTTTCTGACTCTCTCCGACCTACGCGGTTCTTGTGTATTAGAAGATTGTGGAACAATCTCATCCCTGATGAATTGTTCATGTTCTGTGAGGGAGTCTATGTCAGGAACAATATCACTACAATTTTCATCGAGTCTTACTTTCCTCCAACTTACCACTGCATCTAGGAATTCTTCTAAGGAAATCTGCATAGAGAGCAACAAACATCTTGTTCTCTTGTGGGATGTAGAAGTAATATCCTTTGGTTTCCCTAGGATAACCTACAAATAGGCACTTATCCGATTTGGGTTCTAGTTTGGTACTATCCAAATGTTTAACGTATGCCCAGCATCCCAAATCTTCGAAAATGAGAAACCTGATTTCTTTCCTGTCCATATTTCATATGGAGTCTGTCCAACAGACTTTGTCGGAACCTTATTCAAAATAAGTATAGCATTGTTCAATACGTATCCCCTGAAGGAAATTAGTAGCTCAGTGCGACTCATTATTGACCTTACCATGTCCAACAAAGTTTGGTTTCTTCGTTCGGACACACCACTCAATTGAGGTGTTCCGGGAGGAGTCCATTGTGAAAGAATACCATACTCTTTCAAGTAATCGAGAAACTCATTGCTCAAGTATTTTCCACCACGGTCCAACTGTGATGTTTTAATACTTTTATCGGTCTGTTTTTTCTACTTCGTGTCGAAACTCTTTGAATTTCTCAAAATTTTCCGACTTGTGTTTCATAAGATACACATAACCATAACGCGATGCAAGATCGGTAAAGGTTACGAAGTATTGTTATCCACCTCTACTCTAGCTAGATATGGGCCCACTACGTCACCATGAACGAGGGCTAACAACTCGGTGGCATTTACACCCTTACCACTAAAAGGTGTTTTAGGCACTTTGCCTAATAAACAAGATTCGCAGACATCATATGAATTAGGATAAAATCCGTCCACGTATCCACTCTTCGAAAGTGTGGATATACGAGCCTTGTTAATGTGTCCCAGACAACAATGCCACAAACAAGTCCATCTGATTTACTCAGTTTGAGCCTTTTGTTTGTCATGTTATATGTTTGAGATTCATTTATATTTGAAATATAAATACTGTTATTCACATCTAATGTGTATATCTCAATATCATCTTTATAAATAAAACATCCAGTGTTCTGGAACATAAAGGTATACCTGCAACGGGTTAAACTAGATATAGAGATAATGTTTCTAGTCAAACTAGGTACATTATAACAGTTTCCTAATTTAAGTACATGCCCAAAGGGCAGTTCCAAAACTTAGGTTCCCACAACCAAAATAGCGACTCTCGTCTCGTTTCTGACTCGCAGGTCGATCTTATCTGAAGCAGTCTCCTGCTAATCAGCAGATCACGCATATCAGTATATATATATGTACCACATCTAGTATCAAAAATTCAATTTTTTTAAAACCAGTAATGGACACGTTTATTACAATAACAAACATACCTGAAGTCGGAGCCTTGCTCGCCTTCACTTCCTTCATGTCTGCCTTGTCCATACAGCAGTCACGCTTCCAGTGACCCTATTTGCCACAGTTTAGGCAGACATCTTGGGATATGTCATTTGTCTTCCAAGAAGACTGTGACGATTTTACTTTTGCCCCTTTTTTTTCACACCCCCAGAAGGCTTCGGTCAAGCCTTGGCCTTCTGGGATGTCGAAGTAAGATGCGCCTTACGCTTCTTGCCCTTTTGGAAGCTCTGGCTCTGCCTCATTGAGCATAGCCATTAACTCTCCAAGAGTTTTCTCTTGGTTCATGATGAACCCGCCCCAGCATTCGGGCAGAGACTGTAAGATCAAATTTATGGAAGTCTCGGCCTCGTAGGTAATGCCCAGCTAACCTAGTTGTTCGATGTCAGCAATCATCTGCAACACCTAGTGCTCGACAGATGTACCCTCTGACATACGCAAGCGTAAGATCTTCTTTTGCAATTTATACTTCTAAGATCTAAGGTTAGATCTATGAAGATCCTTTAATTTCAACATCATGGTATAACGATCTAATCCTTAGTTCTGACGATGAAATTAAGGAGTCATTGCGGCAAGAATAACTGATTGAGCACTAAAGTTATCATCACGATGAGTCTTTCTAAGCTCATGCTCTACTATTTTCTCAACTCCGGGCTCAGCGCCCTAGAGGTTTCTCTATCCAATAGAGTAACTTCTCAGCTCCCAGGACTATCCTGAGATTCATTTCCCAATCTGGAAAATTTACGTCGTTAGAGATATTTTCACCCAGGATTTTGTCTCTTAACGTTAATCTTTCTAGCCATCTCGATTGAAATAGTCCAACTATCCAATCAACGATTTCGGATACATTCAAAATGTAATGGCTATTATAGTCTAACTATATAACCAACTATAAATAGAGTAGTGTATTGTACAGTCTAACTGTTCAAAGAAAGCAATATTCAATATTAGTCCAACTAATATATATTTATAACGACGATAAATAAAATAAAAGAGCGCGTATTGGCAAGTATTTAAACGAAATTGCAAATTTAATACTAGCCTCCCACTATTTTTCGGCGAGCCTCTAACCGTCTATGGAGTACTCGGGAAACCTAGGTTCCTAGTGGGCTAGGATCCCGTTAAATAACACACAACCTTGTCTTTGGCCAACAAGTTGTATGAAACTTAACTAGGTAGATCTCTAAGATCAATTGGATCTCATCCAATTCCTAGATCCAATAGGTGGACCTCCAAGTCCGAGATCTATATCCAATATATATTTCCTAACCTTTTCCTCTGAATCAACTAAGTCTTGGCTTTGGCTCAACAAACTTAATGATTCCAGTTAAGCGCGACCCATTGACAGTGGGAAAGCTTCGTAGTCCACGTCGATGAACTAGAAGTGATCTTGACTTTGGCCAAAAAATCACAACCGCCCAAGACATGCGATATGGAACAAAGCTTTCGTGGTTCAAACACATCTGCGATGGACATTGATCTTGACTTTGGCCAACAAACCAATGCCAATCTTGGATCTTGAGAGAGAACAATTCAATGGAAGGAAAACGCTTAATATTTAATGAGGGTTTTTCGCGTAAATTGGCAACCAATTTATTATCTTTGATTAGGTCTCATCATACACCCTTAAACATGCATTCTAAAAGCATAATAAGGCGCGAATAAATTTAATAATGATATGCGGATGGATATATAACAAATTTGTTCCTAGAACAAATCTCTCCATTTCCTCTCTCCCGCTAGCACTATTCATACTTCTACCCAATTACATAATACATTAAAGAAACCTCATTTACATTGAGGGGAATTGGTGAGAAGAGAAATACAAAGAGTATAAGAGGTGAAAGGCTGGACACGCAGGTCCAATTAAACAAATAAGTACCATACTTACAATAATTTCCAAAATTACCCCCACCCAACTAATATCCATCTGATATACATTATTCAATAAAATACATCCAAGTACTCACACAAAGCATGCTATCAATCAATCTAATCCAATTAATTAATCTTTGATTAATGACCATCCAATGTTCATACAACAATTTGATTTGTGCGAGTCTAACTCGTTTATGAATAAATACTCAAAGTACATATTCTTGAATTATATCGAACTACAATTTTAAATCCAATTTAAATTGTATCCAATACTAATTCATATTTAATTCCAAATTAAATAATTAAACTTATTTTAGTGCCTTTTAGACTTAGATTCTAAATCTAATCTAAATGGGTCTCAAAGACCCAATTAGTATCCAAGACTATTTTAATTAAAGTCCAATGGGCTTTTAATTAATTATTAAGGCATGGGCTTTGGCTATTATGGATCAAACCCAAGATGCCAAGGCCCAATTAAGAATTACCCTATGCCAAAAATCAATTTAGACCAATTAGACCCAATTAAATTATTTAAAGGCCCAATAGTAATATTTGGACTTTATGGAAATGTTTTTAGGCCCAATTGGATCCAACTCAATTGTTCAAAACCAAACTTGGCCCAACCAAGCCCATTAAGCCCAAATACAACAAATTAAATTAACACATTATTGTACAGCCTTTGAAACGATCCCCATAAGTCCAAGATTTCCTCCGCCATATATTAAGTGCATATTCCTTGCTGCTAAGACTCGACCCAATTCATGTGCTGCTTCTACGTATTGTGGTTTAGTACCAATACTAGTACCGCAAAACACACAGTTGTTTTCTACTCGTCTTCTTGAAGTGGCTTCCATTTTTTATTTATTTCTTTTTCAAATCAGGATGCCTTCAAAAGTGTAATGACGGGCTGAATTTATAGTACCTGAAAAAGGGTGAGTAATAATAGCACTAATATCTTCCAGAGGACGATTGTTAGCTAAACAACAAAAGAAATCGTGAAAGGTCAAAAAGTCTGGATCCTGTCTACGAAAATAAAGATAATTACAATAGAAAAGCGAATCATAGCAATAATTAAGATAACGGAATTGTGTACGCAATACGCTACTCGTTTGGTATATAAATCCATTAGGATGCGTTTCAAGAATCCATTCATTATTCAGCCATCGCTAATGAATTAGCTTTCATTTTTGCCAAACACCATTCCTTCTGTCTAAAAATGCTCCGTTTGTGCTTTTCCCTACAAAAATAACACACAAAATAAAAAAAAAATTCTACAACATGTATACACAAAATATAAAACAGAAATTACAACAAATTGCATGAGTTGCCTCCCTGCTAGCGCTAAATTTTTCGTCTTCAGCCAGACGTGACTGAAATTCATCTATTAAGGAGGTTTCAATGTCGTTTTAGATGTCCGATCAAAAACAATCCCGTGAGCGTTGCTTTTGAAGGGTCTCTTCCAACGGTAAGGTGGCAAAAAGAGTTTTGTCCCATTCAGTGCTCGTGCCACCTTTTTGCTCCTTGTTGTTCCAGTGGTTCCTGCAAAGAAAGAAAGAAAATCAGGAGGTCTTTTATGGTGCTTGACTTGGAATGGGAGTTCCATTCTGTCAAGCTTCTGGGTGATATCTTTGATTTGTACTCCCCAAAACAGCGATGTTTCTCCTGAATGCTCTGGATCTTTATTAAGGTCAGACATTTGCTCCTCCATTTGCTTTGCTTCTTGCTCCACCTTTTCTTCACAGATGTATTGTAAAATTTTTCTATTCAGCTCTTCATCTGTCATTTGTGAAATACATGCTTCAAAATTGTCAACCTGAGGATGCAAAGATGTTTCTGACATTAGGTCTTCATCCTCTGATATGACTGGAATGGATGGTTCATATAGATCTTCTTCAAACATCATGGTAAAACATGCTCCAAGATCTTCATTTTGAGGATTGAATGTTTGATCCTCCGTTGTTGGTGCAGTTGGTACAAATAGATCAGCTTCATCCTCGTCAGAATCTGAATAATAAAAGTCAAATTGAGACTTTGCCGGTTCGGGCTCCTGAACTGATACCTCTGGTTGTTGATACTGCTCAGCCTCCTCCTCTGTTGAAGTGTCATTGTGAAATGATTGGTACTCGAAGGCTTATCAGTGTCATCTGAAACTGGTTCTTGAGGTATGTAGTCCTGGTTTTCTGTGAATTGTCTCATTTGATCTGTCATCCTCTGAATGAATTCTGATTGTCTCTGAATACTTTCCAATTGATTCTGGCTTGTTTCAAGCATTGCATCCAACTCGAACATATCTTTGAGCATGTTTAACAACTGATCTTCCTCTGATGGTTCTATTTGTTGATGAAAATCGCATATGGATGGTGGATAAGATGGAAAATGTGATGGTTTTTCATACTTTGAATGATTCTGAAAATTCTGCCACTCTGAAAGGTATATACATTGATCGCTCTGGTGGTTACTATCACATATTACACATCTTCCCATTTCGTTCTGTTGAGCAAATGTGGTATTGCTTGGTTCTGGCATCCAGTGATAGTCGTTGGGCTGTACAACAGGCCTCTAAAAACCGGACTGTTGCTCCCAGATGTGGGGTGTATCTTCTTGTAAAGCTCGTAATCTTTCAATCTCCCAGTAGTGTTCCATTTTTCAATCACCTGAAAAAGAAAGAAATAAAAATTACAGATAAATATAAGAAAATTAGATACAAGTAAATTGGATAGCTTCAAAATTAACAACTCAAGAAATATAAGTCCCCGGCAACGGCGCCAAAAACTTGACCGGCGTAACACACACGTATAACGCAAGCGCACGTATCGTTCAAGTAGTATAAAAATATCGATCCCACGAGGACTTAATTCCTACTATTGTTATTAATTGTTGAATCTATTTATTTACAAATATCTAATTAAATGGAGAAGAGAATGATTGTTTGATTGGTTGAATGTGGTTTTACAAAATAAATAAATAAAAAGACAAAAGAAAATACTAAGGAAAATAACAAAAGACACAAAGATCTAGGGTCGTGAATCATTCTAATATCATTTAAAAGATGAAGTGGTTATTTTATGTTTGTGTAATAAATCAGTTTACTAACCTGGAACACTAAATTATGCAAAAGCCTCTGTCGATGGTCAGACGCAAATACCCAGTTTAACCCAATTGAACCATATGTCTATGTCAACCAAATTATCTGGATTCATTAAGTTTAAGTTCCAATTATGGCTACCCCCCGCCCGACAGGTATATTCCTATCCTGTAAGGAAATCTATTAAAGGGTTATCTATCCTCAAGGAAGATCGTGGGCTATTAAGTCTAAGGCTGAAACCTAAAATCCCTATGTCTAGTTCATTTTAGATTTACCACATCAATCTTATTGGTGATCAGACAACAAGAAGCATTAAGCTTAAGACTTAATAAGTAAACCTTTAAATTACCCAAACTATAAAATAACCCCTTATAAACCGGTGATATTAGAATTCATCACAACCCCAGATAACTAACACATAACTAGGGCTAGTAACAACTTAAAAGTAAAAGACATAAAGTAAAAATACTGAAAAGTAAAAGACATAAAGTAAAACTGAAAAGTAAAATAAAATAAAATGCTAAGGTAAAAGGAATTACTTTTACTACTACTAATTTAGATATCTCCCATAAAATAATATATAAACTTGTGATTCTTTCTCCAACCAGCCATATAGGCGGTAACCTGATTAAGTCAAATTAAGTCCAACCAGCCATAAAGGCGGAACCAAAATTAATTACCAACCGACCAATCTGGCGGTATCCTTTATTAGTCAGGTTTAAACCAGATTAAAATGAATTACCAACCGACCAATCTGGCGGTATCCTTTATAAGTCAATATTTTAAATAGTGAATATATTATTTTTAAGGGAGATTAATCTAAATAGTAACAGTAAAAGAATTACCTTTCACCCTAGCTGGGGAGTTACCTCCTCATGGTAAATAGTGAAAACTGTAAAAAGTAAAAAGTAAAAATTAAATTACTATTATTACAAAACGTAATTAAAATTATTTACAAAACTAAAAACTAAAAATAAAAAAAAAAACTAAAAAAACTAAAGAATCTAGAGAGAGAAACTCTCTCTTTAGAAGGAATTGAAGAGAGAGGAAGGTACACTGAATTCTGAAATCTCGAGCTCAATTTATAGGCCTCGGTAGGATCCAGCGTCGCGACGCCAGGTCCTCAACGTCGCGACGCCTGATTTGTCGACGTGGCACGCTCTGGTTCGCTGGTTTGAAGATTCTGGATAAGATGATAAGGTGACACGTGGCAGAGTGGTTGGGCTTCAATTATTGTGACACGTGGCGGCTTCTGATTGGTCGCTGAGATTCTTATCCGCCACATGTCAGATAAGGATAGGATATCCAATAATTGATGCTGACGTGGCGGTGACGTGGCGACGACGTGGCGACACGTGGGAAAGAGACTGTCGGCACCATAGAATTGCGACACGTGTCACTTCCTGATTGGCTGATGATGATGTGGCACGACACGTGGCAATTTGACTCGTTGACTTGCTGACGTGGCTGATGACATGGCGGTGACGTGGCGACGACGTGGCGATGATGACTGTCGGCACTGTAGGATACTGACACGTGGCACGGCGCATGTTAGCAGATCGGCTGTGATGGTGACACGTGGCACGGCGCATTTTAGCAAAGTCAAACTTTTCTGAGATTCTGATTTGTGGACCCGGCGCACGTTAGCACTGTTCGGCGTATTTTAGACGTCGCGACGCGGAAGTCTGGGCGTCGCGACGCGCTAAAGACCAAAATATCCATGTTGACGCATTTTTGTCCGTTTTTGCCCCAAATTGCCTCCAATGCTTTCCAAACTTTATTTATCTACAAAATAACACAAAACATATCAAAACGTTCACAAAACTCAAGAAACTATACAAAATATTAGGTTAAATGAGTGGGAAATAAGTGATATAAATACCACTCATCAGAGTCTTCTAGGGCATATTTTCGGCCATGATAAGAAATTGGGGATTTTTGATCTAATCAATTTTTCTCAATTCCAAAGATGTACAAATCCAATTCAACATCATATAAACACAACCGCATATTCAATTTAGGTAAATCAATGCTCCAAGCAAAAAATCCCAAATTAAAGTATATAAACCCTAGAATCCAAATTGAGCTTAGATCTCGCTCTGATACCATTGTTAGTGTCCTAGACATGCCCATGTAAGTGTCCTAGACATGCCACGGGATCTCTAAGCGTGATTTGTGTGTGAATAAAAATAAAAAATAAGTTGCGGAGGACTTACATTGATCGATTGAGTTCAAAACTTCCATGGATGTTGAAGCTTCCAAGCTCATGGGTGAGTATCCATATCACCTTCATTTGACTCCCTTATGTGCTAGCAAGAACAAATAGAATAAATTTTATCTCCCAAGGAGAAACAAATTTGCCCGAGAGAGAGGGAATCAATCGGCTCAATCAAAGAAGCAGAGGCCATTCGGCCATCTTCAAAGCAAAATGAATGCTTTTCTTTCGGCATTTTAGAGAGACGTCAGAGGGCATTTTCTTTCTCAAAAGCAGAAGCCAATTCATTTTCAAAAGAAAATAATTGCTTCTCGCCAATGAAGAGACATAGAGCAAAAAATGCCTTTCATTCTTTCATTTGGCCTGCTTATTATTATTGAAAATAGAGGCAGTGGCCTTTATATATATTAGAAAAATTCAATGGCCACTTTTTGCTTTCTATCGGCCAAAAGCATTCTTTCTCAATTTTGTGGCCATTCGGCCAAGAGCATTAAAGGTCATTCGGCCAAATGCCATGGAGAGAGAGAGAATAATTTTCAAAATTAAATGTGTTGAGTGTTTTATAAGATTCCACCAAAACCCATCACTCATATCTATCACCAAAGTTGACCAATGATGTAAGTGAAGTGGGCCTCACTTTAAATTCAAAATTCAAGTGGGCTTGAAGTGGGCCCCACTTTAAATATAAAATTAAAGTGGGCTTGCTCAACACACTTTTGGGCTCGGGTTTGTTTAATCTGATTAAACGAATTTTCGTCGCGACACAATTAAATCCAATTTAATTAA
Source organism: Zanthoxylum bungeanum (assembly GCA_019454045.1). Lineage (NCBI taxonomy): Eukaryota > Viridiplantae > Streptophyta > Magnoliopsida > Sapindales > Rutaceae > Zanthoxylum > Zanthoxylum bungeanum. The sequence goes on from SKCR01019296.1 coordinate 324,236, forward strand.
ATAATAATACCCAGTAAAACTATTACGAAAATCGCCCGTGAATTAATTCCAAATTAATTCGTTCGCTAAAATTAAAATCCAATTTAATTCCCCTTTGAAATCCGATTTCATTTAATATATCTAATATATTATTTTAGCCCAATTAAATAAATTAAATAGTAAAATCTAATTTAACTATTAAATTTATTTTACCGATTAATTCCAAATTAATCGCGTTCTCTCCTCTCGACGAATTTAATCCCAGATAAATTCTCAACGCAATTAATCCCAGATTAATTCTTTCTCTGATAATTAATCTCAGATTAATTCTTGCCGTAATTAATCCCAGATTAATTCTTTCTCTCTTTATTAATCTCAGATTAATATTCTCTCTCATAATTAATCCCAGATTAATATTGTTCGAGTCAAATATCATCGGTGAATATTTGGGATGCGACCCAAAAGATCTCGGGATATGTTGGCAGTAAATACGGTTATCAGACTATCCGAATACGTGCGTACCCGGTACCACGTACTTACCAATTTACAAGACATGGTTGGCTTCTAGCAAAACATCGTGCCTACCCAATTCTCCAGAAATATTCTTCTACGGAATACATGATCTTTGTCAGGCGTAGTATACGTAGTATTGCGTATTACGATCCAGTATCCGATGTCACATGCTAGACCTGTGGCTGGAGTTGTGTCTGCCTCGTACGAAGCATATATCGGATCACTAGCAACTAGTCTATTTATGATCGGAAAGTCATGACCTAGTCATACTTCCCCGATGGCTATATCACTTAGAGTACCAATTTTGTATCCCTATGTGATCATCATCTCCATATGACTGAAGTGATACTTACATCTTGACATCATACCCAATACACTACGATTCTCAATATACCCAGAAGAGGAGTACACAGAACCTGTTAAAGCCCTGGACGACCAAAACTAAAGTATATTGATTGTCGCAAGTATTAGCGATGCAAGTCTTAGGTTAAGACCAAATACACCTACCCTGATTCGGATTCCCATAGACACATAGTCATACTACCAATGAGATTCCGAGGGGTCTATCCAGAGCGAAGCTGTTTCCGTACCATCGGTAAACAGAACCTCCTATTACACTTGCATGAGTATCCAATACCCAAATATATGAGAACTATGCCGCTACGCTTCCATAACACGCACAAGTGTAATACTAGCCTATTCCGCATTATCGATGTCCAATCTCGATAATACTACGACTAGGGATATTTAATGATTAAACCTTTGTGGATTAATACTGTCTCATATCTTATTAATCCGGAACTAATCATAAGGACTTTTATCATTTATATATCCAGGTAATCCAATTACAAATGATAAAAGAGCAATTTCCTTTGTCTTATAGTTAATTTGTACAACAACACCATGTTATGTACAAATAGTGATGCTATGGGTCATAATTATCCAACAGCCCAAGGATCTTTAAGCGTGATTATTGTGTGAATAAATCAAGTGAAAGTTGCGGAAAAAACTCACATTGATCGGATGAGATTTCAAAAAATTCTTCATGGATGTAGAAGCTCCAAGCCTTTGATTTGAATTCTAAACTCATGGGTGAGTTTCCCCATCACCTTCAAGAGACTCCCAAGTGTTATGAAGGTTGAAATTTTGAAACAAAATTTCCAAGTGGAGAAAAGTAGTTCACGGCAATTTGAGATTTTGGAGGAGAGAATGAATAGTTCACCTTTTGTGTTTTCCAAAAACATAGATTAAGTGTTGACTTGGTAGGTGTGTTGATAAATAATCTAATTAATTGTTTCCAACCACTTCCATCAAATGTTAGTGTCTAACATTTGATGTAAGTAAAGTGGGTCCCACCACTTTAAATTCAAAATTTAGTTGGCTTACACAACACACTTTGGGCCCGATTCGTTTAATCCGATTAAACGAATTTTCCGTCGCGACTAAACTAAATCTAATTTAATTAAATAATAATGCCTAGCAAAATTATTACGAAAGTCGCTTACGAATTATTTCCAAATTAATTCGTTCGCTAGAATCAAAATCCAATTTAATTCCGCATTGAAATCCAATTTCAATTAATATATCTAATATATTATTTTAGCCCAAATAAATAAATTAAATAGTAAAATCCAATTTAACTATTAAATTTACTTTGCCGATTAATTCCAAATTAATCGCGTTCTCTCTTCTCGACGAATTAATCCCAGATTAATTCTTGCCGCAATTAATCCTAGATTAATTTTCTCTCTCGTAATTAATCCCAGATTAATTCTGTTCGAGTCAAATGTCATCAGTGAATCTTTAGGAAGCGATCCAAGAGATCCCTGGATATGTTGACACTAAATACGATTGATCCAGTATCAGATGTCACATGTTAGGCCTGAGGCTGGAATTGTGTCTGCCCCGTACGAAGCATATATCAGATCAATAGCAACTAGTCTCTGTAATCGGATAATCATGACCTAGTCATACTATCCCGATAGCTGCAGTATTTAAGAGTACTTGTTCTGTATCACTGCGTGATCATCATCTCCATATGACTGAAGTGATACTTCCATCTTGACATCACACCCAATACACTACGATTCTCAGTAAACCCAGAAGAGGCGTACACAGAACCTGTTAAAGCTCCGGACGACCAAAACCAAAGTATACTGATTGTCGCAAGTATTAGCGATGCAAGTCTCAGTTTAAGACCACATACACCTACCCTGATTCGGATTCCCATAGACACATAGTCATACTACTAATGAGATTCCGAGGGGTCTATCCAGAGCGAAACTGTTCCCGGTCCAATGGCTAACAGAACCTCCTATCACACTTGCATAAATATCAAATACTTAAATATATGAGAATTATGCCCGTTAAGCTTCAAAAACACGCACAAGTGCAATACTAGCCTATTCTGCATTATCGATGTCCAGTCTCGATAATACTACGATTAGGGATTTTTAATGATTAAACCTTTCGTGGATTAATATTGTCTCATATCTTATTAATCAGACACTAATCATATGGACTTTTATCATTTATATATTCAAGTAATCCAATTACAAAATGATAAAAGCGTAATTTCCTTTGTCACATAGTTAATTTGTACAAAAACACCATGTCTTTTACAAATAGTGATGCTATGGGTCATAATTGTCCAACAACCACCACCAACTTTTCATCGACACAGTCATCTCTCCAGAGGGATATCTTCTTGTTACGACTTACTTCCAAGCCTTTGTCTTTCTCTTTATGTTCCACCTTTCTTTATATCCGACCTTGATTTCTGCAGCCCTCTACATCAGAATCTTCATCATCGATTTCGATGAGGCTCTTTTCTGGGGGTATTTTATTGTGATTCTCCTCCAACTGCCCCTCATCTTGGAGGTCTTCAACGACAGCTCCTTCATTATATTTCCTTTTATCCTTCATAGGGCTGGCTCCGTGGACCTGGGCCTTGCGATCCTGATTCTCCTATCGATGGACCTACATATGTTCTTGAAACTGCTTTTTCATGACCTGTATCTGATCCTCCATCAGCTTCATCATCTCCTTCTTTGTCACTGAGATGTCCATCATGAGTGTAAGCATTACATTTTTGCATGGTCTGATGATGAGTATTTAAAAGGGACATCGCTTGAATGTTTGAGAAAGTTGTAAGGTCTAAAACTGGAAGGGAAAAAAACTCCAAAAGACTTCATAAGAACAAGCCAAATCCAAATCACATATATCTAAATCCAGTAGGACATACACACTAAATCTGACCGGACATATCCAAGTCAGGCCGGATATATGTGTTTCCAAAATTACAGAATGACGTGATCTATTCTTTCCTAACCAATTTCCATAAATCAGTCATCTTCCATAATAGTTACTTTCTTTTTTCCACCACTTTCCATAACAATTTGCTTTCTTTGTTAAAAGAGATCTTTTTCAAAATAGCTACATTCTCAAACCTTATAAAAACAGTGAAGACAGTAAACGTACAATGAGAGTTTTTGGAGGAATAACACACAGACTAGAACTTGCACAAAAACACAAACATAACTTAGAAACAAACACACAAGTAACAAAATATCCAAAACACAATAACCTTGGAATCCTCTTCAGCAGGAGATCTATCAACCTACTTAGACTTTCATAGGCATTTCTGAGCTAACAATACAAAAGGTAACGACCCGATGACACTTAATCCTCATTCTACTTTTTTCCATTTCTGATTTGACGCCGTATATCCGACTGGATAT